>JAMPIT010000500.1:5000-434064 GCA_026261815.1 Monarcha castaneiventris obscurior | reverse complement strand
GCTGAGGACGGACCCGGGGCTGAGGATGATGATGAGGACGATGATGAGGAGGATGAGGAGCGGGCCCGAGCCGTGGCCGGGCGGTTCCTGGCCCTGGAGCTGGCCCTGGGCGAGCGGCTGCGGGCGCTGCCGGCCCCCGGGCCCCCGGTGGGCCTCGTGTACGCGCCCCTGGAATACGCCTGGGAGCCGCACTGCGACTTCGTGCGCCGCTACCTGCGCGGCCCCAGAGCCGTGCTGTTCCTCGGCATGAACCCCGGCCCCTTCGGCATGGCCCAGACCGGGGTCAGCGGCCCGGGGGCACCGGGGGGCACCGGGGGGCACCGGGGAGAGCGGCTGGGGGGCACCGGGGCAGCCCGGGGGGCATCGGGTGAGGGAAAGGGAGGTTTTGGGGGTGTTCAAGGGGTCCTAGGGGGGTCCTAAGGGAGGGAAACTGAGGCACGGGGGGTTCTGGAATTGTCCAGGGGGTCCCAGTCCATCCCATGGGGTCCCAGAGGAGGGAAACTGAGGCACGGGGGGGTCCCAGTCCATCCCATGGGGTCCCAGAGGAGGGAAACTGAGGCACGGGGGGATCCCAGTCCATCCCATGGGGTCCCAGAGGAGGGAAACTGAGGCACGGGAAGGTTTGGAGGGCGCTCAGGGGGTCCCAGGGGAGGGAAACTGAGGCACGGGGGGGTCCCGCTCCATCCCACGGCATCTCACTGGAGGGACCCCGAGCCCGGGGGTGACTCGGGGGGTGGGTGGATGTGTGTGAGGGGGGGTCCCCGCCGTGCTGACGCCCCCTCCCCGCCCCGCAGGTGCCGTTCGGCGAGGCCTGGCACGTCCGGGAGTGGCTGCGGGTGCGGGGCGCGGTGCTGAAGCCCCCCCAGGAGCACCCCAAGCGCCCGGTGCTGGGGCTGCGCTGCCCGCGGGCCGAGGTGAGCGGCGCCCGCTTCTGGGGGCTCATCCGCAGCCTCTGCCCGGACCCCCGCCTCTTCTTCCGCCACTGCTTCGTGCACAACCTCTGCCCCCTCCTCTTCCTCGCCGCCAGCGGCCGCAACGTCCCTCCGCCGGAGCTGCGGGCCCCGGAGCGGGAGCGGCTGCTCGGGGCGTGCGGGGAGGCGCTGGCGGCCGCCGTGGTGGCTCTGGGGGTGCGGCTGGTGGTGGCCCTGGGCCGGGTGGCCGAGCTGCGGGCTCGCCGGGCGCTGGCGGCCGCCGGCCTGGCCGTGCCCGTGCGGGCGCTGCCGCACCCGAGCCCCCGCAACCCCCGCGCCAACCGCGGCTGGGAGGAGGCGGCCCGGGCCCGGCTGGCGGAGATCGGGGTGCTGCGGCTGCTGGGGCTGCGGGACGGGGCGCGGGAGGAGCGCGGGGAGCCGCGGGGCGACGGGGACAAGGGGGTCGGTGGGGCTGTGTCCCAGTCTGACCAGTTGGGGACTGGGGAAAAGGGGGTTGGTGGGGCTCTGTCCCAGTCTGACCAGTTGGGGACTGGGGACAAGGGGGTTGGTGGGGCTGTGTCCCAGTCTGACCAGTTGGGGACTGGGGGGAAAGGGGTTGGAGGGTCCCTGTCCCAGTTTGAGCAGTTGGAAACTGGGGAGAAGGGGATCGATGGGTCCCTGTCCCAGTTTGAGCAATTGGGAACTGGGGGGAAAGGGGTTGGAAGGTCCCTGTCCCAGTTTGGAACTGGGGAAAAGGGGGTTGGTGGGACTCTGTCCCAGTCTGACCAGTTGGGGACTGGGGGGAAAGGGGTTGGTGGGGCTCTGTCCCAGTTTGACCAGTTGGGGACTGGGGAAAAGGGGGTTGGTGGGGCCGTGTCCCAGTTTGACCAGTTGGGGACTGGGGGAAAAGCGGTTGCTGGGGCCGTGCCTCAGTTTCCCCACCCAGAAAAGCATTTAGGGCATCACTACAAGGCAGAGGATGAATCCCTGCCTCAGTTTTCCTGCTCTGGAACTGGGGGGAAAGGAGTTGGCAGGTCCCTGACCCAGCTGGACCAGCTAGGAACTGGGGAGAAGGGGGTTGGCAGGTCCCTGTCCCAGTTTGCCCGGTTGAGAACTGGGGGACAGGGGATTGATGGGTCCCTGCCTCAGTTTTCCCACTCAGGAACTGGGGGGAAAGCGGCTGGCGGGGCCCTGTCCCAGTTTGACCAGTTGGGAACTGGGGCACAGGGGATTGATGGGTCCCTGCCTCAGTTTCCCCTCCCAGAACAGGATTTATGGCATCACTACAAGGCAGAGGATAAATCCCTGCCTCAGTTTCCCCCCTCGGGAGGGGCTTTGGGGCTCCTTTAGGGGCGGGGGCCGGGCCCTGCCTCAGTTTCCCGTTAGGAATAGGGAGGGGGGAGGGGGGAGGGTTCTTGGGCCGCTGCCTCGGGGGCTTTCTGTGGAATTCCGGGAGAAATAAAGGCAGAAATTGGTAAAAACCCGAGGAAAAAGGCATTGGGGGGGAGGGGACGGGGGGGTTTAGGGTGGGGCGCTGGGGCTGCAGAGGGACCCTTCCCGCCCCCGTCCCGCCCTCATTCCTTTCCTTTCCTCCTTCCTTCCTTCCTTCCTTCCTCATATCCTTCCTTCCTTACTTCACTTCCTTCCTTCCTTCTCTCCTTTCCTCCTTCATTCCTTTCCTTCCTTCCCTCCTCCTTCCTTCCTCCTTCCACTTCCTTCCTTCCTTCCTTCCTCCTTCCTTCAGTATTATCACCTTCTTCCTTCCCTCCTTCCTTCCTTCTCCTTCCTTCCTGTCTCCTTCCTTCCCTCCTTCCTTCCTTCCCTCCTTCATTCCTTCCTTCCTCCTTCATTCTCTCTTCCTTTCTTCCTTCCTTCCCTCCTTCCTGTCCTTCCTCCTTCCCTCCTTTCCTTTCTTCCTTCCTTCCTTCCTTCCTTCCTTCCCTCCTTCCTTCCTTCCTTCCTTCCCTCCTTCCTTCCTTCCTTCCCTCCTTCCTTCCTTCCTTCCTTCCTTCCTTCCTTCCTCCCTCCCTCCCTCCCTTCTCCCTCCCTCCCTCCCTGCCGGTGGCTCCGGCCCGAACTGGGGGTCCCTGGCCCGAACTGGGCCGTACTGGGAGGTGCCGGTGCCGGTGCCGGTGCCGCGGCTCTACGGGGAGGAGCCGCTAGAGAGGCAGAGAGCCGCGGGTCGGCACCGGGACCGGGACTGACACCGGCACCGCCGCGGGACCGGCACCGGGGCTGGGACTGGGACCGGCACCGGGACCGGGACTGACACCGGGACTGACACCGGGACCGGCACCGGGACCGGGACTGGGACCGGGACTGACACCGGGACTGACACCGGCACCGGCACCGGGACTGACACCGGGACTGGGACCGGGACTGACACCGGGACCGACACCGGCACCGGGACCGACACCGGCACCGGGACTGACACCGGGACCGACACCGGCACCGGGACCGGGACTGGGACCGGGACTGACATCCGGGGACCGGCACCGGGCACTGACACGGATGGGACTGGACACTGACTGGCACCGGGACCGACACCGGGACCGACACCGGGACCGGGACCGACACCGGGACTGGCACCGGGACTGACACCGGGACTGGGACCGGGACCGGGACTGGGACCGGGACTGACACCGGGACCGGCACCGGGACTGACACCGGCACCGGCACCGGGACTGACACCGGACACACCGGCACCGGGACCGACACCGGGACTGACACCGGGACCGACACTGGGACTGAGACCGGGACCGACACCGGGACTGACACCGGGACCGACACTGGGACCAGGACTGGCACCGGGACCGACACCGGAACTGACACCGGCACCGGGACTGACACCGGGACTGACACTGGGACCGGCACTGCTCCGTTCCCGGAACCGCCCCCGGTCCCGCTCCCGGTCCAGCCCCGCACCCCCCGAGAGGGTCCCCGGAGCCGGGGTTTTGCTGCGGGATTGGGATCTGTGGGATTAGGGTGTGCAGGTTTGGGATCTGTGAGTTTGGGATCTGCGGGGTTTGGGATCTCTGGGATTTGGGATCTCTGGGTTTTGGGATCTCTGGGATTTGGGATCTCTGGGGTTTGGGATCTCTGGGATTTGGGATCTCTGGGTTTGGGATCTCTGGGATTTGGGATCTCTGGGATTTGGGATCTCTGGGGTTGGGATCTCTCGGGTTTGGGATCTGGGGGTTCCCAGCTCCGGTCCCACCCCGATCCCGGGACACCCCCCCTCCCCCCGGCCAGCCGATTCCCGCAGGATCCTTCGATCCCGAGCGGATCTGGGGGGGATTTGCTCCCCTCCCCCCCCTTCCCAGCCCCATTTTGGGGCAGAAAGAGGCAAAACCTGGAATTCTGAGCGGAGCCGGGATCGGGGCCTCCCTTCCCAGGGTCCTCCCCGGATTTTGTCGCGGGGCTGATTTATTCCCTCTTAGATGTCTCTGATAATTGGATAAATAATCTTTATTGGATCCTTTTATATTTTTATGGCTTTTTTTTCCCTCTCCCTCCCTTCCTCCGGGCCGAATTCCCGAAGTTCCGGCTGCTCCGGGGGAGATTTCCCTCGTGGAGATGGGAAAAGGGGAAGGGACAAATAAATAAATGAATAAATAATAAATAAATAACTAAAAATAAGTAAATAAAATCATAAACAAATAAGTTTAATAATTAAAAATAAGTAAATAAAATACATAAACAACCCCCCCAAAAACCCACCCGGAGAAATAATTCCGCTCCCATTCCCGGCTGGAATTGGGAAATAAAAATAAAAACCCCTTGGAATCACCCGGGAGAGGAGACAATAAAAATGTCGGGTTTTTTCCTATTTTTTCCTTTTTAATTCCCTTTTTTGGGGTTTTTTTGGGGTGTTTTGGGTTTGTTTTTTTTTTGCAGGAACGGGGTCGCTCCCGGTTCCCGAGGGGGAAGGGGAGAGGGAGGGGCCGGGAAGAGGAAGAGGAGGAGAAGGGGAGGAAGGAAAGGGGGGCTCCTGGCGGGATCCCGGCGCTTTCTGGGCTGAAATCCAGGGATTTCTGTCGGAAGGAGGATCCGGGGGTGGGGGGAGGGTCCCGGGGGGGGGAGGGAGGGGCCGGAGAAGCCAAAAATTCCCCCGGGAATGGGAAGGGGAATGGGAATGGGAACGGGAACGGGGCTCGGGGCGGGCGGAGGCACCGGGGGCGGCTGCGCTGGGAGCAACCGGGACGGGACCCCCGGGACCCCCCGGGACCCCCCCGGGACCCCCCCGGCACCGGGAGCGGGAGGTAAGCGGGGTCCGGCCCCTTTCCTTCCCCGTTCTGGTTCCCTCCCTCTTTTTTTCCCCAGTTTTCCACCTTTTTTTTCCCCTTTTTACACCTTTTTCTCCCACTTTTTCTCCCCTTTTTTTCCCCAGTTTTTTCCCCCTTTCCCACCTTTTTTTCCCCCCGGGAAAATCCGCTTTTTTTCCCCACTTTCCCAGCCTTTTTCCCTCCTTTTCCACCCATTTTTTCCCAGTAAAACACCTCCTTTTTCCCCTTTTTCCCCTTTTTCCCCCCTTTTTCCCCACTTTTCCCAGGAAAACACCCCTTTTTTCCCCTTTTTACACCCTTTTCTTCCCCTTCCCCCCTTTTTCTGCAGTTTTTCCCCGCTTTCCCATCCTTTTCCCCCCCTTTTCCACCCACTTTTTCCCCATAAAACTCCCCATTTTCCCCCTTTTTCCCCCTTTTTCCCCACTTTTCCCAGGAAAACACCCCCCTTTTCCCCCTTTTTCCACCCTTTTCTCCCTCTTTTCCCCCCCTTTTTTTCCCCCAGTTTTTCCCCCCTTTCCCATCCTTTTTCCCCCCTTTTCCACCCATTTTTTCCCAATAAAACACCCCCTTTTTCCCCTTTTTCCCCTTTTCTCCCCCTTTTTCCCCACTTTTCCCAGGAAAACGCGTCCCTCCCTCACCACCGCGACCCCCCGCCCCCACTGAACCCCTCCCCCACCTCGGCCCCTCCATGGATTTTATGGAAAAATTCCTGGAATTTTTCCCCCCGGGCCCCTTCGCCTCCTCCGCCCGCGCTCGCGGAGCCAAAATCCCGGGATTTGATGGAATTTTTACCGGGATGCGGCTCCCGCCGGGGGCTGAGGGCGGCGGGAGGGGGGAAATCGGCGAGGAAAATGGGGAGAAAAGCGCGGAAAAAGGGAATTTTCTTCGTGGCAGCGCCTCGGGTCGGGATCCTGGGGAAAAAAGGTCCTGGAAGGGGGAAAAGGCGCTGATCCCGCTGGATTTGGGAAGGGCGGGAGGAGGAATTTGGGGTGGGAGGAGCGGGATTGGGATTTTTTTTTTTTTTCTGGTTGGTTTTCGGTTGGATCAGAGCCCGGATCAGCTGGGCAGGGAAAAGGGAGGGGGGAAACTGGCCCGAAAGTGCCCAAAATAACCCCAAATCCGCAGTTTTCCACCCCCAGGGCTCTCGGGATTCCCCTGCGCCCCCCAAATTCCGGCTGCGTCCCCAAAGTGTATCAAAATTCCGCAGTTTCACCCCAAAACACAACCTTGGGAGTGCCCAAATCCCAGCTGGAAACCCCAAATTACAACCTGGGAATTGCAACCCCGCCCCAAATCCCGGCTGCGGCCCCAAAATCGCAGCCGCAAGCCCAAAATTACAGCCCCAAAATCCCAATTCCAGTGCCCCAAATCCCAGGCGGAAACCCCCAAATTACAACTCTCAGCTCGCAAACCCCAAATTCCGGCCCCAAAAATCCCAACTCCGGCCCCAAAAATCCCAATTCCATCCCCCAAACCGCAACAGCTTCCCCCAAAATGACCCCATTTACATCCCCTCAAACCCCAAAATGGCAACCCCCAAATCCCAGCCCCAAATTCCAATTCCCCCAAACCCCACTGGCGCCCCCCGAATTCCAGACCCCAAACTGCAGCTTCGTCCCCTAAATTGCCCCCCCTCAAATCCCAGTTTTGCCCCCAAATCCCAGTTTTGCCCCCAAATCCCTGTTTTCTCCCCAGATTTCCACCTGGGAACGGGAGACCCCAAAATCGGGTTGGGAATGTGGGATGGGGGCAGCTCCCACTGCATTTTTTAGGGCCGGACCCCCTTGATATCACCCAGCCACAGATCCCAAATCCCTTTTCCCTCTAAAAAACCCCAAATCCCACTAGAAACCCCCAAAATCTCCCCTTCCGGGCTCCGACCCCGCCCCAAATTCCCGGAGCTGATTCCCTGCCCCCTCCCAGCGCCGTTTTGGGGCGGAATCCCGCGGGTTCCGTTCCCTGCGGGGTTTTAGGGTCGCAGTCCCCCCGTGGATTTATGGCCGCGGCTCCCTCTGGAAGCGCTCCCGGGCTCTCTCCGGGAGAAGGAGGCTCCGGGCAGCGCCATAAATAATCCCGGAGAGGCTCCAGCTGCTCCCGTAACCGCGTTTTTTATGGGATCAGCGGCCCCGGGATTTGTGGCCTCGTGTTCCTCTGGCGGCGGCAGCGCTTTTCCAACCTCCCCATCCCAAAAAAATCCCCTTTCCCCACCCGGATTCCCGGGATTTCGGCTCTCCCACCCGCTGGGGGGGCAAAAAATAAAAGGGTTTTGGGGCAGGGGGTGAGGGTGTGGAATAAATAAATAAATGAATGAATAAATATTCCCCCCCCAAAAAAATCCTGTTGGAAATCGTCGTTTTCCCACTTTCCCGGGGAATTTTGGGGTGGGGGAAAAGCAGCGGCGCATCCCAAGGGGGTTGGGGTTTTTTTTTTTTTTGGGGGGATGATTTGGGGGATTTGAGGCTGAACCCCCCCTCTCTGGAGCTGCTCCCTTGTCCCAAATCCATCGCTGAGGGGGGGATCCCGGCGGGAGCAGCCCCCGTTCCCGGAGGCTTTTCCATCCCACCTCGATTTCCCGGTGATTGTCCCCAGGGATAGTTGGGATATCGAGGATATTTGGGATATCGAGGATAATGAGGGTGTTTGGGATATTTGGGATATCGGGGATAATGAGGATAACGAGGGTATCTGGGATATCAAGGACAATGAGGATATCAGGAATAGTGAGGATATTTGGGATATCGGGGGTATCGGGGATAAGGAGGATAATGAGGATATTTGGGATATCGGGGATATTGGGGATATTGGGGATAATGAGGATATTTGGGATATCGAGGATAACGAGGATATCAGGGATAACGAGGATATTTGGGATATTTGGGATATTTGGGATATTTGGGATGTCGGGGATAACGAGGATATTTGGGATATTTGGGATATTGGGATATTGGGGATAACGAGGATATTTGGGATATTTGGGATATTGGGATATCGGGGATAACGAGGGTGTTTGGGGTGTTTGGGGTGTTTGGGATATTTGGGATATCAGGGATATGGAGCTGCCGGCCCCGCTGGAGCCGTTCCCGATCGGCTGCACCCAGAGAATCCCAAATATCCCAGTCCTGGGATTTGGGGGATCCCGGATGCGTCCAGGGGACGGCGCCTTGGCCGGAGGGAGGGGGAGAGTGACCACGGACATCCCTGAGTGACCACGGACGTCCCTGAGTGACCATGGACACCCCTGAGTGACCTTGGACACCTCTGAGTGACCTCGGACATCCCTGAGTGACCCCGGACATCCCTGAGTGACCTCGGACCCCTGAGTGACCTTGGGCATCCCTGAGTGACCACAGACACCCCTGAGTGACCACGGACACCTCTGAGTGACCTCGGACATCTCTGAGTGACCCTGGACATCCCTGAGTGACCACAGACCCCTGAGTGACCACAGACCCCTGAGTGACCATGGACATCCCTGAGTGACCTCGGACATCCCTGAGTGACCCTGGACATCCCTGAGTGACCACAGACCCCTGAGTGACCACGGACACCTCTGAGTGACCATGGACATCCCTGAGTAAATAATGGTACTTAATTCCGTATTAAATAATTCCATGGTAAATAATTCCATGGATGAATGGATCAATGGATCGATGGATCAATGGATCGATGGATCAATGGATCAATGGATCAATGGATGCAGAAGCCGCCATCCCTCCCCGGAATCCCAGAGGAAGAGCATCCATCCCATAAATCCCCCAGCATCCCCTAACGAGGATCTCCGGGGGTTTTCCACCTGTGGAGGATCCATGGATTCCCCTTCCTGCTCCCCACATCCCACAGACCCCAATTCCCAGATTTCCCTCATCCCTGGGGGCCCCACACGAGCTCGGGATGCCCCAGGAACGATCCCAAGGACATTCCAGGGCCATTCCCAGATTTCCCCTCATCCCTGGTGACCCCACACGAGATCAGGATCCCCCAGAAATCATCCCAAGGACGTTCCAGGGCCATTCCCAGCTTTCCCCTCATCCCTGGGGACCCCACACAAGGTCGGGATGTCCCCAGAGCTGATCCCAAGGATGTTCCAGGGCCATTCCCAGATTTCCCCTCATCCCTGAGGACCCCACACGAGGTCGGGATGCCCTGGGAACGATCCCAAGGATGTTCCAGGACCATTCCCAGTTTTCCCCTCATCCCTGGCAACCCCACACGAGCTCAGGGTGCCCCAGGAACGATCCCAAGGATGTTCCAGGGCCATTCCTGGATTTCCCCTCATCCCTGGGGGCCCCACACGAGGTCGGGATGCCCCGGGAACGATCCCAAGGTTTTCCAGGAGGGATTCCCCTGCTCCCCTCAGGGCCCAGCCCTCCGGCAAATTGGAAAGGAGCAGGAAAATCCATCCCAGCTCCCGGGGCCGCTGCGGGAGCGGCGCCATCCAGGCGGGAAGCGCCTCCGGAACGTTCCGGGAGCCGATTCCTCATCCCCTCTCTCCTTTATGGCTCACGCCCGGCCGAGCCCGAGCCGCGATTCCACCCCGGAAAATAATTACAGATCCCAAAGTGGCACTGGAGCATCCCGGAAAATAATTACAGACCCAAATGTGTTCCCAGAGTACCCTGGAAAATAATTACAGACCCAAAAAGCCGCTGGAGCATCCCGGAAAATCATTACAGATCCCAAATGTGTCACTGGAACATCCCGGAAAATCATTACAGATCCCGATGTGCCACTGGAGCATCCCGGAAAATAATTACAGATCCTAAATGTGTTCCCAGAGAATCCCAGAAAATAATTACAGATCCCAAATGTGCTCCCAGAACATCCCAGAAAATCGTTACCGATCCCAAAGAGCCACGGCACAGCCGGGCTGGGAGCAGGAGCAGCAGGAGCAGCGCATCCATCCCGGAATTCCGGCCCGGGGGCTCCGGGATCGCTCCCGGATTTTCCCCTCCCATGGATGGATTTGCTCCAGGCGCCTCTCACGAAGGTGAAATTGGGGTTTTTTGGGATGGTTCCCTCCCCTCGGGGGTGAAGAATTCCATGGTGAAAACCAAAAATAATTCCATATTAAATAATTCCATGGTAAATAATTCCATGGTAAATAATTCCGTATTAAGGCCAGGGCCCACTCCAGCCTCTCCCGGATTTTAATTCAGTTCCTTTTCCTTTTCCTTTTCCTTTTCCTTTTCCTTTTCCTTTTCCTTTTCCTTTTCCTTTTCCTTTCCCTTTCCCTTTCCCTTTCCTTTCCCAGATCCATTCCTGTGGGATCTGCTCCCATCTCATTCCCATGGGATCTGTTCCCTGTAGGATCCATTTCAGTAGGAACCGCTCCTATAGGATCCGGGCTGCTCTTCCTTGGGATCCGTCCTTGTGGGATCCATTCCTAAGGGATCCATTCCTTGGGATCTGTTCCCATGGGATCCATTCCTTGGGATCCGCCTTTATGGGATCCATTCCTATGGGATCTGCTCCTTGGGATCAATTCCTATGGGATCTGCTCCTTGGGATCCATTCCTATGGGATCCGTTCCTTGGGATCAATTCCCATCAATGGGATCTAGGATTCTCTTCCCTGGGATCCATTCCCATGGGATCCATTCCTTGGGATCCATTCCCATGGGATCCCCCCTCCAGGATCCATCCCAGGAATGCTCCCCAAGGATCCAGAGGTTTCCTCTGGGACCAAACGACGCCGTCCCGGCCCCAGGACACGGAATTTTGGAATTTCCCGGGAATTTCCAGCCCCACGGCGTCGATTCCTGACCCGGGGATGGCGCAGGGAGACCCTCGGGTTTTTATGGCAACAATTATCCACGGAAAACGGGATAAAACTCCCCGGGAACAACCCCTGGAGTCGCCTTTCCATGGAAATCCCATAAATCCATCCCTGCCCAAACCCCTCCGTTGGATCCCCGATTCCAACCCATCCCTGGCTCTTTTTGTTCCCCCATTTTTTTTTGTTTTTTCCTCCTTTTTTTGGTTTTTCCCCCCTTTTTTTTTGGTTTTTTTTCCCCTTTTTTCGTTTGTTTTTCCCCTTTTTTTTTGGGTTTGGCTTTTTTTTTTGGGAAAAGCGGATTATTCCCGTTTTTTCCCCGGGTAGCCCCCGGCTCGTTCGGCTCCGGTTCCGTCGATTTGTCACCATTTTTTATCGTCACCAATTGCCCAGAACTGGGGCTCGTTTAAAATCCCATCGATCTCGATGTGATGGTGTCATAATCTGACAGTAATCGCTGTATCCCGGCCGGAAAAGCCACTTCCCAGGATTGATGGCTTCCAGCGCTCCAATTATCCCTGCCCATCGCCGCCACGGAGGCATCCCGGGGATAAATTGGATCCCTTTTCAATTATTCCCTTTTTTATTTTATAGGGGCGCTCCAATGAGGGATTTCCCGGGATCCCCCCGGCCGTCGTTTTCCTGATCTTTCCTGCTCGCCCTGGGAAGTTTGGGAAGGGTTTTCCTGCTTTTTTTTTTTTTTTTGGATTTAGGATTTGAGGGGGGTTTAATAAAAAAAAACCCCACAATTTTCCCGAAACCCCACGATTTTCCTGGGATCTGTCGCCATCTCGGAGTTCGTTTTCCAATCCGGGTTATCCCAGAGGGAATTTTGGATCTCCAAAATTCGGGGGGGTCTCCAAACCTCACCCAAAATCCCCACGTTGCTGCTCCCACCCCGTTTTTGTGGGATCAGGAGTGGGATGGGGGCTGGGATGGAGCCTCCCTGCCCTTTTTGGGGTGGTTTTAGGCGGAATTTGGTCTTTTGGGCTCGGAGGATTTGGAGGTTCTGGGAAAAACTTCCCTGGGAAGAAATTCCCAATTGTCCCCGGGATGAGGCCCCATCCCAAGGGATGTTCCCGGCCCCATCCCAAGGGATGTTCCCAACCCCATCCCAAGGGATGTTCCCGGCCCCATCCCAAGGGACGTTCCCGGCCCCATCCCAAGGGATGTTCCCAACCCCATCCCAAGGGATGTTCCCGGCCCCATCCCAAGGGATGTTCCCGGCCCCATCCCAAGGGATGTTCCCAACCCCATCCCAAGGGATGTTCCCAGCCCCATCCCAAGGGATGTTCCCAGCCCCATCCCAAGGGATGTTCCCGGCCCCATCCCAAGGGATGTTCCCAACCCCATCCCAAGGGATGTTCCCGGCCCCATCCCAAGGGATGTTCCCAGCCCCATTCCTCGGGGACCCAGCAAGGGGAGATGGAATTTCCCATCCCAGTCCCGCTCCCGAGGGCTCGGATTCCGGATGATCCTGGTCCTCTCCGCTGATTTCGGGATCCGGGAGTTGCTGGATCTCATTTTGGGGCATCCCAAAAAACTCCAGGTGATGTTTGGGATGGAGGAATCAAAGCCGAGGCCTTGGAGCTCCGGGGATTCTCCGTTCCCGGAGCAGAGAGGGAAAAGTCGGGATTGGGGGGGGGGATTCCAAATCCCAACAAAACCCCACAGCTGGAGCCGGCACCGTTCCAGGTCCTGCTGTCCCAGCCCCATTCCAGGTTCTCCCATCCCAGCCCCATTCCAGGTTCTCCCATCCCAATCCCAATCCAGGTTCTCCCATCCCAATCCCAATTCAGGTTCTCCCATCCCAATCCCATTCCCAGGCCTTGTTCCCATTTCACGTCCTCCCATCCCGACCCCATTCCACGGCCTTGCTCCCATTCCAGGTTCTGCCATCCCAACCCCATTCCCAGGCTTTGACCCCATTCCAGGGCTCTGACCCCATTCCAGGTCCCCATTCCCAGGCTCTGACCCCATTCCAGGTCCCCATTCCCCAATTTTTCCTCTCCCATCCCTTTCCCAAGTCCTTCCCAGGCCCTCCCAAGGCTCCAGGGGAACCCTCGGACCCCCAGGGCCAGGAGCCTCCATCCCACGGGAATCTGCGGCAGAGGAGCCTCGATTTTCCCTGGAATGATAAAATTCCTCCTCCTCCTCTCCCCTGCAGGCCAGGCCGAGACCCTGCAGAGCCGCCGGGAATTCCATCCCAGAAACTTAAAGCAAACTCTGGGATTTTCATTGGATTTTCATTCCCAGGGATGTGAGCCCTGGGATTGGAATGATCAGGAATTTGGGATGTGAGCCCTGGGAAGATCCTGGGGGATGCTCGGACACCCAGAGACCCCCCAGTGCCACCCCCAGCCACTGACGGCCGCCCCTTCTCCGGGCTGGAAAATTCCATCATTGATCCCATCGATCCCATCATCAATCCCATGATCAATTCCATCAATCCCATGATCAATTCCATCAATCCCATCTATCCCGTCAATCCCATGATCAATTCCATCAATCCCATTATCAATCCCATGATCAATCCCATCAATCCAATCAATCCCATCAATCCCATCAATCCCATTGATCCCATTTCCCTCCCTCAGAGGCCGGAAGCCCCTCAGGATCCCCTCCCCCCCAGCGGGACCCTCCCCCCTCCTGCTGCTCCCGTCCGAGGCCCCGGGGGGATTTTGGGATGCTTCAGGAGGGATTTTTGGGGTGCTCCAGGAGGGATTTTTGAGATGCTCCGGGAGGGATTTTTGGGATTTCTCCAGGAGGGATTTTTGGGATTTGCTCCAGGAGGGATTTTTGGGGATGCTCCAGGAGGGATTTTTGGGATTGCTCCGAGAGGGATTTTTGGGATTGCTCCAGGAGGGATTTTTGGGGATGCTCCAGGAGGGATTTTTGGGGATGCTCCAGGAGGGATTTTTGGATTTGCTCCCCCTGGAGCATCCCCCACACCCCAACCTTCCCATATCCTTTATCCCTTTATTCCTCTGGATCGGGAATGTGCCGGGAAGGGAGCGCTCGGGCGGGCGAATCGTAATTACCCGCGGCTTTAATTGGGAAGCGCGTTAATTACAGCGCTTTCCCAGCCCTCCGAGCGCCGCCGGGAATAATTCACCTCCCGCGGGATCCAGCTCCTTTTCCAGGATGAGATTCCCGGCTCCTCCCTGGAGCTCCTCCCCGGGCAGGGAGGCTGGGAAAGGGGGGACCCGAGACCCGGGGGGATTCCTCACTCCGGGCTGATTTTCCGGGCCGAAATTCCCCCTGGAGAGGCCTCGGGAGCCCCGGGATGAGGAAACCGGGATGGCGAATTCCCGGGATCCCGGCCTGGAGCGCGGCCCGAGGGCACAGGGACGGAGCAGCGGCTGCTCCAAGGCCCCTCCCGAGGCCCCGCGGGGGCGGCGAGCTCCGGACAGGGACAATTCCCGGCCCTGGGCATTCCCTGTCCTGGATATTGGACACTGGACATTCCCCGTCCTGGGTATTCCCGGCCCTGGGCATTCCCTGTCCTGGTCATTCTCTGTCCTGGATATTGGATATTGGACATTCTCTGTCCTGGATATTCTCTTCCCTGGATATTCCTGGTCCTGGACATTCCCTGTCCTGGTCATTTCCTGCCCTGGTCATTCTCTGCCCTGGTCAATCTCTTCCCTGGACGTTCTCTTCCCTGGACATTCCCTGTCCTGGTCATTCCCGGCCCTGGTCACTCTCTGTCCTGGTCATTCCCAGCCCCGGACATCCCCGGGCCCCGGCTGATTTACAACACCACCAGAAAAAAGAAACAACTGGGGGGAAAAAAAAAATGCCCGGAATCCCCTCAATCCCTGCTTTGTTTGGGAAGGAAACCGAGGCTTTTACGGATCCCACGAATCTCCCCGGGAGCAGCCCCGGGAGCGTCTCCTGGCCAAACAAAGGTGCCTAAAGCCAAGGAACGGGCGCCAAAATCCAGGTTTTTAACCCCAAAAACCCGAGCTGGAAGCAGGCTCCCTTCTAAAAGCTTGGGATGCGCTGGAATCCCGCGGCTCGGGGAGGTTTGGGTTGCAAATCGGGGTGGAAACGCCTCTTTCCTCTGTTTGGATTGGGGATTTTCCGGGGAAATTCGGATGTCGGGCGGGAGAATCCCGGGAAGAGACAGCGGCAGCATCCCAAACATTCCGGGCGCTGACGTGCAAAGCCGGCGGGATTTAAAGAGAAAAAACCAGGAAAATGATAAAAAAACGGGGCTGGGGGTGAGAATCAGCGGGGGGAGCCGCTTCCCGCAGGGATGGAGCCCAAACTCCGCTTTTCCAGCGCCAGAAAAAGGCCGGGAAGCGCCTGAGCTCTCCCAAATCCCGGCACAATCCCGGCGGATCCCAGCGTGAAACGCGAAAATCCCGGAGCCCTCGGGATGCGGGAAGCGAGGAGCGACCCCGGCCCCTCCGGGAGGCTGAGATTCCTTCCAGGAGGGATTTTCGGGGAGGATTTTCCAGCTTTGAGCGGCGGGATTTGGGTCCGTCCCTTCCCAGCGAGGGATGAGCGCGGCACCGTGAATTCCCAGCGGGAATGCGGCCGGGATTTAGGGATGGACTCCGGGATGATCCTGCCCTGCCAAGCCCGGCTTTTCCTCTCCCGGCTGCGTTTAGGGAAGAGCCAGGCCCCTTTAGGATTGGGCGTTTTGGGGTGGTTTTGTTTTTTCCCTGGAATTCCCCGTTTGGTGCCGATTCTCTCCGCTGACTCCAGAGGGAGCCCGGACCAGGGAGGATGCGGGGCTGAGAAATTCCAGCCGGGAAAGGCTCGGGAAGGGAATGGAGCTCCAGGTTTTCCTTCAGCAGCATCCCAGAGCATCCCGGATTTTCCCGTATCAGCATCCCAGATTTTCCCACATCAGCAAATGCCCGGAAATTTCCCACATCAGATTTTCCCAAAATTTCCGTCCATCAGCATCCCAGAGAATCCCAGATTTTCCCACATCAGCAAACGCCCGGAAATTTCCCACATCAGATTTTCCCAAGATTTCCTGTATCAGCATCCCACATTTTCCCACATCACCATCCCACAGCATCCCAGATTTTCCTGGATCAGCATCCCAGAACATCCCACATTTTCCCACAACACCATCCCACAGCATCCCAGATTTTCCTGGATCAGCATCCCAGAACATCCCACATTTTCCCACAACACCATCCCACAGCATCCCAGATTTTCCTGCATCAGCATCCCAGAACATCCCACATTTTCCCACAACACCATCCCACATTTTCGCCGCCCAGAAATTTCCCTCCATCCATTTTTTTTTCCCCCCTCCCCATAGATTTCCTCCCCCAAATCTCCCTTCAGCCCCGGGATTTTCCTGCCCTTTTTTACACCCCAATCCCAACCCCGGCCACCCCCACCCCATTTTTGGGCCATCTCCATGCCTTTGGAATTCCGATTATCCCAATTCCCGCCCCAGGAGCAGCCCCCGGGTGACAGCGGGGTCACCCCGAGCCCCCCCAAACCCATTTATTTCTGGCAGCAATTAATTAATGAGGAAAGGGGGGAGCCTGTTGCTAATTAACCCCCGCGAGGCCGCGCGCGCTCCTTCGCCCACGACGCTTTAATGAAGCAGCGCAGCCCCGGCCGTGGATTAATTGAATCGGGGAATTAATTTGGGATTGGGATGGGTTTTGGGGGGGGAGGGGAGGGCGCTCGCTGCTCCTCGGGTGCGCCAAGGACGCTCCGTCCATCCCCAGCCCGGAGAGGCGATTTGTCCGCGGGGAATTCGGGCCGGTTTTGGGGTTTTGGGGGGTTTTTTTGGGTTTTCGGGGTTTTCTAGGGTTTTTTTTGGGGCTTTTGGCGGTTTTTTGGGGGCGGGTTTGGGGTTTTTTAGGGGATTTTGGGGTTTTTTGGGGTTTTTTTTGGGTTTTTTTGGGGGATTTTATTGAGAGTTTTGGGGGTTTTTTGGGGGGCGTTTTTGGGAGGTTTTCTGGGGGTTTTGGGGTTTTTTGGGTTTTTTTGGGGGTTTTATTGAGATTTTTGGGGTTTTTTTGGGGGGTTTTATTGAGAGTTTTGGGGCTTTTTTGGTGTTTTTGGGAGGTTTTCTGGGGGTTTTGGGGTTTTTGGGGGGGTTTTTTTGAGACTTTTTGGGGGGGTTTTTTGGGGTTTTTGGGGGTTTTTTTGGGGGGTTTTTTTTGGGTTTTTGGGGTTTTTTGGGGGGGGGTTTTTGGGTGTTTTTGGGGGTGTTTTTGGGGGATTTTTTGGGTGTTTTTTGGGTTTTTTTTGGGGGGGTTTTTTTGTTTCCCCATGAAGGACAGAGTGAGAACCTCGCTCCCCTCAGCTCCAAACCGCGCCCCACCCTGGGCTGATGAAACCCCCGCGATGGGAACTCGACGCGAGGGGATGAAGGCAGCGAGGATGAGGATGAGGATGAGGATGAGGATGAGGATGAGGATGAGGATGAGGATGAGGATGAGGATGAGGATGAGGGGAGCGGCTCGGGGCCGCCGAGGGTCCCCGGGGCCGGTGACAAATGAGGCCGTGCCAGAAATCGCCCAATTGGAGCTCCGCCCCGGCTGCGGGTGCAAGCAGAGGTCAGGCAGCGCCCGGAATGCGAAAGGAGCCGCCGGGAATTCCGCGGAAAAACCGGGAAAAGATCGGGAAAAAAATAAAATTTAAAAAAAAATTAAAAAGTGTGTGTGTATAAGTATAGATGGAAAAATGCAAAATTTGGTTTATTCGCCGCCCTTTGTTGGCGCCGCGGGGGGAGGGGGAGTTGGAGGATGGAAAAGGGGGGAGGGTTTGGGGTTCACCCCAAATTCCCAGCGCCGGGAATTCGCCTCCCCCCGCGGGGTTCGCAGGGGGATGAGGGAGGAAGGGAAACGCGGCTGCGCCTGGGCTTTGGGGCCTGGGGGTGCAAATCCGGGGTCTGGGGGTGCGAAATTCGGGTCTGGGGGTGCAAATTCAGGGTCTGAGAGTGAAATTCCGGGTCCGGGGGTGCAAATCCGGGGCTGGGGGTGCAAATTCGGGGTCTGAGGATGCAATTCCGGGTCCGGGGGTGCAAATCCGGGGCTGGGGCTGCAAATTTTGGTCCGGGGGTGCAAATTCGGGGTCTGAGGGTACAAATTCGGGTCCGGGGGTACAAACCCAGGTCCGGGGGTACAAATCCGGGTCCGGGGGTACAAACCCAGGTCCGGGGGTGCCCCGCAGCCCCCCCCCGGGCCCGTTTGACCCCCCCGCCGCCCGTGACAGAATTCCCGGGATTCGCGGCCATTTCCCGGCCCCGCCGGGATCCTGCGAGCTCCAGGGGCTGCTCCCGCTCCGGGAAAGGGAATTTTGGAGCAAAGGATGGCTCAAATCCTCCCTCCCGAGCCAAAAACGTCGGGAAACTCCCCAAAATCGCAGCCCCGGCTCCATCCCACCGCGGCCCCGGCGGGAGCGCGTCGGGGAAAGGCGAGAAAAATGCAAAGGGGGAGGGGATCTGAGATTTTTTTTTTTTGTTTTTCTCCTCGTTTTTCCTAATTTTGAGTTTGTTTTCCTCCCGAGGAGCCCCGTGAGCGAGGCCGGGATGTCCTGGGTGCCCCCAGCAGCGGCTCCGCGGCGCTGCTCCCCCGCGAACTGCAGGAAATTGAGGAGATTTCGTGGTTTCGGAGGGATTTTGGATATTTTTGGAAGAGTTACCCCCCCGTTTCGCCCCTCCCGAGGGGATCCCGGGCCGGGGCCGGGCTGGGGACGCCCGGCGGTGTCACCGCGGGGGCCGCGGCTGCTGCCGAGCCCGGGGATGAAAAGGGCGAGAGGCCTCGGGGATGTCGGGGGTGATTAATGGGGGTGAGCGCGGGGTGAGGCCGCTGCTTCCCCCCGCGAGCCCCGGGCACCAGAACAAGGCAGCAGTGTTCGCCCCGAAAGCCTCCTGAAAAAAAATAAAAATAATAAAAAATAATAATAACAAAAAAAAAAACCGAAATAAAAAGGGGGAAAGGGAAAAGGAAAACGCGTGATTCCCGCAGCGTTCCTCTGCTCCGAGCCGCCTCGGTTGGGTTTGTTTTGGTTTTTGGTTTTTTGTTTTTTTTTTTTTAGGGTTTTTAGGTTTGGGGTTTGGTTTGTTTTTGTTGGTTTTATTAATTTTTTTTTTTTTCGGTTATTTTTAACAGTTTTAATCCAAATAAAGCAGCGCTCCCGGGAGGTGTCAATGGCCGCGAGAATCGAGAATCGCTCGGCGCAGCCCGAGCGATTTCCGTGGATTTTTCCATGGATTTTTCCATGGATTTCCCCGAATTTCCGTGGGTTCCCAGCTCTGTTTCCTCAGCCAACAAAAACCCCCGCGGGGAGGCGGCGGCGGGGCCGATTTTGGGCTCAGAACAAAAAACCCTGGGAGCGGCTGGAGACGTTTTCCTTTTCCGACAAACCCCCAAATCCCGCGGGTTTCGCTCCCGCTGATGCTCGGCCCCAAATTCCCAAATCCCGGACCCGGGAGGAGCCGCGGGGGGAATTCGTGACCCCAAAAAGGGACGGGGGAAGGCGGGGAGCGCCCTCAGCCCCCCCCGGGCCGCGCCTCTCCCGAATTTTCTCCTCCGGGGCCGCAGCAAAACGGGAATTCTCTTCCCTGTGGGGTTTTTAACGCCGGAATAAATCGGGAGGGATTTTTCCATCCTCATTCCCACCCTGGATACGGGGTTAAACCCCCTGGAGCCGGCGCGGTGCGGGAATTTCGGGGCTCTCCCAAGGTTTTCCTCCCGTTTTTCCTTCCTTTCTCCCGTCACCTCCCGGCGTTTTCCCGAATATTTTCCCGAATATTCGGGAGCCGGATCCAGGCTCCTTTCCAGCGTTTTAAGGGGAATTCATTGGGGTTTGAATGGGAACGAGGCGCTCCGAGGGAATTTCCAGGCTCGGCTGGGGTTTTGGGAAGGATCCGGGACGCATCCCGGGGGTCGGAGCGGGATTATCCCGGATTTTCCATCGGGACCTGCTCCTGGCCGTGCGATTTTGGGGTGAAAACGCCGGAAATGGGGGACGGGGACGGACCTTGAGGCCAACCCCGGTTTCCTATGGGATGGGGGGTCCGCAGTGAGGGGGGGTCTCCGGGCACCCCCTGCCCCATCCCGGGATTCGCCGCTTCCAGGGGGTTTTTCCCCTTTTGGGGGATTTGGGGGGCGGCAGAGCCCGGATTCCATAGGGAAAAAATCCACGGGTGGAGACGGGGAGCTGTGGAAGGGATGAAGGGATTTGGGAACCCATGGAATCCTGGGGATCCTATAGAGCCTCGGACAGCGGGAATTGGGATGGACGGAGCCACAGGGGCAGGGAATTGGGAACGTGTGGAAATGGGGACCTATGGGACCGCAGGAATGTGGGATTTGGGAGCTGTTGGGATTTGGGAGCTGTTGGGATTGGGAGCTGTTGGGATTGGGAGCTGTTGGGAATTGGGAGCTGTTGGGATTGGGGAGCTGCGGGAATTGGGAGCTGTTGGGATGGGAGCTGGGGAATTGGGAGCTGTTGGGATTTGGGAGCTGCGGGAATTGGGAGCTGTTGGGATTGGGAGCTGTTGGGATTTGGGAGCTGTTGGGATTGGGAGCTGTTGGGAACTGGGAGCTGTTGGGATTTGGGAGCTGCGGGATTGGGAGCTGCGGGATTTGGGAGCTGTTGGGATTGGGAGCTGTTGGGAATTGGGAGCTGTTGGGAATTGGGAGCTGCGGGATTTGGGAGCTGTTGGGATTGGGAGCTGTTAGGATTGGGGAGCTGTTGGGATTGGGAATTGCGGGAGTGTGGGAACGGGGACGCGCGGGGATTGGGAACCTGTGGAACCCCGGACTGGGGAATTTGGAATTTGGGGGACCCATGGAACTGCAGGGAGGTGGAGATGGGGAACCGATGGAAACGGGGAATTCGGGGATCTGCGGGAACGGGGACGGGCGGAGCCGCAGGCACAGGGAAAAGAAAAGGGGCGCAGAGCCCCAGGGACCCACGGAAATGGGGACACGGCCCTAAGGACCCACGGAAATGGGGTCCCAGCCCCACAGAAATGGGATCCCAGCCCCAGGAAATGGGGTCCCGGCCCCACAGAAATGGGGTCCCGGCCCCACTGAAATGGGGTCCCGGCCGTTCCTGTCCGTGCCGTGCCCCCCCCAGCCCCAATGTCCCCATCGCCGCCGCCTCCCCCCGAACCCCGAACCCCAAATCCCTCGGGGCCCGCGCGGAGCCTTTGGGGCGCTGTGACCCCCCCCAGCCCCACAGGAACCCAGAGAAACGCGGGGACGCCCCCAGAGCCGCATCCTGCACCCGCTCCGGCCGCTGCGTTAATTAGGAGCGTTAATTAGGCACGTTCACACGCACAGCAACACGCGCGCCGGCCCAGAAAGCGATTAACGGCTGCTCGAATTTGCATGTCATTAACATTCCCGCAAGGGCTGTTCCACAAGCCCGGGCGGGCGGGGCCCGGAGCGGGGAGAGGCGGAAAAAATAAATTAAATATAAAATAAAATAAAATAAAATAAAATAAAATAAAATAAAATAAAATAAAATAAAATAAAATAAAATAAAATAAAATATAAAATGAAATAAAACATAAAATAAAATATAAAATAAAATAAAATAAAACAAAACAAAACAAAATAAAATAAAATAAAATAAAATAAAATAAAATAAAATAAAATAAAATAAAATAAAATAAAATAAAATAAAATAAAATAAAATAAAGAAACCCTCGAGCCTCTGTGGTGCGGGAGGAGGAGGAGGAGGAGGAGGAGGTGGAGGAGGAGGAGAGAGGGAGACGCGAGCGCGTTTGGGAACCGAGTCACGTTTGGGAAATTTATGGGGGCCGCTGCTGCGGGAGTTTAAGACCTCGCTGCCTTCCATAAACTATTTGCACTTGTTTAAAAACCCTCCGTGGCTGCCCAGGAATTTGGGGGGGTTTTGTTTGTGTTTCCCTCGGGAATCGGAGCCGGGCCGGGGCTGTCGCACCCCTGGGCGCGTCCCCGGCACCTCCGGGGCATTTTTGGGGTGCGGAACCCCCTCAGTTCCCCCTTTTCCCTTTCCAGCCGCTCCCCGGGGCTGGAAATCGCAGCGGGGCCTCGGGGGCATTTTTTGGGTGCGGAACCCCCTCAATCTCCCCTTTTCCCTCTCCCCGGGGCTGGGAACCGCAGCGGGGCCTCTCCTCATCACCACCGGGGCGTTTTTGGGTGCGGAACCCCCTCAATCTCCCCTTTTCCCTCTCCCCAACGCTGGAAATCGCAGCGGGGCCTCTCCTCATCACCACCGGGGCATTTTTGGGGTCCGGAACCCCCCCAGCTCCCCCTTTTCCCCCTCTCCAGCCGCTCTCCGGGGCTGGGAACCGCAGCGGGAGGAGGAGGAGGAGGAGGAGGAGGAGGAGGAGGAGGAGGAGGAGGAGGCAGCCCCCAAACCTCGTCCTCGATTAGAAAAGCTTCTCGGCGGCGGCGCGGCCGCGCTCGGGAGCGCTCGGGAGCGGGAGCAGCGATTCCAGCAGTCACTTGTCAAAGCGAGCCCATCTTTTAGCCCTCAGGAGCAGCAAATCCCCGTGAACTCTGGGTGAACCGAGATTGAAGCCATAAATCAGCCCCACAAAGGCGCTGCCGCGGCTGCTGCTGGCCGCGCTCCTGCCTTTAACGCTCTGCGGGCGAGGGGAGGGGAAGGGGGGGGAAAAGAAAAGGGGGGGAAATCGGAGGTATTTGCAAAAAAAAAATTGTAAAAAAAATCGGGAAAATTCAGGTTTTGTCGGCGCTCCCCAAAAAAAGGGGCGAGAGGAGGGAGGAGGGAGCAAATCCCGGTGCATTTTTAGGGTGGGGTGAAAAGGATTTCACCCCCCTGGGGGGGTTTGGGGGGTGGAAAAGGGGGAGCAGGGAAAGGAGGGAGGATGAGGATGAGGAAGGAACGGGATGGGGGCGCCTTTTTAGGGTGGGGTGAAGGGATTTTACCCCCATGGAGGGGTTTGGGGGGTGGAAAAGGGGGATCAAGGAAAGGAAGGGGCGGAGGGAGCAAATCCCGGTGCATTTTTAGGGTGAGGTGAGGGGGTTTCACCCCCATGGAGGGGTTTGGTGGGGTTTGAGGGGTGGAAAAGGGGGAGCAGGGAAGGGAGGGGGGCGCGAGGAGGAAGGAGCAAATCCCGGTGCATTTTTAGGGTGAGGTGAAGGGATTTCACCTCCACGGAGGGGTTTGGAGGGTGGAAAAGGGGGAGCAGGGAAAGGAGGGGGGCGAGGAGGAGGAGGAGGAGGAGGGAGCAGATGCCGGTGCATTTTTAGGGCTGGATGCAGGGGTTTCATCCCCATGGATGGGTTTGGGGGTGTTTTTTGGGGTAGAAAGGGAAGGGAAGGGGCACGAGGAGGAGGAGGAGGAGGAGGAGGAGGATGCGGAGGGGGGAGGAAGGAAAGGCTGGAAGGGGAGATGGAGGAGAAGCGGAGCATTGATCAGGGAGAGGAAACAGCCGCGGTAATGGATCGGGGCAGCGAGAGGGGCATCGATCCCTTAATGGGAGCCAGAAAATGGGAGCGAGGGGAGAGGAAAGAGAAAAAACCCATTAAAAAAAGGGACGGGGAGAGGGAGAGCGGCGTCCAGGGGGGATGGACGGGGATGGAGGGATGGACAGGGCCGGGGGGGGATGGACAGGGCCAGGGAGGGATGGACACAGCCGGGGAGGGATGGACAGGGCCAGGGAGGGATGGACACAGCCGGGGAGGGATGGACAGGGCCAGGGAGATGGACAGGGCCAGGGGAGGGATGGACAGGGCCAGGGAGGGATGGACACAGCCAGGGAGGGATGGACAGGGCCAGGGAGGATGGACACAGCCGGGGGAGGGATGGACAGGCCGGGGAGGGATGGACACGCCGGGAGGGATGGACAGGCCAGGGAGGGATGGACACAGCCAGGGAGGGATGGACAGGGCCAGGGAGGGATGGACAGGGCCAGGGAGGGATGGACACTGCCAGGGAGGATGGACAGGGCCAGGGAGGGATGGACACGGCCAGGGAGGGATGGACAGGGCCAGGGAGGGATGGACACGGGCAGGGAGGGATGGACAGAGCCAGGGAGGGATGGACACGGGCAGGGAGGGATGGACAGGGCAGGGAGGGATGGACAGGGCAGGGAGGGATGGACACGGGCAGGGAGGGATGGACAGGGCTGGGGAGGGATGGACAGGGCCAGGGAGGGATGGACACGGGCAGGGAGGGATGGACACGGCCAGGGAGGGATGGACAGGGCGGGGAGGGATGGACACGGGCAGGGAGGGATGGACAGGGCGGGAGGGATGGACACGGGCAGGGAGGGATGGACACGGCCATAGGGTCAGGGATGGGTCACATCCATAGGGACAGGACACATCCATAGGGACAGGGATGGGACACATCTATAGGGACACGGACAGGCCACATCCATAGGGTCTGGATTCATTCATAGGGTCTGGATACATCCATAGGGACGGGATTCATCCATGGGGTCTGGATTCATCCATAGGGTCAGGGATGGGTCACATCCATAGGGACAGGTCACCTCCATAGGGTTGGGACACGTCCATGGGGTCGGGACCCATCTACAGGGACAGGACACATCCATGGGGTCGGGACACATCCATAGGGACGGGGACACATCTATAGGGTCAGGGACACATCCATCGGGTCTGGATGCATCCATAGGGACAGGAACACATCCATAGGGTCAGGGACACATCTATAGGGTCAGGGACACATCCATGGGGTCGGGACACATCCATAGGGACGGGGACACATCTATAGGGTCAGGGACACATCCATCGGGTCTGGATGCATCCATAGGGACAGGAACACATCCATAGGGTCAGGGACACATCTATAGGGTCAGGGACACATCCATGGGGTTGGGACACATCCATAGGGACAGGGACCCATCCATGGGACCAGGGCCGGGGCCGGGGCCGGGGCCACATCCCCAGGCACGGCCCCATCACCGACCCCAATCCCCGATTCCCTCCCACCCCTCCCCAACCCCCTCACCCCGCTCGTCCCTCGGCCACGCCAAAAACCCCAAAACCCCCCCAAAACCCCCCAAAAAATACCCCAATAAACCCCCCCAAAAAAACCCAATAAACCCCCAAAAAAACCCACCAAAAAAACCCCAAAACTCCCCAAAAAAACCCCCAAAAACCTCCCCCAAAAACCCCCCCAAAAAAAACCCAATAAACCCCCCAAAAAAAACCCAAAAAACCCCCAAAACCCCCCCAAAAAACCCCAATAAACCCCCAAAAAACCCCGAAAACACCCCAAAACCCCCCCAAAAAACGCTCCCAAAAACCCCCCCAAAAACCCAGGGCCCTCCGGGCTGTTCCCGTGCCCGCCCCGCTCCCGCTCCCGGTTCCCGGTTCCCGGCTGAGGGAAGTTCCCGGTGCCTTTTTCCCGCAGAATTCCAGGGGAAATTTAACGCGCGCCGGAAGCTCCGGCCCTAAATGGGGCCGCGGCGGCTCCAGCGCCGCATACAAATGTCCCTGTCCCCAAGATTTATGGATCTTTTCCCTCCCGGAGCTGTAAACAAGGCAGGAAAAATAAAAATAAACCCCCCCGGTCCAGCCCTGAGAGCTGGAGGAAAAAAAAAAACCCTGGAGGAGCGAATTTTCCAGGTTTTGTTATGGAATATTTTGAATTTTTGGCGCTTTTTAGGCTTTTTTTTGAGGCTTTTTTTCCTTCCCCCCGGATTTTTGGAGAGCGGAGAGGAAAATTCCCGCCTGGATCTGGGGTTTGGAGGGGGAGGGTGAGGATGAGGATGGGGAAGGGCCGGGGGAGCCTCGGGCTGAGGGAATTTTTAATCATTTCTGCGGTTTTTTCCCCATTTTTTTTTCCAGCCGCGGGGGCGCTGCCCCCGGAAGGGATCCCGGCTTCCCCCCCCCAAAAAAAACAACAAAAAAAGGGAAGAAAGGCGAAAAAAAAAATGAAAGAAATCCGAGACGCAGCCGGGGAAAAAAAAAAAAAAAAAAAGGAAGAATTTAAGGGAAAAATTCGCTTTTTTCCGCCGGAATCGCCGCGTTCGGGAGAGGAGCGAAGGAGCCGCGGATTGGGGCAGAATCGCGAGGATTTGGGAAAAGATTCCCGAGCAAAAATTGTCATTTTTGAGCTCCGCGGGCGGTAGGTGAAAAGTGGGGTCGGATCCCGGGAATTTGGGGCCTTAAAAGGGAATTTGGAGGGATCCAAAGGCCCGAAGTGGAAGAAAAGAGGAATTGAAAGCTCGGTGAAGTTTTTTTATTTGTTTTATTAAATCTTTTAATGGGGTTTTTTTGGGACAAATGTGGAATTTTGGGGCAGATTCGGGAATTTTGGGAGCGGGATTTTCAGCCGCGCCCGGGTGTGTTTTGATTTATTTTTCTAACATTTGATTCGCTTATAAAATCTGATTAATAGGAATCAATTTCGTGTCTATTCCGTTTATTCTTTGGTTTATTATTCATGGCTTTCGGCCGAATCTTTCATTATTTCGGATTTATTGCGTTATCGAGGGGATTTTATAGATTAAATCTTTTCTAGATATTTTTATCTTCGATATTTCTGTTCTATTTATTTGTTGCTGTGGAATGCGCATGATGAAATTTATATTTTATTTATATTTTATTTTATGTTTTATTATATTATAATATGTTACGTTATATTAATTTTATTATATTATATTAATTTTATTATATTATATTATATTAATTATATTATATTTGATATATCCCACGTTATAAATGATAAACCATAAATTATAAATCGTATATCACACATCATAAATGACTCAATTTCCATTAAATACTGTGAATTTTCTATTTCACGCCGCGCTTTAGAAATCGGAGATTTTAGGTTTTTACAAATATTTAACAAATTCCACCTTTGAATTCCATTTCCCACCGCTTTTAACTCAATAAACGAATGGATGAACAAAGAAATAAAAACAGAAATAAAAACGCGCGAATCGTGAATTTTCTCGCGGGCGAATCCCAACCCCAAAAATCACCGAAATATTCCGAAGCGAGGCGAAAATTCCCAAGTTTTTCCCCGATTAATTTGGATTTAAATACAAAAAAATCCGGGAAGGCTCCGCTGGGAAATCGGGAACGACCCCAAATCCCGGCCGGGATTTTTGGGATGAGCCCCTGAATCCCAAATCCCATTTCCCGCCGCTTTTTAGGGGAAAAAAAGGGAATTTTTAGCGATTTGGGGAACTCGAGGCCGCGAAAGACGCGCGGGTTCCGCTCAGAAATCCCCAAAATCCCCCCAAAAAATCCCAAATGCGGCCCCGGGAGCCTGCGGCTAATTAAGGAGCCGCGGTTAATTAAGGAGCCGCTAATGAGCAGCGCCCTCGCTCCGGGAGCGGCGGGAATTGCCGGGAGTGGGGGAGGGGCCCGGGAGCGCTCCCTTCTTAATGACCTGAATTATTTAATTGCCGTAATCCCATTCGTTTGTTCTATTTTCGGGGTTTCTGTTTCTGCTTTGTCGTTTTTCTGTGGTTTTGTTCTTTTATTGGTTATTAATTAATGATTTGTTCCTTTGTAATCGATTGTTTCATCGCGCCTTCGCTTATTAAAGTTTCTTTATTTTAGAGTGTGGAATTAAATATTATTTAATAGGTATTATTTTAATAAATATTCTTTTAATACACATTATTTTAATATCCATATTTTAATACAAGTTATTTTACTACACGTTATTTTAATAAACATTATTTTAATAAACATTATTTTAATACACGTTATTTTAATATCCATATTTTAATACACATTATTTTAATACCCATGATATAATCACGCATTATTTAATTCAATATTATTTCATCGCCCCCCCCTTTTATTAAACATTATTGATGATCTATTAATTGATTATTTATGTCATTGCGTTCTGTTATTTTATGGTTCTTGTCCATTTTTTTTAATTGCCGTTTATCATTTTATTATTATTTATTCAATCTTTAGCTCCTGCTTTTATTATTGCGTCATTTCCCTTTTAATTCGAGTATTTTTAATTTTTTATTGCTCCTCATTTAAAATTCTCCCTTCTTTTACACCTTTTGCCATCATTTCCTGTTTTATTGTTATTTAAGTTTTGCTGCCGCTCTGGTTGCCATGGTGACTCCTTATCGATTATGATTATTGATAATGTGATTATTTCGGGGTTAATAATAATTACTGGTATCAATATTATTGTAAATATGATTATTATCAGTATTATTGTTGTTATTATTATCCTTATTCTTGGTTTTTTATTAAATTATTATTATTATTGTTGCTCTTGTTGTTATTATTATTATTACTATTATTATTATTATTTTATGGTATTATTATTAGTTATTATTACTATTATTATTATTTTTCCCCCCAAAACTTCCTCGCGAAGACTTCCCATGATTCCTCCGGCTCATTATTAATTATTATGAAGATAATTATCACTAATAAAATTAATTATTCTCCTCTTGAGCTCCCCACAGCAAAATCCCGCAGCTTTTCCCAAG
This sequence comes from Monarcha castaneiventris obscurior, assembly GCA_026261815.1. Lineage (NCBI taxonomy): Eukaryota > Metazoa > Chordata > Aves > Passeriformes > Monarchidae > Monarcha > Monarcha castaneiventris. The sequence continues at coordinate 405,691 of JAMPIT010000500.1, read as the reverse complement.
GAAAAAACGCCCGGATTTGGGAATGTGGGGGGGCGGGGATGGAAAAAGGGCTCGGGGGGGCTCCGCTGGGGGGGTTCGGGGGACCCCAAAATTCCTGGGGGGGCTCGGGGGACCCCAAAATTCCTGGGGGGGGCTCAGGGGTCCCCAAAATTCCTGGGGGGGCTCGGGGGTCCCCAAAATTCCTGGGGGGGCTCAGGGGATCCCAAACCCTCGGGGGGGTTCGGCTCAGGGGTCCCAGGTGACCACAAACCTTTCCGGGGACTCCAAGTGACCCCAAACCCCACGGGGGGGTCCCAGGTGACCCCAAAACCCACAGGGGGCTCGGCTGGGGAATCCAGGTGACCCCAGACCCCACACGGGGGGTCCCAGGTGACCCCAAACCCCAGCCGGGGGGTCCCAGGTGACCCCAAATCCACCCGAGGGGGTCCCAGGTGACCCCAGACCCCACCCGGGGGGCTCCAGGTGACCCCAAACTCCTGAGGGGGCTCCAGGTGACCCCAAACCCCAGCCGGGGGGTCCCAGGTGACCCCAAATCCACCCGAGGGGGTCCCAGGTGACCCCAGACCCCACCCGGGGGGCTCCAGGTGACCCCAAACTCCTGAGGGGGCTCCAGGTGACCCCAAACCCCAGCCGGGGGGTCCCAGGTGACCCCAAATCCACCCGAGGGGGTCCCAGGTGACCCCAGACCCCACCCGGGGGGCTCCAGGTGACCCCAAACTCCTGAGGGGGCTCCAGGTGACCCCAAACCCCAGCCGGGGGGTCCAGGTGACCCCAAATCCACCCGAGGGGGTCCCAGGTGACCCCAAACCCCTCGGGGTCCCGCCCGGCCCCATGTGTGCACGGGGGGTGTGGGGTGAGCACGGGTGTGCAAAGGGGTCACAGGCGTCAGTGTCACACTCACGGGTGTGCAAAGGGCTCACAACCCCCGTGCCACACTCAGAGGACTGAAGGTGTCACCTCTGGGTGCAAACCCCCGACCCCAAAGTGACCCCAGAGTGACCCCAAAGTGACCCCAAAGTGACCCCAGAGTGACCCCAAAGTGACCCCAGAGTGACCCCAGAGTGACCCCAAAGTGACCCCACAGTGACCCCAGAGTGACCCCAGAGTGACCCCAAAGTGACCCCAGAGTGGCCCCAGAGTGACCCCAAAGTGACCCCAAAGTGACCCCAGAGTGACCCCAGAGTGACCCCAGAGTGACCCCAGAGTGACCCCAGAGTGACCCCAGAGTGACCCCAAAGTGACCCCGGGTGTGACCCCAGAGTGACCCCAGAGTGACCCCAAAGTGACCCCAAAGTGACCCCAGAGTGACCCCAGAGTGACCCCAAAGTGACCCCAGAGTGACCCCAGAGTGACCCCAAAGTGACCCCAGAGTGACCCCAGAGTGACCCCATCTCTTTTACCAAAATTCCCCCAAATTTTGCCACTTTTGGTCCCTTTTAGGCCTTTTTTTAGGGCGGGGAAAATGAAAACCCTTAATTAAGGCCCCACCCCTTAAATCCTTCATGAAGAAAATCCCATAATTAAGAACATCCCTAAGGGGGGGGCGCGGGGGCTGCGGGGTGACCCCAAAACTTCCCTGAATCTCCAAAACCCCCTCAAAATCCACCCCAAAATGCCCCAAAATCCACCCCAAACCCCCTCAAAATCCACCCCAAAATCCACCCCAAAATGCCTCAAAATCCACCCCAAAACGCCCCAAAATCCACCCCAAAACGCCCCAAAATCCACCCAAAACGCCCCAAAATTCACCTCTCGAGACCTCTTCAAAATCCACCCCAAAGCCTCCCAGACTGCCCCAAACTTCCCCAAAAACCGCCCCAAAATCCACCCCAAACCCCCTCAAAATCCACCTCAGCCTCAAAATCCACCCAAAATGCCTCAAAAACCTCAAAATCCACCCAAAACCTCTCAGAAACCTCCCCAAATTTCCCCAAACCTCCCAAAAATCCACCCCAAAACGCCTCAAACCTCCCCAATCTCCTCCAAAATACCCAAAACCCCAAAAACCTCCCCGAGCCTCCTCAAAATCCCCCCAAACCTCCCCAAATTCCCCCAAATGGCCTCAAAAACCTCCCCAAATCTCCTCCAACCTTCCCCAAACCTCCCCAAACTGCCTCAAATCTCCCCAAAATCCACCACAAAACGCCTCAAATCTCCTCAATCTCCTCCAAAATCCCCCCAATCCCAAAAACCTCCCTGAGCCTCCTCAAAATCCCCCAAACCTCCCCAAAATCCCCCCCAAAACTCCTCACATTGCCCCCAAACCTCCTAAAAATCCCCCCAAACCTCCCCGAATTCCCCCCAAATCTCCCCAAAATCCCCCAAAACCTCCACAAAATCCCTCCAAACCTCCCCAAAAACCTCCCCAAACTCCCCCAAATCTCCCCAAAATCCCCCAAAGTGCCCCAAATTCCCCCCAAACCTCCCCAAAATCCCCCAAATTCCCCTAAACCTCCTCAAATTCCCCCCAAATCACCCCAAAATCCCCCCCCAAATCCCCTAAATCTCCCCAAATCTCCCCAAACCTCCTCAAAATCCCCCCCAAAATCTCCCAAACCTCCCCAAAATCCCCCGAAATTCCCCGAAATCCTCCCCCTGGGCTCACGACCCCCCAAAATCTCCCTTTTTTCCCCCAAAATTTCCCCTTTCGTCCCCTCGGGCGGGGCCGGGGTCAGGACCCGGAGCCACGAACAATTCCCGGGATTTCCTTTCAAATTTCCAGGGATTTGGGTCAATTTCAGGCAATTTCGGGGTTTTTTTAAAATCTGGAATTCTCCTTTCCTGAAGGATTCGCCCCCAAAAATTACCCGGATATGGGGAGAAATGGGGGAAAAATGGGGAAAAATGGGAAAAATCGAGGGTTAAATAGGAATAAAATAGGGAAAAAATAGGAATAAAATAGGGAAAAAATTGGAATAAAATAGGGAAAAAATTGGAATAAAATAAGGAAGAACCGGGGATAAAAGAGAGATGAAAATCGGAATAAAACTGGGGGAAAGGAGGGATAAGAGAGGGATAAAAATGGGATTAAAAAGGGAATAAAAAGGGGATAAAATAGGAATAAAATAAGAAAAATATAAGAAAAAAATAGGAATGGAATAGGAGTGAAATGAGGATGAAATAGGGGTAAAACAGGGATAAAAATAAGAACAAAATGGGAATAAAATGGGAATAAAATGGGAATAAAATAAGAAAAAAATAACAATAAAATAGGAATAGGATAGGAATGAAACAAGGATGAAATAGGAATAAAAGAGAGATAAGAATAAAATGGGAATAAAATAGGAATAAAAGGGGGATAAAATAGGAATAAAATAGGAATGAAAGGGGGATAAAAGAGGGATAAAATAGGAATAAAATAGGAATAAAAGAGGAATAAAATCGCAGAGGGGGGACCCGAACCCGGGGCTTTACAGCGGCCCTAAAGCAGCTGGAAAAGATTTCAATTTATTCCCAAGAAATAAAAACTTGCGGGAATTCGTCCCAAACCTTCGGGGTCCCTGGGGCTCTCCCTGCCTTTATCCCTCTTAATTATCCCTAAAAAAGCGGGAAATTCCTTACAAATGATCCTTTAAAATCCCCCCGCGGCTCGGAAATGCCGGGATTAAACAGAAATTAAAAATCTCCCCCAAAAAATCCCGGTTTTTGGTGAAATGGGGAAGGAATAAATGGAATTTTGGGGAGAAATCCGCTTTTTCCTGCGGTTTTGTTCCCAGGGAATTGGGAGAATGAGGATTTAAATCTGTATTTAATAATAATAATAATAATAATAATAATAATAATAATAATAATAATAATAATAAATCTGTAAATTATAATAATAATAATGATAATAAAAAATCTGTAAATAATAATAATAACAACAATAATAATAAATCTGTATATTATAATAATAATAATAATAATAATAATAATAATAATAATAATAATAATAATAATAATCATATATCCTCAGGAATTCCCGGGTTTTCACTCCCCCATTGCGCAATCAGGGAATTAATTGGGAATAAATTAAGGAAAAAGGGACGGGGCTCGGGGGGGGAGGGGAAGGAGAAGGATTTCGAGGCCGCCAATTCCAAACCTCCGGGGTGAAATTTTCCCGTAAAATCCCGAAAAATCGGGAATTTGGGATCGAATTCTGACTGGGAGCCGCCTCCTCCTCCTCTTTTGGGGCCGTTTTTGCTTTTTCTCCCCCAAAAATTGACGCCTTTTCCCAAGGAAAAAAAAGCTGGAATTGAATTTTCCAGCCCGAAATTGCCTTTTTTAACCCAGAATTTCCTTTTCCAGCCCAGAATTGCATTTTCCTGCCCAAAACTTCCTTTTCTTGCCCAAAATCGCCTTTTTTAACCCACAATCGCCTTTTCCTGCCCAAAATTGCCTTTTCCAACCCGAAATTGCCTTTTTCTGCCCGAAATTGAATTTACCGGCCGAAATTGCCTTTTCCAGCCTGAAACTGAATTTTCCATTTCAAAATTGCCTTTTCCAACCCGAAATTGCCTTTTCCAACCCGAAATTGCCTTTTCCAGCCCGAAATTGCCTTTTCCTGCCTGAAATTGAATTTTCCAACCCAGAATTGCCTTTTCTAACCCAAAATTGCCTTTTCCTGCCCAGAATTGCCTTTTTAAACCCGGATTTTCCTTTTCCAGCCCAAAATTGCATTTTTCTAGCCCAAAATTGCATTTTTCTAGCCCAAAATTGCATTTTTATACCCGAAATTGCCTTTTCCAGCCCGAAATTGAATTTTCCAGCCCAGAATTGCCTTTTTCTGCCCAGAATTGCCTTTTCCTGCCCGGAATTGCCTTTTTTAAACCCGAAATTGCCTTTTCCAACCCGAAATTGCCTTTTTTAAACCCGAAATTGCCTTTTTCTGCCCGAAATTGCCCCAAAATCGGGCGGCCAGGGGCAGCTTTGAGCCGCAGCCGTTCTAAAAAAAGAGGAATAAATTCAAGGAAAGCGCTAAAAAAAGAGAAATTCCCAGGGAATTTTTGGCCCCGCAGGAAAAACGAGGATCCGGGAGTGGAATTTGGGGCTGGAAAATCCTTGGGAAAAGCCAAGGAAAAATGAGAAATCCCGAAATTTTTGGAGTGGGGGAGGAAATGAAATGTCCCAGGAGGGGTCCCCAAACCCCCCCCTTTTCCCGGGAAATTTCTCCTTGGATCAGAGAGGGGGAAAAATCTGAATTAAGGGAGAGGGAAAAGGGAATAAATTCCAAAGAGGGGCAGGAAAAGGGGGCTGAGGTTTATTTATTATTTTTTTTTTTTAAATTTATTTTTTATTTATTTATTTATTATATATATTTTATTTATTTATTTATTTATTTATTTATTTATTTATTTATTATATATTATTTATTTATGATTTATTTATTATTTATTTATTATTTTCGCTCCCTCCAGAAGGGAAAAATTCATCCCGGAACAGCCCCAAAATCCCCTTTTTTCCCTTGGAAAAAACACCCAAAAAACCCTCCAAAAAAACTCCCAAAAGCCGCAAAAAAGGTCCAGAAATAATTTTAAAATAATTTTTAAAATAATTTACAAATAATTAAAAAATGATTTTAAAAATAATTGTAACAATAATTGTAAAAATAATTGTAAAAATAATGTAAAAATATTTTAAAAATAATTTAAGAAATAATTTTAAAATAATTTAAAAAGAATTTTAAAAAGAATTTTAAAAAGAATTTTAAAAATAATATAAAAAATAAATTTAAAAAATAATTTAAAAAATAATTTTAAAAGAATATAAAAAATAATTTTAAAAAATAATTTTAAAAAATAATTTTAAAATAATTTTAAAAATAGTTTAACTATTCACACCCAACCGGAAAAAATCATTAAAAAAAAAATAAAACCCAAAAAAAAAAAAACCAGATAAAAACAAAGATATTTCAAAAGCCGCCAGAGGAAAGCCCTTAAAAATTTAAACAAAGCGCGCCAATAAATCGCCGAATGTTTGGTTTGGGGCCGGAATTAATCACGGGCGGCGCGGGAAGTGCAGAAAGCCGCGATAATGACCCGGGAGAGGACAATAAATTCCAGTCGCGCTGGCAGGGCCGGGGCCAGCCCGTAACTCACTCGTTTAACCCCGGGCGCGTGGGTTTGGGCTTTTAATTCCAATTAAAAACAGCTCCCGGAGCCGCGGGGAAATCCCTGGAAGGAGCTGCAGGGAAAGAGACCCGAGGGGGTGGGGAAAATGCCAAAAAAATACACAAAAAAGGGGTAAAAAAGAGATAAAAATGGGCAAAAAGCGAAGAAAAATGGGAATAAAAACGAAAAAAATGGGGAAAGCCCATCGAAAGCGGACAAAAAGCATAAAAAAGGGGGAAAGCCCCACAAAAAGTGGACAAAAAGCACAAAAAATGGACAAAACCCCACAAAAAAGGGACAAAACCCCACAAAAAGGGGACAAAAGCCGTCAAAAATAGACGAAAATCAAGAAATACGGAAAAAACCTCGCAATAAAAATGGAGCAAAAAGCATCAAAAATGGGTAAAACCCCAGCAAAAATGGACCAAGAAAAGCACCAAAAGTGGACCGAAAACCAGAAAAATTGTCCAGAAAGCGTCAAAAATTGACAAAAACCCAACAAAAGTGGATAAAAACCTCAGCAAAAATGGGCAAAACCGCTGCAAAAATTGACAATAAAAGCACCAAAAATTGTCCAAAAAATAACCAAAAAAATGGACAAAAAGCCGCCAAAAACGGACCAAAAACCACCAAAAACCACCCAAAAAATGGACAAAAATGGGATTTTCAGCGCGGTGGAAAATTCTCACCAAGCCGAGCTCGCTGTGACCGCCCCAGAGCCCCTCTGGAACGGTTTTTTCCAGTTTTTTCCCGTTTTTTCCCCATTTTCCTGCCTTTTGGGCAGCCCAGGAGGCTCCTGCGGGTGTGAATTTAAGGAGTGGCCGCTGCCCAAAAAAATTCCCTCGTTCCCTTCCCCATTCCCGGGTTTTTATTGCCCTTTAAACCAAAGGATTCCAAACCCTGGGACCTTCCAGGAGAAACTTCAAGGGGAAAAAAAAGGGAGGAGTTAAAAAAAAAAGGGGGAAGGAAAGGCCCCAAAAATGACCCAAAATCAAGGAAGAGGCGGGAAAAAAAAAAAACTTCCCGGGAAACTTCAAAGCAAATGGGAGGCGAGGGAGATAAAAGGGGAGATAAAAACCGCGCCCGCCTCTGATGTTCGGGGTTTATGGCGCAATAATCGGGAAAAGGGAATTGGCCTGGCCCTGGGAATTGTCCCGGGATTGTCCCGGCCCTGGGAATTGTCTCGGGATTGTCCCCCATCCCTGGGAATTGTCCCGGCCCCGAGAATTGTCCCGGGATTGTCCCGGCCCTGGGAATTGTCTCGGGATTGTCCCGGCCCCGGGAATTGTCCCGGGATTGTCCCGGCCCCGGGAATTGTCCCGGGATTGTCCCCGAGCCCTGGGAATTGTCCCGGCCCAGGGAATTGTCCCGGGATTGTCCCCGATCCCTGGGAATTGTCCCGGGATTGTCCCCGATCCCTGGGAATTGTCCCGGCCCCGGGAATTGTCCCGGGATTGTCCCGGCTCCAGGAATTGTCCCGGGATTGTTCCCGAGCCCCTGGAATTGTCCCGGCCCCGGGAATTGTCCCGGAGCTCTGGGAATTATCCCGGAGTTGTCCCGGCTCTGGGAATTGTCCCGGGATTGTCCCCGAGCCCTGGGAATTGTCCCGGAATTGTCCCGGCCCCGGGAATTGTCCCCGAGCCCGGGAGGGGACGGGGATGGGGAAAGGAACCGGGACCGGGACCGGGACACAGGGACGGGAACGAGGCGCCTCCGGGGGGGGCGGGGCGGGGCCGGGTGTCCGTCCCTGGATCCGTCCCTGGATCCCTGCATCCATCCCAACCCCAACCCCACCACCCTGGATCTGTTCTTGAATCCATCCCTGAATCCAACCAACCCTGGATCCGTCCCTGAATCCCTGCATCCATCCCCAGATCGATCCCTGAATCCCTGAATCTGTCCCTGCATCCATCCCTGGATCCACCTGCATCCATTCCCGGATCCTTCCCTGAATCCCTGAATCCAGCCCTGGATCTGTCCCTGGATCCCTGGATCTGTGCCTAGATCCATCCCCGGATCCATCCCTGAACCACCCATCCAGCCCTGAATCCCTGCATCCATCCCCGGATCCCTTCCTGCATCCACTCCTGAATCCATCCCTGAATTCATCCCTGGATCCATCCCTCGATCCCTGAATCCCTTCCTTGATCCCTGAATTCATCCCTGAATCCCTGGATCCATCCCTGGATCTGTCCCTGAATCCATCCCTGAATCCCCGAATCCATCCCTGAATCAATCCCACCCCCCCACCGAATCCATCCCTCAATCAATCCCTGAATCCACCCAATCCCTGGATCCATCCCTGAATCCATCCCTGGATCTATCCCTGAATCCATCCCTGAATCCCTGGATCCATCCCTGAATCCCTTCCTTGATCCCTGAATTCCTCCCTGGATCTGCTCCCCCACCCCACCACCCCACCCCCCCATCCCCGGATCCATCCCTGGATCCCAGCCCCGATCCCTGCCCGGGCCCCTCTCGCCTCTCCCGGGATTTATTTCCCACCTCTGCCCCATTCCCTTCCCCTTTTCCCCTGGAAAACCAATTCCTATCCCAACCCCGATCCCAACCCCAATCCCAACCCCAACCCCGACCCCAATCCCGACCCCGATCCCAACCCCGATCCCAAACCTCCCCTCATCTCCCTCACTCCCCTCTTTAATTCCTCCTTTTTCTCTATAATTAACAATTCTCCCCAATTTCAGCTCCTTTTTAACTCCCACGCCCCAAACCCTTTTCCCAAACCCACCCCATTCCCAATTATTTTGATTCCCGGGATTGGGATTCACTCACGTGCCCGGGGCCGCCGGGATCCCTCTGCAATTGGAGCCGGGACAGAATTTGGCCGCCACTTCACCTTTTTCTCCTTTTTTTCTCCTTTTTTTTTTTCTCCCCCCCGATTTTGGCCGCGCCGGGGGGACAAAGCCCTGAACCTCCGCCCCCTCCCCCTCTCCCTTTTCCATCCTCATCCCAAAAAATCCCCACAAAGCCCAAAAAACCCCCCAGAGCCGCGGCCCCGCCGGGGACATCCGCGGGTCGCGGGGGCTCGGGGTCAGCCCGAGGCAGGCACAGAAAAAGTTGCCCTTTCCATGAACCCGCCCTCAATAAAAGTTGGGATTTTTTTTTTTTTTTTTTTTGTTCTTCCTCACCCTTTTTTCACCTTTTTTTCACCCTTTTCAGCCTCTCGGCGTGGAGGCGTCAAAGGGGTTGCGAAAAGGGGATCGCCTTTGGGGTTTGCTTTTCCTGCTTTTTTTTTTTTTTTTCCCATTTTTTTAATAGGTTTTTTCCTCCTTTTTTTAACTTTTATTTTATTTCGCTTTTTTCTCTTCTTACTTCGTCGGTTTTTCCCCATTATTTCATTTTTCCCCTTTTATTTCCCTTTTTTTCCCCTTTTATTTCCCTTTTTTTCCCCCTTTTCTTCCCCAATTCCTCCACTTCTTTCCCCCTTTTCCCCCTCTCCGCCCTTCATTCTCCTTTTTTCCCCTTTTCCCCTTTTTCCCTCTTTTTCCCCCTTTTCCCCCCTTTTTTCCCCGCTTTCCCTCTATTTTCTCCCCTTTTCCCCCTTTTTCCCCTTTTTTTCCCACTTTCCCGCTTTTTTCCCCTCCTTTTTTCCCCCTTTTTCCCCCTTAATTTTCCATTTTTTTCCCCCTTAATTTTCCATTTTTTTCCCCCTAAATTTCCATTTTTTTCCCCTTAATTTCCCCTTTTCTCCCTTAATTTTCCCCTTTTTCTCCCCTTAATTTCCATTTTCCCCCTTAATTTCTCCTTTTTTCCCCTTAATTTCCCCTTTTTTCCCCAAATCCCCCCATTTTTCCTTGGATTTCCTGCCTGGATCAGAGGATTTCCAACCCATCCCACCCCTCCCCGGGTGCTGATTCCCCTGGGGATTTTGGTTTTGATTTTATATTTTTAATTTTTTTTTTTTATTTTCTTTTAGGGCTGCGGTTTCTCTGCCTCCCCCCATCTCCTTAGGGTAAAAAAAAAAACCCCTAAATCCCAAATAATCCCAAATAATCCCAAAGTGGCTCCAGGGGAGGAAATATTGGAATATTCCCCCAGGATTGAAAATTCCCAGTTCTGTTTCTTCTCCTCCGTTGATTCCCCTCAAACAGGAAAAAAAAGGGGGGGAAAACATTAAAAAATAAGAATAAAAATGAAAATCTGAGGAGCCCAATCCATAAAATCCTCGGGATTGAGGAAAATCCGCTCCTTTTTCCACAAACGCATCACGGGGTGGGGGAAAAATCAATTATAAAAAAAAGGGAATAAACCCCAAAAACCCAAAAAAACCCCAAAACCCCAAAAAAAGAGGCTGGAAAATCCTCTCCCTCCTGGAATTCCGCACCCCGGGGCTGGGAAAGGAGGAAAATTCCAGCGGGGCCTCGCTCTGCCAGCGCCAAACTTCCCAAAACAAGGCCAAAATTCCCAAAAAAACGCCAAAATCATCCCAAAAATCAAAAAAAAACCCCCAAAAACGCAAAAATCCCCCCAAAAAAGCGGCTCCTTCCCTGCCCCCTCCCCCAGGGAAACCCCGAGCCCGGAATTTGGGGCGGATTTGGGATTTTTCCTTAATTCCTTCCCCTCCCGATGCCAATTTGGGGCCGCCAAAGGGCGGGAGCGATTAATTAGAGTAATTAGCGCCAGGGCTGCCGTTATTCCTATTATTATTATTATTACTATTATTATTATTATTATTATTATCCATTTAACAGAATTTTTTTTTCCATCTCCTGGCAAAATCCCAGCGGGGAAATCATCCCAATCACCAGCAATAATAATAATTAGTCATAAATAATAATAATAATAATAATTAATAATAATAATAATTTTAAACCCCCCAAAGACGAAGCTCCAGGGAGGGAGAGGAGCCAAATCAAGGGAATTTTCCTCAGGGGTGAGAGAGGAATCCACGAGGCGCCCCCGGACTCCCAAAATCCCATTTTTTGCCCATTTTTTCCCATTTTTTGCCCCATTTTCACAGCTTTTTATTGGGGTTGAAACTCAGCGGGAAAAAAAAAAAATCCGGAGTTGGGCGCGATTTTAAACTCGGCTTAAAGTTGATTTTAACCCCACTGGGGGGGACCCCGCCCGTTTCGGGGGGCTGATGATCATTATTAATGATTAATTAGGGGGATTTGATTCGTTGGGGTCACTCGGGGGGTTCGGGAGGGGATTTGGGGTTCAGGGCGAGGCACAAGAGAGAAAAATAAACCCAAAATTCACACTGAGCGCTTTTATTGAACACTGGGACCGTCACAGAACGCACCAAAAACTCCTTTTTTTTTTTTTGGCTTTTTTTTTTTTTGGCTTTTTGTCTTTTTTTTAAATTTTATTTTATTTGATTATTGCGACTTTACAACGAGCAGGGGGCGAAAATTAAAAAAAAAAAAAAAAACAACCCCAAAGGAAGCGACCCGAAAACCACAAAAAACACCACAAAAAAACAAAAAAAACCCAAAAAAAAACCCCCCGAGCTTCCTCGGGGAGGAAATAAATCAAATTTTCGCCCTCTCCCGCTCCCTTTCTGCTCCTCGCTCCCCCGGGGCCGCTCCTCTTTTTGTTCCTCCCTCCCGCCCCCCAAATCCCGATTTTTTCCCTTTTTTTCCACCTCCCCCCCCCACCCCGAAGAATTCCGCGGCTCCTCCGCTCCTTTGTGCGCTCGGAGCGGCGGAAAAAGGAGGTGAAAATGGGCAAAATTCGGATTTTTTGGGGAGTTTTTTGTTGTTTTCCGCCCCCCAAACCCCCCCCGGGTGTTCGCTCCCCCCGCGGCTTTAAAAAAAGGAAGAGAAGCCCCGAAATGGGGTGAAAAACCCGTTTTTGGAAAGTTTCTCCAGGTGCGGCCACCTGGGCTCGTGCTCGGGAAAAACGGAGCGGTGACCTTTGATTCCTTGAATTATATTAATAAAATTATATTAATAAAATAGAAATAATAAAATAATAATAAAATAATATTATTAATAAAATAATTATTAATAATAAAATAATTATAAAAATAATTAAAAGAATAAAAAGAATAAAAATAATCTTATAATAATAATAAAAATGAGTGGGAGAAGGGTTTGGTTTTTGACACGCGTGGGGGATTAATAAAACAATATTATTATTATTATTATTAATAATAATAATAATAGGGAGGATTGGGAGAAGGGGTTGAGCTCTGATACGCGCGGGGGGGGATTAATAAAATAATAATTAAAAAAATAATAAAGGTGAAATGAGGAGAGTGGGGTAAGGGTAAGGACGGCAAGAATAAGAATAAAATAAGAATAAAATAAGAATAAAATAAGAATAAAACCAGTGATAAAATAGCAATAAAAATAGCAATAAAAATAGTCATAAAAATAGTCATAAAAACAGTAAAAAAATAGTAATCAAATAATAAAATAATAATAAAAATAATAAAATAATAACAAAAATAATAAAAGTAGTAATAAAACTAATTAAATAGTAATAAAATAGTAATTAAAATAGCAATTAAAATAATAATAATAATAAAAATAAAATAATTAATAATAATAACAGGGAGGACTCTAAAAGGGGCTGATTTTTGACACTTGCGGGGGGGGGTTAATTAATAAAATAATAACATTCCCAATGACATTAACAATCCAATAATAATAATAATAATTACAACAACAATAACAACAACAACAACAACAACAATAAAGTGAGAATTCCTCTCATCGCGCGGCAAAAATAAAACCAAAACCCAGCACAAGCAGCGGGGGGCAAAAAACCCCAAATATAGAGATTTATATATTCGATTCTATAAACAACCCGGAGTCACTGCGAGGCGCGGAGTTTTTGTGTTTTCGGGGGGGAAGGAAGAAAATTTGGGATATTTTTGTTTTCTCGGGGGGAAGGAAGAAAATTGGGGAACGAAGAAAATCGGGGATTTTTTGTTTTTTCGGGAGGGGAAAGGGAAGGAAGAAAATCGGGGGTATTTTTGATTTTTCGGGGGGGGGGAGGAAGAAACCGGGGATATTTTCGATTTTTTCGTGTGAGGAGGGGAAGGAAGAAAATCGGGGGTATTTTGTTTTTTCGGGTGGGGAATGAAGAAATCGGGGATGTTTTTGTATTTTCGGGGGGAAGGAAGGAAGAAAATTGAGGATATTTTCGATTTTTTCGGGGGCAAGAAAACTGGGGATATTTTTTTCCGAGGGCAAGAGAATCGGGGATATTTTTGTTTTTTCGGGGGGAAGAAAATCGGGGATACTTTCGATATTTTCGGGGGGGAAATGAAGAAAATCGAGGATATTTTTGTTTTTTTCGGGGGGAAGAAAATCGGGGATTTTTTGTTTTGTCGGGAAGGAAGAAAATCGGGGATATTTTCGGGTGGGGAAATGAAGAAAATCGGGGATATTTTCGATATTTTCGTGGAGAAATGAAGAAAATCGGGGACATTTTCGATATTTTCGGGTGGGGAAATGCCGAAAATCGGGGATTTTTTTTGTATTTTCGGGGTGAAATGAAGAAGCGGGGCCATTTCTGTTCATAACCTGGTGATGTCCTCGGGCCGCGGCTCCTGCGCGGGGGTCGGCGGCGGCTCCGCGGGCGCGGGGGCGGCGGCGGCGGCGCGGATTTTGGTGTTGGGCAGCCTGTGGTCCTTTTTCCACTTCATGCGGCGGTTCTGGAACCAGATTTTGATCTGGCGCTCCGAGAGGCAGAGCGAGTGCGCGATCTCGATGCGGCGGCGCCGGGTCAGGTAGCGGTTGTAGTGGAATTCCTTCTCCAGCTCCAGGACCTGCTGCCGCGTGTAGGCGGTGCGCGAGCGCTTGGGCTCCCCCCCCGAAAAGTTGGGGTTCACTGGAGGAGAAAGACGGGGAAAAAAAAACGGGGGGGAAAGGGGGAAAAGGGAAAAAAAAAAAAAAAAAAAAAAAAAAAAAAAAAAAAAAAAAAAAAAAAAAAAAAAAAAAAAAAAAAAAAAAAAAAAAAAAAAAAAAAAAGGGGGAAATAAGGGGGGTAAGGGGGGAAATAAGGGAAGAAAAGGGGGAAAATAAGGGAAAAAAAGGGGGGAGAAAGGGGGAAAAATAAGGGGGGTAAGGGGGGAAAATAAGGGGGGAAAGGGGGAGGAAAAGAAAAAAAAAGAGGGAAAAGAAGTGGGGGGAAAGAGGAAAAATAAGGGGGGAAAAATAAGGGAAAAAAGGGGGGGAAAAGGGGAGGAAAAGAAAAAAAGGAGGGAGGGAAAAGGGGAAATTAAGGGGGGGAAGTGGGATAAAAGGGAGGAAGAGAAAAAAAAAGGAGGGAAAAAAGGGGGAAGAAAAAGGGGAAAATAAAGGGGGGATAAGGGGGAAATAAGGGGAGGAAAGAGGGGAAAAATAAGGGGAAAGAAGGGGAAGGGGGGAAAAGGGGGAGGAAAAGAAAAAAAAAAGAGGGGAAAAAAGTGGGGGGAAGGGGAAAATGAGGAGGGAAAAAGGGGAAAAAATAAGGGAAAAAAGGGGGGGAAGGGGGAGGAAAAGAAAAAAAAGGAGGGAAAAAGGGGGGAGAAATAGGGGGAAAAGGAAAGAAAAGGGGAAAAAAAAGAAGGTAAAAAGGGGGGAAGGGGGAAAAAAGGGGGTAAAAAGGGGGAAAAGGAAAAAAAGGGAAAAAAGGGGGGAAGGGAAAAAAGGAGAAAAAGCAAAAAAGGGGGAAAATAAAAGAAAAAAGGGGGGAAGGGAAAAAAAGGGGGGGAAGGGAAGAAAAGAAAAAGGAAAAAAAGAAAGCAAAAAAAAAAAAAAAAGAGGAAGGAAAATAGATATAAGAAAAAAACCAAAGGGAAAAAGCAATAAAAAAGAAAAAAAAAAGCCGCACAAAATCAAGTGAAGGCGAAAAAAATAAACGCGCCAAAAAGAAATGAGGTTAAGGGAAAAAATAAAAAAGAAAACACGCGGGGAAAAAAAATCAGGGTAACGGGAAAAAAAAACCCAACCACACACACGGCAAAAATAAATAAATAAATAAATAAATAAATAAATAAATAAATAGGAAAAAAAACAGGCCAAAAATGAAGTGAACAGGGGAAAAAAACCCGCCAAAAAATCGCATGAACAGGGGGCAAAAAACCGCACCAAAGAATCAAAAAAAAACCACAGGCCGAAAAAAAAAAAAATCAAACAAGTGACAAAAACCACAGCGAGCAATAAAATTAACCAAAAAACCAGCACCAAAAAATCAAATAAGCAAAAGAAACCACGGAAAAAAGTCAAATAAACGGGGAAAAAAAACCCAACACAAAAAAATCCGAATGAACAGAGAGAAACCCAGCAAAGGAAGAAAACAAGACCAAAAAAATCCCCCACGCGCAAAAATTCAAAGAAACAAAAAAAAGCAACCAAAAAAACCGGAAAAAGGCCAAAAAATCGCACCAAAAAACCCAAATAAAGGAAGGAAGGAAAGGAAGGAGGGAAGGAAAGAAGGGAGGAAAGGAGAAGGAAAGGAGAAGGAAAGGAGAGGGAGAGGGGGAAAAAAACCACCAAAAAAAAAAGCGAATAAAACCAAACAAAAACACAGCGGGAAAAAAAGGAAAGAATTTAAAAAGCCAAAAAGCACCCAAGGAAAAAAATCAGCGTGGATGGAGAGGGACGGGAGAGGCGAGAGAGAGGAGAAGAAGAGAAACAACAACAACAACGACAACAAGGAAAAAAAACCCCAAACAAACCCCGACAAAAAAAAAAAAAAAGCGCACAGGAATCGCCTAAATCGGGCCATAAAGAACTTGGAGAGTTGAGGAGGAGATCGGGAAGGGTTTCCCCGGCTGCAGGAGCTGAATTATTTATGCAGCCCTCACAAAGCTCGCGGAGTTCCCGCACATCCATAAAGCAGCCCGGGAGCCACATGGCTCCGGCTGCCCGCGGTAGCTGGGCTATAAAATTTATGGGGGGTGTAATTACCCATTGGCAGTCGTAAATCCAACTCAATTGTGCTCACCCAAAGGCTCGCGCGGAAGGCGAGGAAATAAAAAAAAAAAAAAATAGAGAGAAAAATCAGAGTGTGAGGAGAGCAGAGAGAGGAGAGAGAGGGGATGGCGAGGGCAGCGTGGCGCGGGGAGGGCGGCAAAGAACAAAAAGTTTTTCCTACCGGTGCTGACGTGGATTTTTTTCATCCAGGGATAAACTACGGGAGCTTTGGGAGCCGCCACGCCGGGCTCGGGCTCGGGCTGCCCGCACGGAGCCGCGCCGGGGCCGGCGGGAGGCTCGCAGAGCTGCGGCTTCTCCGCCAGGTGCTGCCTCCCTCCTCCTCCTCCTCCTCCTCCTCCTCCTCCTCCTCCTCCACCACCTCCTCCTCCTCCTCCTCCTCCTCCCGCGCCCGCCTGGCCCCTCTGGAGCCCCCCGCAGCCGTAGGGGCGCTCGGGGAAGGCTGCTCGAGGCACGGGGAACAGCTCCGGGTGGTGATGCTGGAAGCTGGGCTCCCTGTGCCGCCCGTAATATTCCGGACTGTGCTCGGGGATGTAATTATTTTGCGAATATTCCTCGCATGGAGGAAATTTCGGATCGATGTAGTTAGAGTCCATCAAATAAGAGCTCATGATCATTAATTTCTGGAGTGGAAAATAATTTTTCTCGCTTTGTCGTTTTTCTGCTCCATAAAGCCCTCCTACTCGCGGCGACCCCGTAAAGTTACTTTCACCATGTGACAGCCGCGGCCAATCACGCCCGGCAGCCCAGGCCCCGGATAAGGAACCAAAAGCGCCGCAAAATGCACCCAAAACGGGGGGGCGGCCGTGGGAGGGCCGGGGCAGAGCCCAGGGCCCGGATTCGGCACCGGCGGCGCCGCGGAGCGCGCCCGGATCGCCGGGGAGGGCCCCGGGGAGAGCCCGGCCCGGGGGGGAGAGGGGCGGAAAGCTGCCCAAAATGAGCCCGAATTGGGGTGGGAGAGGGGTGTGGGGCGAGGGGAGAGCCCAGGTCAGGGATAAAGAACCAAAAACCCTGAAAATGTACCCAATTTGTGATGGGGAAGGGTGGGAGAGGGGTTTGGGGTGAGGGGAGAGCCCGGGCTGGGGATAAAGGACCCAAAGCTCCCCAAAATGAGCCCGAATTGGGGTGGGAGAGGCGTTTGGGGCGAGGGGAGAGCTCAGGTCAGGGATAAAGAACCAAAAGCCCTCAAAATGTACCCAAATTTTGGTGGGGAAGGGTGCGAGGGCGAGAGGAGAGCCCAGGCCGTGGATAAGGGACCAAAAGCGCTGTAAATTCACCCAAAATTGTGATGGGGAAGGGTGGGAGAGGGGTTTGGGATGAGGGGAGAGCTCAGGCTAAGGATGAGGGACCAAAACCGCTGTAAATTCACCCAAAATTGTGGTGGGAGAGGGGTTTGGGGTGAGGGCAGAGCCCAGACCAGGGATAAGGAACCAAAATCTCCCAAAATTGCACCCAAAGTGTGATGGGGAAGGGTAGGAGGGGGGGATTTGGGGTGAGGGGAGAACCCAGGCCATGGGTAAGGAACCAAAAGCGCTGTAAATTCACCCAAAATTGTGATGGGGAAGGGTGGGAGAGGCGTTTGGGGTGAGGGGAGAGCCCAGGTCAGGGATAAAGAACCCAAAGCTCCTCAAAATGAGCCCAAAATGGGGTGGGAGAGGGGTGTGGGGTGAGGGGAGAGCCCAGACCAGGGATAAGGGACCAAAATCTCCCAAAAATGCACCCAAAGTGTGATGGGAGAGGGGTTTGGGGTGAGGGGAGAGCCCAGGTCATGGACGAGGGACCAAAATCGCTGTAAATTCACCCAAAATTGTGGTGGGGAAGGGTGGGGGATGGGTTTGGGGTGAGGAGAGAGCCCAGGCCTGGGATAAAGAACCAAAATCTCCCCAAAACCCACCCAAATCTGAGGAGGAGCCGTGGGAGGGCGAGAGGAGAGCCCAGGCTGAGGATGAGGGACTAAAATCTCCCAAAATTCACCCAAAATTGTGGTGGGAGATGGATTTAGGGTGAGGGGAGAGCCCAGGCCAAGGATAAAGAACCCAAATCTCCACCAAATCCCCCCAAATCGCGAGTTGGGGCAGAGGGAGAGCTCAGGCCCTGGACAAGGGAACCAAAATTCCATAAAATTCCCCCAAATTCCGATGGGGGGTTTGGGGTGAGGGGGGGGATGGGGGCGTCACCCCCCAGGGCTGGGACACAAGGGGGGACCCCCTTTTGGGGTGGGTTTGGGGTCGTTTGGGGTGGTTTGGGATGCTTTGGGGTGGGTTTGGGGTGGTTTTGGGTGGGTTTGGGGCAGTTTGGGTGGGTTTGTGATTGTTTGGGGAGATTTGGGATGGTTTTGGGTGGGTTTGGGGTGGTTTAGGATGGTTTGGGGTGAGTTTGGGGTGGTTTTGGGGTTGTTTTGAGTGGGTTTGGGGTGGTTTTGGGGTCGTTTGGGATGTTTGGAGTGGATTTTGGGTGGTTTTGGGTGGCTTTGGGATGGTTTAGGGTGGTTTGGGATGTTTGGGGTGGGTTTGGGGTGGTTTGGGTTCGTTTGGGTGGGTTTGTGATTGTTTGGGGAGGTTTTGGGTGGGTTTGGGGTGGTTTAGGGTCACGGGAGCGTCACCCCAGACCCCAAGGGGTGCTGGAGGAGGGGAGGGGGGGTGACCCCTCCCTTTGGGGGGCAGGGTGAGGGTCCCCTCAGACCCCCCAAAATCTGTCCCCAACCCCCCAAAGGAACGGGACAGGTTGGGGACAAATCCCGGCCCCATCCCAGCCCCATCCCGGCCCCATCCCGGCCCCATCCCGGCCCCATCCCAGCCCCATCCCAGCCCCATCCCGGCCCCATCCCAGCCCCATTCCAGCCCCATCCCGGCCCCATCCCAGCCCCATCCCGGCCCCATTCCAGCCCCATCCAGCCCCATCCCGGCCCCATCCCAGCCCCATCCCAGGCCCCATCCCGCCCCCATCCCAGCCCCATCCCAGCCCCATTCCATCCCCTCCCAGCTCCATCCCGGCCCCATCCCAGCCCCCATCCCAGCCCCATCCCGGCCCCATCCCACCCCATCCAGCTCCATCCCAGCCCCATCCCAGCCCCATCCCAGCCCCATCCCAGCCCCATCCCAGCCCCATCTCGGCCCCATCCCAGCCCCATCCCGGCCCCATCCCGGCCCCATCCCGGCCCCATCCCGGTGGGAAAAAGCCTCAGCCCCATTTTGGGGGAATTTGGGAAAATCCGTGATTGACCCCAAAGGGCGGGGGGGGCCCTGGGCCCCCCTCGGGCAGCGGGGGGACCCCAAAAATCCCCCAATGCCGCTGAGACGCCTTTGGGGGCAGAGCTGGGTGGGGCTGGGGTGGTTTGGGGTGGATTTGGGGTCATTTGGGGTGAGTTTGGGATGGATTTGGGGTCGTTTGGGGTCATTCAGGGTGGATTTGGGGTGGATTTGGGGTGGTTTGGGGTCATTCAGGGTAGGTTTGGGGTCATTTGGGGTGGGTTTGGGATGGTTTGGGTTCGTTTGGGATGGATTTGGGGTCGTTTGGGGTCATTAGGGTGGTTTGGGATCGTTTGGGATGGTTTGGGGTGTGCTCGGGGTATTTTGGGGTGTTTGGGGGCTGTTCTGGGTGGTTCAGGGATGCTTTAGGGTGCTTTAGGGTGGGTTTGGGGTATTTGAGGTGGTTTCGGAGTGGTTTGGGGTGGTTTGGGGTGGTTTTGCTGTGCTTTTGGGGCGCTTTTGTGCATTTTGGGGCGCTTTTGGTTGTTTTGGGGCGCATTTGGTTATTTCAGGGCGCTTTTGGTTATTTTGGGGCACTTTTGCCTATTTTGGGGCTCTTTTAGGGCAGCAGCCGCCTCCCCCTTCCCTTCCCCACCCCCAACAACCTCAGCTGAGGGCTCGGGACCCCCAAAACCCCCCAAAACCCCCCAAAACCCCTCTAGGGCCTCTCCCCCCTTTCCCTCCCTCCCCCAAACCCCAAAAACCCGCGGGATTTTTTTGGGGCCGCGCAACCAAAACCCTCTGGGAGCTCCCGGGGATTTCCAACGCCTCCAATTCGAGGGGATTTTGATTTTAATTTTGATTTTTGGGGGGTTTTTTTCCCCCCTTTTTCCGGCCCCGCGGGGTCCCCGCTCCTGGCGCTCTCGGAATAATTCCGGCAGAAAATTCCCTCGCCGGCGGCGCTTTTGCCATATTTTATTCGCTAACAATAAAAGTGACACATAAAGTTAACTGTTTATGTTTTATTTATTAGCCCTAAATGTGCCAGCGGTGGCGGAGGCTTTGGGGCTGCTTGTTCCTGCTTTTTATGGGGTTGTAAAAAGCCATAAATCAGCCGGCGGCCGCTCTTTTGTGCTCGCCCGGGCTCGGGGAGTTTGATTTTTTTTTGGGGTGGGGTGAGGTGGGGAGGAGGGGAAAAAAAAATTTGAAGTTGGAATTTGAATTGGAGTTGAAATTAGAATTAAAATTGATATTAAAATTAACGGTAAAATTACCATTAAAATTAACATTAACGTGAAAATTCACAGTAAAATTCGCAGTAAAATTAACATGAAAATCAAAATTAAAATTAAAATTAAAACGGAAATTGACATTAAAATGAACATTAAAATTGATATTAAAAGTAAAGTTTTTTCCCCTGAATTTGGGTTCTTTCTCCCAGATTTGGGGTTCTTTCCCCTGGATTTGGGGTTCTTCTTCCTAGACTGGGGAGTTTTCCCCGGGATTTGGGGCTTTTCCTTTCCCTGGATTTGGGGTTTTTTTCCCCTGGATTTGGGGTTCTTTTCCTCCCTGAATTTGGGGTTTTTTCCGTGGGTTTGGGGTTTTTCCTTTCCCTTGGATTTGGGGTTTTTCCTTTCCCTGGATTTAGGGTTTTTTCCCTCTTCATTTAGGGTTTTCCCCTTAAATTTGGGGTTTCTTTCCCCGGGATTTGGGGCTTTTTTCCCCTGGATTTTGGGGGATTTTTGGGGTTTTTGGAGAGTTTTATTGGGGTGGGGAATTCTCTCAGATCTTCGCCAATTGCTGCCAGATCCTGCTCCTCCCTGGGTTGTAAATCCCGGAATTCCAGGCAGGGAGGGGGGAAAAATCCGGGAGATTTTCGGGGCCGAGGGAACCAAAGTGGGACGGGGGAGAAAAATAAAAATTCAAAATTAAAAAAAAAAAATGAACAGAAATTATTCCAGCCCCCCAAAACCCGGATTTTAACCCCATAAATCCCTTTTTTTTTTTTAATTTTTCATGGCTCTGGCTCCATCCCAAGGCCGCCGAGTCCATAAAGGGATTTTTTAGCATCCCAATAAATGATCCCATAAAACCCCGGCGGAATAAATAAAGATCCATAAAATATCCACAGGTTGCCCTCCCAAGGCTAAATGGATTTAAAACCAATTAAATAATAATAATTAAAAATAAAACAAAAGGAAATAAACCTGAAACGAGCCCGGGGGGACTCCGAGAGTTTCAAATAATTTCAAAAATCGAGGCGCAAAAGGCACAAATTGGGCGGGTTTGGGGTTTTTTGCCTTCCGAGAGGGGAAACTCCACTTTATTTCCACCCCCAAATCCCCAAATCCCCAAATCCCCAAATCTCACCCCAAAATCTCTTTTTGGGCCTCCCCTGCTCCCCCCCGAGCCCCTTGCGGGGGGCTCGGAGAACTCCAGGAAAAACCAACCAAAAAGAGGAAAAATCCTTTGGATTTCTCCCCAGAAAACCCCAATTTTCCCCTTTTTTATCCCTTTTGGATCCTCTTTTTCCCGGGACTTTCGAGCTGTGCCTTTTTCTGGGGGGGTTGGGGTTTTGTTTTCTTTAATTTCACTCTTTTTTCCCTTTTCCCCCCATTTCCCCCTCTTTTTTTTTCCCATTTTCTTAATTATTTGTCCTTTTCCCCCCTTTTTTCCCATTTTTTTAACTTTTTTTCAATTTTGTCCCTTTTTCCCTTCCCCCCAGCATTTTCTTAATTATTTTTCTTTTTTCCCCCTTTTTTTTCATTTTCTCCCTTTTTTCCTTTTTCCCCCCCTTTTCCCCTCTTTTCTTCCCATTTTTTTCCCTTTTTTTCCATTTTCCCCCCTTTTTCCCCCTTTTTTCCATTTTTTCCCCTTTTTTCCATTTTTTCCCCTTTTTTCCATTTTTTCCCCCCTTTTTTCCCCCATTTTTCCCCCCTTTTTTCCCTCTTTTCCCTCCCCCCCTCCCCAAACCTCCCCCGCGGCGCCGCGCGAGGCCCCAAATTCACCTCTTTTGTCCCTAAAATCGCCCTCCCCCCTCTCCCCATCCCTCGGGGGGCCTGAAAAAAACCCCCAAAAATCGGGGAAAAAATCCAATTATCCCAGGGGGAGCGGAATTTCCTTGGATCCAGCGGGGCGGGACCGGGGGGGTTCGAGGAGGGTTTTTTTTTGGAGGACAAAGCGAATTTTTTGGGATAAAAAACCGCGCCTTTGTCTGGGCGGGTTCATTTCCATTCTGACCGCGCCGTAACCCGCGGCCGCTCCAGGGAAAAAATGAACTTCCAATCGACCGGGGCTGCGTTTTCCCGGGAATTGAAGGGCCAAAATAATTAATAAATAAATAAAAATCCACCTCGGGATGATCCCTCGTTTTTCCCCCCGCGTTTATCCCGCGGAAAAAGCGCAAAATTCGCCTCGAAATTGAATTTTTTGGTGGTTTTTTAAAAATCCCTTCGTGTTTTTCCCGCCACAGGCGACGATGAGTCTTGAATTCATTTGTTTTTCCTTTTTTTGGGCCTTTTTTGTTGGGCTTTTCCCTCTTTTTTGTCTCTTTTTCCCCTTTTTTTGCCCCTTTTCCCTCATTTTTTGCCCCTTTCCCTCATTTTTGTCCCTTTTCTCCCTTTTTTGCCCCCTTTTCTCCATTTTTTGTCCATTTTTTGTCCCTTCCCCCCTTTTTTGCCCTTTTTTCTCTATTTTTTGCTCCTTTTCCCTCATTTTTTGCCCCTTTTCCCTAATTTTTTGCCCCTTTTCCCTGTTTTTGCCCCTTTTCCCTCATTTTTGCCCCTTTTTCCCCATTTTTTGCCCATTTTCCCTCATTTTTTCCCCTTCTCCCCCTTTTTTGTCCCTTTTTCTCCATTTTTTGTCCCTTCCCCCAATTTTTTTGCCCTTCCCCCCATTTTTATCCCTTTTTTCTCCCTTTTCCCTCCTTTTTTACCCCTTTTTTCCTCCCATTTTTGCCCCTTTTTCCATCCCTTTTCCAATCCCTTTCCCCCTTTTATTTCTTTTTTTGCCCTTTTCCCCCTTTTTTCGGTCCCATCCCGATGCAAACAACCGCGCTCTAATTTATTCCAAAAAAAAAAAAAAAAGGAAAAATGCAAATGTTTAATTGATTTTTCCCCCCCTTAAATCCCTTGTCAGCAAAATGAATCGCCCAAAAACCCGATTTTAATGAGCGCGGCCCCAACCTCGCCCTTTTTTTTGCCCTTCAAAAGCCCCAAAAATACAAATTTTCCCCCTTTTTCCCCCTCCCCATCGAAGCCGACCCCGCCTCAAAAAAAGAAATCTTAAAAAACCCCTAAAAACCCAACAAAAATAATTTGAAAAATCACTAAAAAACACTTTAAAATCACTGAAAATATATTTAAAACCACTAAAGTATCACTAAAAAATCGCTTAAAAAATTACTTTGAAAACCACTAAAAATCCCCCACAAGAACCAACTACAAATAGCTAAGGAAACCCAAAAAGCATCACTCAAAACCCCCAAAAATCACTAAAAGCACCCAAAAACCATCTAAAAGAACACTAATAAACCCACTAAAAACCACGAAAAAACCACGGAAAAACACAAAAAACCCCCACTAAGAACCACTAAAAAACCCGCTAAATAAAAAACACCAAAAACCACCAAAACCCCACTAAAAATAACCAGGAAAACCCTAAAAACCCACCAAAAACAAACCCAAAACCCCCCTAAAAACCCCCTAAAACCCACCAAAAACCACAAAAGACCCCCAAAACACACAAAAAACCACCAAAAATAAAAAACCCTAAAATCCTCTAAAAACCCACTAAAAAACATCAAAAACCCACTAAAAAATCATTAAAAACCCCCTAAAACCCACCAAAAAACCCCTAAAAACCCCACTAAAAACCACCAAAAAACCACCAAAAAAAACCCCTAAAAACCACCAAAAAACCCACTAAATGCCACCAAAAAAAACCCTAAAAATCCCCCCAAAAACCCCAAACCTCCCCCGCCCCCCTCCCCATTTCATTTCCCCCAAACGCACCTGGAAAAAGCCATTTTTTTTATGATAATGATGAAAAAGGCGCTCGGAGGAGGCGGAATTTTCCTGCCGGGAGACGCCGTGACCCGAATTTGACCCCGGGATTTATGGAATTATTGATGCGATCCCGGGAATTTCCGCGCTCCCGGCGCCGCCCAAAACTCGGCCTGGGGCTGGGAGGGAAACGGAGCTCAGGGAGCGAATTTCTCCTTTTTTGGGGGTTTTTTGGGGGTTTTTGGGGGTTTTTAGTGTGGTTTTTTGGTTATTTTTAGTGGCTTTTTTAGTGAGTTTTGGTGGGTTTTTTAGTGGTTTTTAGTTGGTATTTTATTGGTTTTTAGTGTGTATTTTTTGTGGTTTTTTAGTGGGTTTTAGTGGGTTTTTATTGGCTTTTAGTGTGTATTTTTGTGGGTTTTTGTGTTTTTTAGCGGGTTTTAGTGGGTTTTGGGGGGGGTTTTTTAGTGGTTCTTAGTGGGGGGGGGTTTTGTGGTTTTTTAGCGGTTTTAGTAGGTTTTTTGGTGGTTTTTAGTGGGTTTTTTAGTGTTTTCCTGATTATTTTTAGTGGGTTTTAGTGGGTTTTTTGGGGTTTTTTTGGCGGTTTTTTAGTGGGTTTTTTGGTGGGTTTTTTGGTGGGTTTTTGGTGTTTTTTTTTTTTTTAAGGTTTGAACCCCTGTTTTTTAAGGTTTAAACCCAATTTTTGAAGGTTTAAACCCAATTTTTGAAGGTTTAAACCCAATTTTTGAAGGTTTAAACCCAATTTCCCGGGGGTTTTGTGGGGTTTGAGCGGGCTGGGGGCTCAGGGAGCGTTTCCAATCCCTTTTTTTTTCCCAGAATCCAGGGATTTCTCCTTGACTTTTCCCGCACAAAGGCGACCCCGCCTGACCCCGGCCCGGGGTTAAACGGCAAAGAAAACATTGGGTTTGTTTGGGGCGAAAAGGGCGAATTTTGGGCAAACTGCAGGAAAAGGAAAACCCCGGGAGCTTTTTAAAGGATCCGGGAAATTTTTTTTTTTTATCCCTGAAGGAAACTCGGGGCTGATCCCTGCTGGAAATAATAAAAATAAAAGGAAAAAAAACCCTCCCGGAATGAGAAATTTCAGCCTGCGGGATGATTTATGATTCATAATTAATATTTAATAATTAATAATTAACGTCATTATTCCCTTCCTCCGACCCCCCTCGTGTCGGGTCCAATCCTGGGCACCAAAATCCCAAATCCTGGAGGGGCCGGGCCTCGGAAAAAGGGGGGAAATCTTCTCTGGAGGTGAAAATTAAAGGGTTTTTTGGCCATAAAAAGTGAATTTTTGGGGTCATTCCAGGGAATTTTGGGGAGGGGGATGGGGAACCGCCTTGGCCCGGCAGCGAAATGGGATAAAACCGGGAAAAATCTCCTTTTTCCCTGCTTTTTGGGGCGAATTCTTGTTTTCAGCACCCCAAATCTCCCGCGGGGGGAGGCGCGAACTTTTTGAAGCATCAAAAAAACCCCAAAATCCAAGCGGAAAATTCCCTTTTTTTGGTTTTTTTTTTTTTTTTCCTTATTTCCTCGTCACCTTCCCGAGATTCAACCCCAAATCCCCCTGGGAATCCTCCGGGATCCGGGATCGATTTCCCCGCTGTCCCCAACCCTAAAACCCCTCAAAAACCCCTCAAAAATCTCTCAAAACCCCCCCAAAATCCCCTCAAAAATCCCTCAAAACCCCCTCAAAAATGCCTCAAAAACCCCTCAAAAACCCCTCCAAAAACCCCTCAAAAATGCATAAAAATCCCCTCAAAAAACCCTCAAAAACCTCTCAAAACCCCCTCAAAAACCCCTCTAAAAATCCCTCAAAAATCCTTAAAAATTCCTCAAAATCCCCTCAAAAAACCCCCCAAAAACCTCTCAAAAATCCCTCAAAAACCCTTAAAAAAACCCTCAAAAATCCCTCAAAAACGCCTCAAAAATGCTTAAAAATCCCTTAAAAATCTCTTAAAAATCCCTCAAAACCCCCCCAAAAACCTCTCAAAAATCCTTTAAAAACCCCTAAAAATCCCCTTTTTTAACCCATTTTCCCCCCTCCCCCCCCCACGGGCGCGGGCCCGAAATTCCCGGGGATTTTGGGGTCATTTCCAGGGAATTTCGGGCTCGGGGGGGGGGGGGGGGGGAAGAATTCCCCGCCCCCTCCCCCCCCTAAAATTCAATCTCACCTCGATATTAATTAATTATCCTCTAATAATCATCAAATAATAACCCAATTAATAGCGAGGGCCGGAGGCTCCCGGGAAGCCTCGTTAAGGGTGGGAAAATCCAAGATTTAAGGGTGGGAAAATCCAAGATTTAGGGCCGGGAGAAGCTTCCCCCTCCCCCCTCCCCCCGCGTTCCCTTTTTAATGTTTATTTATCTTTTATTTGGGTTTTTATTCGGCTCTCGGCTCCGCCATAAAAACCCCGAAGCGAATCCATCAAAAGCTTTTTAATAAAAAATTCCTTTTCCCGCTTTTCCGCGCGGGGATTTTCCAGCGGCGGGGGCGGGGGGAGGGGAAAAATTAAAAATATAAACGAGATTTTTGGGGGTTTTTTTGAGTCTTTTGCTGGGTTTTTGTGGTTTTTTTTGGGGGGGTTTTGCGGGTTTTGGGATTTTTTGGGGTTTTTTGGGGGTTTTTGAGGGGTTTTGGGGGTTTTTTTCCAGGTTTTCCAAGGCTTCAGGGGTCATTAGGATTCCAGAGGCGTCGGGAGCTGCGGGAATTCATCAGTCAGGGAGGGAAGGGAGAGGGATGGAGGCAGAGCAGGGCCGCCTCGGAAATGGGGGAAAAAGGGGGAAAAAGGGGAAAAAATGGGAAAAAAGGGGGCGCAGGAACGTGGGGGACAGAGGGGGGAAAAGGGGGAAAAAAGGGGGGGTAAAAAGGGGGGAAATGGGGGGTGAAATGGGGAGAAAAAAGGAAAAAATGTGGAATAAAAGGAGGGAAAATTGGGGGGAAAAAGGGGAATAAAATGGGGGGAAAAGGAGATAAAAGGGGGAAAAGGGGGGAAGAAAAAAGGGAAGAAAGAAAGGGGGGGAAAGGGGGGAAAAAGGAAAAAAAAAAGGGGAAAAAGGGGAAAAAACCCAGGACAAAAAGAAGGAAATTATAAAATAAAAGTGGGAGGAGAATAAGGAAAAATAGAGAGAAAACATGGAAAATAAAAGGAAGGAACGGAAAAAAGGAGGAAAACACCAAAGGTGAAGGGAAAAATCTCCTCTCTCCCTGGGCCGGGGGGGAATTTGGGGTATTTTGGCATAAAATCGGTTTTTTTGGGATAAAATCGGGTTTTTTTGGATAATATCAGGGTTTTTTGGGATAAAATCGGGTTTTTTGGGATAAAATCGGGGTTTTTTGGGATAAAATCCCCATTTCCCAGCTCCAGAGGCTCCCCCAGGTTTGGTTTCCCTGGGAAACGGGAGCTGCTCCCAAAAACCGGGGCGGAAAATGGGAAAAAATGGGGGAAAAAGGGAAAAAAAGGAAAAAAGCAGCTCAGAGAAGGCCGGGAAGGGCAGAAATTCCCCAAAATTCCGCTTTTTCAGCCCAAAATCCCCCCCGGACTCGCGGTTTGGGGGGATCCAGGCGGGAATTCCAGAGAAATGTGGGAATTTTCATCCCGATTTTTTCCAATTCCCGATATTCCCGGAATTCACCCGGCGCAGGGGAAGATTTCTCCTTTTTTTCCATGGAAAATCCGCTTTAAAAAGCAGGAAAATTGGGGTTTTTATTGGGTTTTTTGGGGTTTTCCCCACCCCAAAATTCCCACGGGAGGAATTTCCGAGGGAAAAGGGAAAATTTGGGGGTGGGGGAGGCTCCGTTCCCGCTTTTCCAGCAGGGAAATCCTTCAGCATCCCAAAAATCCCCCCGGGAGCGTTTTTGGGGGGAATTGGCTCAAATCCCGAATTGGGGGGGGGATTTTTGGAGGAATTCCCTCAAAAAAAGGGAAGAATTCCCAAAAAAAAAGGGAAAAATTCTGCAAAAAAATACGGAAGAATTTCCAAAAAAAATAGGGAGGAATTCCCAAAAAAAATAGGGAAGATCCCCCCAAATGTTTTCCACCCACACGAAGCTCCTGGAATTTCAGGGAGGGGATGAGGGGAAAAGACCCCAAAAATTCACTCGGGAATGGGAAAAAATGGGGGGAAAATTGGGAAAAAAATGGGAAAAATGGGGGGAAAATTGGGGAAAATGGGGGGGGGAAATTGGGGGAAAATCAGGGAAAATCGGGAAAAAATCGGGAAAAAATCGCATCCAAATCTTGGGATTTTGGGTCCGAAGGGAATTTCTTGGGAATTTTTGGGGCTGGGAAAAGGGAAGGGAGAGAGGGAGGGAGGGAGGGAAGGAAGGAAAAAATGGGAAAAATTGGGAAAAAATGGAAAAAAATTGGAAAAAAAAGGGAAAAAATGGGGAAAATATTGGAAAAATGGAAAAAAATGGAAAAAATGGAAAAAACCGGAAAAAATATTGAAAAAATGGAAAAAATATTTTAAAAATGGAAAAAATATGGAAAAAAAATGGAAAAAATTGAAAAAAATTGGGAAAAAAAGGAAAAAAAAACGGGAAAAAGGAAGGAAAAGGTGAAATAAAGAGGAATAAAAGTGGAATAAAAGAGGAATAAAAGAGAAGGAGCCAAAGCAGGGCTGGAGCTGCTGAAAATTCCCGGGATTTGGGAGGGGCTGGAAAATCCCGGGGGGTCCCAGAGACCCCCCCGGGCTGAAAAATCCCAATAAAAGTGAGGAGAAAAGGGAAAGGGAGAGGGAAAAGGAGGAAAAGGGGGAAAAAATGGGGGAAAAAATGGGGAAAATGGGAAAAAAGGAGGAGGAAAAAGGGGAGGAAAAGGGGAAAAAATTGGGGAAAATGGGGAAAAATGGGAAAAAAAAAAAGGAAAAGGAGGAAAAGAAAAGGAGGGAAAATTGGGAATAATCGGAATTCCCGACCTCTGGCCCCCTCCAAGCCCCGCTTTTATTGATGGATTTATTGATGGATTTATCGATGGATTTATTGATGAAAAAAAGATTTATTGGTTGATTTCTGGATTTTCGGCCTCCAGGAAAAGCAAATCCCGGAGTTTTTAGCCCAATCCCGGAATCCCCGGAAATCCAAAGCTCCGGGGGTGATTTCGCTGCCGGGAGGATCCAAAGGATCCGGGAAATGCCCGAAAAGGCCCCAAAATTGGGATTTTTCCGAGGTTTGGGGGGGGTTTGGCTGCGGCTCGGCCTCTGGATTCGGGGATTTATTCGGATTTATCCACGTAAAAATCCCGATTTTCCAAGATTTATCCAGATTTATCCCTATTTAGCCGTAAAAAATTAATATTTATCCAGATTTTTCCATGTAAAAACCGACATTTATCCACATTTCCCCGGATTCATCCATGAAAAAATCCGTATTTTCCCATATTTATCCAGATTTGTCCATATTAATCCATGTAAAAACCAGTATTTATCCACATCTCCCCAAATTTCTCCATGTGAAAATCCCGTTTCTCCCATATTTATCCCTATTTCTCCATATAAAATTCATATTTATCCCTATTTAACCATATAAAAACCAGATTTATCCAGATTTATCCACGTAAAAACCTACATTTAGCCACATTTTCCCAGATTCATCCATGAAAAAAATCCGTATTTTCCCATATTTTCCCTGATTTATCCAGCTTTAGCCAGATTTAGCCAGATTGCTCCATATAAAAATCCATATTTTCCCACATTTTCCCACATTTCTCCATCTTTCTCCAGATTTATCCATGTCAAACCCGATATTTATCCACATTTCCGCAGATTTCTCCATGTAAAAATCCCGATTTTCCCATATTTCTCCATATAAAATCCCCATTTCTCCATAGAAAATTCATATTTATCCCTATTTACCAATATTAACCCACAGAAAAATCCGTATTTTCCCCTATTTCTCCATATAAAAGTCCGTATTTCTCCACATTTCTCCTTCTTTTCCTATATTTATCCACGTGAAAATCCGTATTTTCCCATAGTTCCCAATATTTATCCATATTTATCCCTATAAAATCCATATAAAATCCATATTTATCCCTATAAAATCCGTATTTATCCATATAAAATCCGTATTTTTCCACATAAAATCCGTATTTATCCCTATAAATTCCATATTTATCCACAGAAAACTCAGATTTATCCACATAAAATCCGTATTTATCTATATAAAGTCCATATTTATCCATATAAAATCCATATTTATCCATATAAAATCCACATTTATCCACATTTTATCCCCGTTTATCCCCAGAAAATTCCATCAATTCCCGATTTCTCCATTTTTTTGCTTCATCCCCCATAAAATTCCCGATAAATCCGAGTTCATCCCCAAAAACCCGGCCCCGAATCCCCCAGGGGCACGGAAGGGGAAATAAAAGTGGGATTTATTCCATAGCTGGGAAAAAAATCTTCTTTTTTGAACCCAAAATGAGGAAAAAAATAAAAAAAAAAGGGGATTCCTTCCGGGAATTGGGAATTTTGTTTTTTTAATTGGATTTCATCAAATTCCTTCCTAAAATCAGGGGAAAAAAGGGACCTGGACCCCTCCCCCTCCCAAAAATTCCAATTTTAGTTTTGTTAATTCCCACCAGGAATAATTAAAGAATTAAAGAATTAAAGAATTTAAGAATTAAATAATTAGATAATTAGATAATTAAGTAAATAAATAATTAAATAATTAAATAAGTAAACGAGTAAATAATTAAATAATTAGATAATTAGATAATTAGATAATTAAATAATTAAATAATTAAATAATTTATTTATTTGTTTATTTATTTATTTATTAATTCTCCCCCCCCCCCCCCCCCCCCGAGGATTATTTGGCTTTTTCCGCCCTCCAAAAAAAGAGAAAATTCCCGGGATTTTTATTCGAATCCCAACCCCTCCCCCCCATCCCGAGAGTCCCTAAAAGATCCCCCAAAAAAAACCAAAAAAATCCTCCCAAAAATTAAAAAAATACCCCAAAAAATCCCAAAAATTAAAAAAAAAAAAAATTCCCAGAAAGTCCCAAAAGGATCCCAAAAAATCCCAAAAATCCCAAAAGGATCCCAGGGTTTTTCCCCATTTTTGGGGAGTCTGAGCCCCCCCCGGGCAGGGAAGGGTTTGGGGTTCCCGGGGGGGCTCTGACCCCAAAATTGGCCCGGGGGGGGGGCGGTTTTTGGGGGGCTGAGGGGGGGCAGGGGGTGAGGGGGGTCCTGGGCACCCACGGAGACCCCAAAAGGCACCGGGACCCCCCCAAAAATCACCGGGACCCCCCCAAAAATCACCAGGACCCCAAAACTCACAGAGAACCCCCAAAAATCACCGGGACCACCCCAAAAAACACCCAGACCCCCCCCAAAATTCACAGAGACCCCCCAAAAAAACACCGGGACCCCCCAACCCCAGACCAAACTTCACAGAGACACCCCAAAAATCACGAGAACCCCCAAAAAACAACCAGGACCACCCCAAAAAACACCGAGACCCCCCCAGAATTCACAGAGACCCCAAAAAACACCGGGACCCCCCAGAGCTCCCAGAGACCCCAAAACTCACAGAGACCCCCCCCCAAAAAGCACCGGGACCTCCCCCAGAACCCCAGAGACCCCAAAAAACCAGAGAACCCCCAAAAAGCACCGGGACCCCCCCAAAAGGCACCGGGACACCCCCAGAACTCACAGAGACCCCAAAACTCACAGAAACCCCCCCAAAAAACACCGTCCCCCCCCCCTTGGAACTCACGGAGACCCCAAAAGTCACAGAGACCCCCCCCAAAATCACCGGGACCCCCCCCAGAGACCCCAAAAGTCACCGGAACCTCCCCAAAAATCACCAGGACCCCCCCAAAAGGCACCGGGACCCCCCCGGAGCTCCCAGAGACCCCAAAAGTCACAGAGACCCCCCAAAAAGGCACCGAGACCCCCCCCAAAATCACCGGGACCCCCCCCAAAATCACCGGGACCCCCTCAACAGGCATCGGGACCCCCCCAAAAGGCACCGGGACCCCCCCAGAACTCACAGGGACCCCAAAACTCACAGAGACCCCAAAAGTCACAGAGACCCCCCAAAAATCACCGACACCCCCCCAAAAATCACCGGGACCCCCCAAAAGGCACCGGGACCCCCCCAGAGCTCCCAGAACCCCCCTGGGACCCCCCCAGAATCACCAAAACCCCCCAGAACTCACGGGGACCCCAAAAACCACCGGGACCCCCCCCAGAGACCCCAAAAGGCACCGGAACCTCCCCAAAAATCACCGGGACCCCCCAGCCCCCTCCTGCCCCTCCCCCCCTGCCCCTCCCCCCCCAGATCGTGGGAAAATGAGGAGGGGGCGGCCCTGGGTGGGGAGGGGCAGGGACCCCCCCGGGGCTTTTTTTTGGGGGGGGGGGGGCGTGACCTGAGGTGACCCCAAAGGCGGGGCCGCCCCTCCCCCCCTTCCCAGGGATTCCCCTCCCCCCCCCCGATCCCTGGGATTTCCCTTTTTTATTTTTAATTTAATTTTTCTTTTTTCCCCCCATTTTTCTGCTTTTTTCCCCCTCCCCTCCCCCCCCAATCCCTGGGATTTCCCTTTTTTATTTTTAATTTTTTTTTATTTTTTTTCCCGTTTTTCCGCTTTTTTTTCCCTTCCCCTCCCCCCGCAAACGGCGCCAAAACCCCACCAAAAAAAATTAAATTCAACAAATAAATCCCGGGAGCGCCAAAATTTCGGGATTTCCCCTGAGGCCGGGAGGGGGGAGGGGTGGGAAAAGGGGGGGTTACAAAAAAACCACTTTTTGGGGCATTTTTGGGCCTTTTGGGGCTTTTTTTGGGCCTTTTTGGGGCCTTTTTTGGGCCCTTTTGGGCTCTTTTCAGGGCCTTTTTGGGGCCTTTTTTCCTCTCTCCAGGGAATTCTGGCGGGGTTAAAACCCCAAATCCCATCCCCTTAAATCCTTTTCCTTAAAATTCCCAAATCCCATCCCCTTAAATCCTTTTCCCTCCAAAATTCCCCAATCCCATCCCCCTAAAACCCCAATTTTCCTTCAAAAAGCCCAAGTCCCTTCCCCCAAAACCCATTTCCCTCCAAAAAACCCCAAATCCCACCCCTCTAAAACCCTTTTCTTTAAAAACCCCAAATCCCATCCCCCCTAAAACCCTTTTCCTTTAAAATTCCCAAATCCCGCCCCCCCAAACCGCAATTTTCCTTGAAAACCCCAAATCCCCTAAATCCCTTTTCCCTCCCTCCCCCCCTTCTTTTTTCACGGGATTTCCCCGTCCCCCGCCCCTTTCAAATCCCGATTTTTCTCCACCCTACAAAACCCAAAGCGATTTTTTCCTGGGGGGTAAAAAAGGAAAAAAATTGGGGGGAAAATGGGGGGAAAAAAGGGAAAAATTGGGGGGAAAAAGGGAAAATTGGGGGAAAAAGGGAAAATTGGGGGAAAAATGGGGGGAAAAATTGGGGGAAAAAGGGAAAAGTTGGGGAAAAAAGGGGAAAAGGGGGGAAAGAAAAGGAAAAGGGGGGGGGAAGGGAAAATTTGGGGGGAAAAAATTGGGGGGGAAATTGGGGGGAAAAAAGGGAAAAATGGGGGGAAAAAAGGGAAAAATTGGAGGAAAAAATTGGGGGGAAAAGGAAAAAATTGGGGGGAATAAAGGGAAAAATTGGGGGGGGAAAAAGGGAAAATTTGGGGGGAAAAAAGGGAATAAAAAAGGGAAAAAACGGGGAAAAAAAGGGAAAAATTGGGGGGGAAAAAGGGAAAAAAATTGGGGAAAAAAAGGGAAAAATTGGGGTAAAAAAAGGGAAAATTTGGGGGGAAAAAGGGGAACTCACGGGGACGCCGCTCCGGGAGCGCCGCGCTCCTCTCTGAGCCCGAGCCTGGTTTAGTCCCGGCCTTAAAACGGCGGCGGCAGCCGGGATTTTATGGATGAGGGAAATCCATTGTGGGGTTGTCAGGGCCCCGATCCCATAAAAGCCCCGCTAATGACCCCACGTGCTCGCCCGGAGCCACTCAGGGCCCAGAAAACCTCCCCAAAAAAAAACCCCAAAGTTTGAAAGTCCGGGGAAAAAAAAAAAATTCCCAATTGGAGGCGCCGGGAGGGGTTTGGGTTTTTTTGGGTTTTTTTTTGGGGGGGAGTTAAGGGGAAAAGTTAAAAAAAAATCCCAAACTTCGGTTTGGTTTGAATTTTTATTTTTGGTTTTTTTTCATGTTTTGTTTTGTTTTGTTTCATTTTGTTTTGTTTTTTCTTGGTTTGTTTTGTTTTGGGGTTTTTTGGGGGGAAGTTAAAGGGAAAAAGTTTAAAAAAACCCCCTCAAACCTCGGTTTGGTTTGAATTTTTACTTTTGTTTTTTCTTGTTTTGTTTTGTTTTGTTTTTTCTGTTTTCTTTCGAGGTTTTTTTGCGGGGAAGTTTTAAAGCCAAAAAAACCAAAAACCGGTGCTGGATTTGGAGGAGGATGTTATAAAAAAAAGGGGAAAAATCCGAAGTTTGGGGGTTTTTTGGATTCCTTTTTGGGCCGCTCTGTTGGAAGTTGCTGCCGGGGCCGGCGCGAGGCGAGGTAAGAGCGCTCCTGGTTTCTCATCGGGAATTTTTGGGGTGGGATCGAGGGAAAAAGGGCAAAATCCGGCCCAGCAGCAGCAGCGACCCCCCAGAAATCCTTTTAGAGGGCCGGGAAAAGGCAAAATTCCTCCAAAATCGGGGTGGGAAAGGGAAAATTCGGGGTTTAAAGCGGATTTTAAAAATTTTTTTGGGGGTGGAAACGGGAAAATTCGGGTTTTAAAGTGGATTTTTAATTTTTTTTTGGGGGTGGAAACGGGAAAATTCGGGGTTTAAAGTGGATTTTTAAATTTTTTTGGGGGTGGAAACGACGATTTTGGGTCTCCCGCGTGGTTTGGGGCCTGCCCTGAGGGGGAAAAATGGGAAGGAAAATGGGATTTGGGTGGGATTGGGATGAAAAAAGGAGCAAATCCAGAAGAGCCCCGGGGAGGGGAAATGTTTGGTTAAGGGAAAATGAAACGGAAAAAAAACCCCAAAAAGGACCAATTCCAGCGGCTCCCGGAGGGGTTTGCGCCTCGCTAATCCTTGAATGGATTCAAAATCCGGGAAAACGAGAGGCAAAAAACCGGGAAAAGGAGAGGCTTGGGAGCCCCCGGCAGAGAAAAACGCGAGGTTTTTGCCATTTTTCACCCCAAATTGAAATTCCAGGGAAAAGGCGGGGGGCAGGAAGGGAATAAAATGGGATTTTTTGGGGGGATGCGCCGCAAAAATTCGGGTTTTTCTCCTCCGGCCGAAGCGTCGGGTGAAATTCCAGAGGGAATAAAATAATGGGGAATTAAAGGAAAGGTCTGGGGGAGGAGGAAGAGGAGGAGGAGGAGGAGGAGGAGGAGGAAACTTTTGTCTCAGGAAATTGTTGCCTCGTTTCCCCCCGGCGTGTAAAAGGAAATCCCATAAAGTTTTATGGGATTTTATTGGGGCCTCTCCCGGCGTTTGTTTGCTCCTGGGAAGGGCCCGGGAGGAGCCGCCTGGGGCGGGGGGAAAAAAACCGGGAAAAATGGGGGAAAAAATGGGAAAAAAGGGATCGGCCCCTTATGCAAATCCCGGCTCGGGAATTGGGGCGGCCCCAAAGCTCCGAGGGGGGCGGGAAATGGGAAAAATGGGATTGGGGCCATGAGGGATGGAGAGAGGGGTCCGGAGGGGAGGGGAGGGATGGAAAAAGGGATGGAAAAAGGGATGGAAAAAGGGACGGAGAACCCCTGGAATTCTCCATCCCACCCCAAAAGCGCCTCCCCCGTTAGGCCCAGAGTGCAAAAAATCCCGATTTTCCCCCTCCCCCAAAATAAATCCAAATATTCCCAGAAAAACCGAGCCCTCCCCATTCCCGGGGAATTCCCGGCGCTGCTCCCACACGGAGCCGCCCCAGAGCCTCCCAGTTCATCCCAGTCCATCCCAGTCCATCCCAGTCCATCCCAGTCCGTCCCAGTCCACCCCAGTCCGTCCCAGTTCATCCCAGTCCATCCCAGTTCATCCCAGTCCGTCCCAGTCCATCCCAGTCCATCCCAGTTCATCCCAGTCCGTCCCAGTCCATCCCAGTCCATCCCAGTTCATCCCAGTCCGTCCCAGTCACCTCCAGTCGGGCTCTGGGATCTCGGACCCGCGCGGTTTTGGGGTGAAATCGGGTTTTTGGCCGGGAGGGGGAGGAGAGAGGAAGGGCGGAGGAAAAGCGACTGAAATCCCAAATTCCCGTCGCGGCCTGCAGGGAAAATCCTGGAGAATTCGGGGCTGGAAAAATCCAAAGCGGCGCCGCCCCCCTCCCTCACCCCATCAAAATCCCTTTTTCCACCTTTTTTTCACTCTTTTTCCACCTTTTTCCACCTTTTTCCACTCTTTTTCCACCTTTTTTTCACTCTTTTTCCACTATTTTTCCACCTTTTTCCACCTTTTCCCTTCCCTGGGAAGTGGCAAAAGCAGCCCCGAGTTTT
This sequence comes from Monarcha castaneiventris obscurior, assembly GCA_026261815.1. NCBI lineage: Eukaryota > Metazoa > Chordata > Aves > Passeriformes > Monarchidae > Monarcha > Monarcha castaneiventris. The sequence goes on along the minus strand of JAMPIT010000500.1, from coordinate 369,074 downwards.
TCCGGGATGCTCCGAGCTGAATTTCCCCAAATCCGCTTTTTTTTTTTCCCTAAATAAACAACCCGCAAAACATCGGAAGAAATCAAGATTTTGCCCAAATTTCCAGGAATTTCCCGCAACTTTCGGGGCCGTTTCGCTGTTTATTCCACACGATAAAAAATCCAACTTTCGGCCCCAAAATGATCCCGAGTCCGCCGGGGAAAGGGGGAAAAAAAAAGGAATTTCCGGCCCGGCACCGAATTGAGATAAAAACCAACAAATTTGGGCTTCGCTTTGGCCGCTTTTAATGGAGAAATTTCAGCATTTTCGGCAAATCCGCGGGAAGGACGCGAGCAATAAACACAGGAAAATCCCAAATCCAGAGGTTTTTCTCCCCCCTCCCCCCTTCCAGCCGCAAATTTTGGGAGAATTCGCGCAAAAAAAAAACCCTCGGAGTCCGCCCCTCCCCCACTCCCCACCCCCCCATCCATAAATTCCTTGGAGAGGCGACGAATAATTAATTAATAATTAATACAATCATCCCAGCCGAGCCCCCGGGGGCGTTTTTGGGGCTTCCAAACCCGAATTTTTCCTTTTTTGGGATTCCCGGGGCCATTCCCGAGCTCGGGATTTCCCCAAACTTCCTTTTTTTCTTTTTTTCCGCCACTTTATTTCCCTTTTCCCAGCATTTTCCAGCTTTTTTTGGGGGGTTTTCCAGGGAATATCGCGGATTTCGGAGCCGGCCCAGCCGCGCCGCGCGGTTTTTAGGTGGTTTTTTCCCAATATTTCGTTTTTTTGCGGGTTTTTCCGCCCCAGGGCAGCGACGTGCGAGGTTTTCACCAGCGGGGTTTTGGTTTTGTTGGGATTTTTCCCTCCCCGTCCTTTCCCGCATTTTAATCAGGGATTTTCCTTTGTCTGAGGGAGCCGCACCCCCATGAAAAGGGCGAGAAATTCAACTTCAAACCGCGCGGGGAGAGCAAGAATTGGAAATAATTCAAAGAAAAAATTGGAAATAATTTAAAAAAAAATCGAAATAATTCAAAAAAAATTCGAAATAATTCCCAAAAAAATTCAAAATAATTTCAAAAGAATTCGAAATCATTTTAAAGCTCCTAAAGAAAAAAAAATAATAATAAAAATAAATAAAAATCAGGGAATTCTTTCGGCCCCTCCCGAGCATCCCCTAAAGCGCCTCGGGGTTTTTCAGCTTGGAATCTTTCTTCCACTTCATGCGGCGGTTTTGGAACCAGATTTTGATTTGTCTCTCGTTCAGGCAGAGGCTCTGGGCGATCTCCAGGCGCCGCCGCCGCGTCAGGTATCTGCTAAAATGAAATTCCTTCTCTAATTCCAGCGTTTGGTAGCGCGTGTAGCTCGTGCGGGAGCGTTTCCCATCCGTTTCTGGAGGGGAAAAAATAGAATTTAACTCCCCCCAAAAAATTTAAAAAAAAATATTAAATATATAAAAAAAAATTAAAAAAATTTAAAAGAATAAACGGGAACCGCGAAGGAAAAGGTAAAAAAAAAAAATAAATAAAAATCGGGAGGGTTGAAGTCGGTTTTTATTTGTGGTTTTGTTTAAAAAGAAAAAGGTTACAAAAGTCGGGTTTTACAGGAGTTTCCCGGGGGGTTTTTAGGGCGCGGAGGAGCCTGGAATTCTTCATCCCAAACCCCTTCGCCCCCTCCTCAGCCCAAATTCCCACCCCCGCCCCCTCCCAAAACCCCACATCAAACAAATGCAGATGAGCGCGGAGAATTCCCGCTTTTCCCTGGGAAAAAATGAGATTTTTGGGGGATTTTCCTTCCTTTTTCACCCCCTGGAAAAGCGGGGGAAAAAAATCCTTCCGCTCTCCGGTGGTTTTGGGTTTTTTTTTCCCTTCTCCACGAACATTCGGAGTTATTTTTAACCCGGATTCCCTAAAAAAAAATTGGGAATCTCGCCTTTTTCTCCGCGTTTTGTTGCCGTGATCCAATTATGCCGCCATAAATTTGGGCGTCTACAGCCCCTGAGCTTTTTAGTGGACACTTTTACGAGCAATTGATGCCTCGGTCGTAAAATTTACGACCTCGGGGGGTTTTTTTTTTTTTGGTGTTTCTCTCTTTTTTTTTTTTATTTTTATGATTTGTCCCGCTCGGCCTGGAAAAAACGCGTGGAAAAAATAAAGGGGAGTGGGGGAAAAAAGGGGGAAAAAGGGGGAAAAAAGGGGGAAAAAAAAGCAGGGGGAAGAGGGGGAGAAAAGGGGGAGAAAAGGGGCAAAAAGAGGAGGGAAAAAAAGGGGGAAAAGGGGAAAAAAGAGGGAAAAAAGAGGGAAAAACTTTAAAAATAGTAGAGGAGGAAGGAAAATTGGGGGGAAAAAGAAAAAAGGAGGAAAAGGGGAATGAAGAGGAAATAAAGGGGGAAAAGGCGAGGAAAGAGGAAGAAAAAGGGCTGGAAAAGCGGGAAAAATGGCGAAAAAAATGGGGAAAAAACGGGAAAAACGAGCTAAAACCGCGGGAAAAACGGGGAAAAAAAAGGGGAAAAAAAATTCCTGCCACCCCGAAGCTGAGGAAGGGGAAATTTTACCATGGCTCATGTGGAGTTTGGTCATCCAGGGGTAAATTTGAGGCTCTCGCTGCTGCCCCGGGGCCGCTGCCGAGGGCTCCGCTTTGGTTCCTCGCTCCTCCAGCGCCGCGTCCCGCCCGCAAATCCCGGGATTTCGGCAATTTCGGGCCTTTTCCAGCTCGTCCCTGCCCCAAGGATGGCCCGGGGCAGCCATGGCCGAGGGAGGAGGAGGAGGAGGAGGAGGAGGAGGAGGAGGAGGAGGAGGAGGGTGGGGGATGCTGAGCTCGCAGCGGCGGCCCCGGGGCGCCTCGGCCGCTCCATAATTTCCATAATTTTGCCTGGAAAAAGCCGGCGCGGGGGGGCTCTGCCCGTACAAGGAGGCGGCCACGGAGGAGCTCATGGCGGAGGAAGGAGCGGAGTGGTGAAAAAAATGGAAAAATTAAAAAAAAAAAAGAGAAAAAAAACCCTGAAAAAGGAGCGGAGATTTTCTTCTTTTTATCTCCTTTTTCCCTCTCTTTTTATCTCCTTTTTCCCTCTCTTTTTATCTCCTTTCCCCCTCTTTTTTTATCTCCTTTCCCCCTCTTTTTTTATCTGTTCCCTCCTCTCTTTTTATCTCTTTTCCCTTCTCTTTTTTCCTCCTTTCCCTTGTCTTTTATCTCCTTCCCTTCTCTTTTTATCTCCTTTTCCCCTCTCTTTTTATCTCCTTTCCCTTCTCTTTTATCTCCTTTTCCCCTTTTTTCCCTCTTTTCCCCTCCTTTTTTGTCCCTTTCCCTCCTCTTTTTTCTCAACCTTTCCTGCCTCTTTTATTCTTCTTTTTCCCTGCTTTTCATCTCCCTTTTCCTCTCCTTTCTTTTCCCTCTTCCCACTCTTCCTTTTCCCCTCCTTTTCCTCTCTTATTTTTTCCCCCTTTTTTCCCCTCCTTTTTTTTTTTTTTTTTTTGGTTTGTTTAAAACCTCTTCAATTCGGGGCCGATTTGGGACCCTTTGAAATTGAGGGGGGGTTTCAAAAATTCAAAAAAAAAAAGATAAAAAAGGGGAAGGGGAAGGGGCAGGGGAAGGGGGGGTCGCGTTTTCTTCCTCCCCGAAGTGCAGAATTTATAGGTGCCGATTCTGGGGGATTTTTGGCCCCCCCTGCCCAAATATGGGATGATTTTTTTTTTTTTTAATGGGGGCGTCACGTGCAGGGGGCGGCGGCCGCTCCTCAAATCCGGGACCCCCGCGCTCGGGGCTTTTTTTTTATTTAAATCCTTTTTTTTTTTCTCGTGGGTTTTTTCTTTCTTCTTTTTTTTTTTTTTTTTTTTTGGTGGGGTGTTTTTGAGTTTTTTTGGTGGGGTTTTTATTTGAGGGTTTTTTTGGTGGGGGTTTTTTTGGTGGGGGTTTTTTGTGGGGTTTTTTGTGGATTTTTTGGTGGGGTTTTTGAGGGGTTTTTTTTGTGGGGGGTTTTTTTCGGGTTTTTTTTTGTGGGGTTTTTTTGGTGGGGCATTTTTTATGGGTCCTTTTCGTTGTTTTTTATTTTTTGTGGGTTTCTTTTCCGGGTTTTTTTCGGGTTTTTTTGTGGTTTTTTTTTTTTGGGGGAGGGTGGGGTTTTTTTGGTGGGATTTTTTTTGGTGGGTTTTGTTGGGGAGGGGGGGTTTCTTTTTTTTGGGATTTTTCCGGGCCCCGCGGAGGCTGCGCGGGGGGAACGCGGCTCAGGGCGAGGCGGCAGCGGCACCTAGCGCCGCTCCCCGGCACCGCAGCCGCGCTCCGCGCCCGCTCCGCGCCCCCCCGCGCAAAAAAAACCCCTTTTTCCTCCATTTTGGGCCGCTTTGAACCCGCGCGGTTCCTTTGGGGGAGTTTCTTGCGCGGGGCTCGATTTAAACAGCGAAGGGATGCTCCTTTAAATCCGAATTCGGTGGTTTTATCCCTTTTATTTTCCTTTTTTTCCCCCATTTTCTTTCCTTTTCCTCCTTTTCTTTCCTTTTCCTCCTTTTCTTTCCTTTTCCTCCTTTTCTTTCTTTTTCCTCCTTTTCTTTTCTTTTTCCTTTCCTTTCCTGTTTTCCTTAATTTTCTTTCTTTTTTACTTTCTTTCTTTCTTTCCTTTTTTCCTTTTTTCTTTTTTCCTTTTTTTCCTTTCCTTCCTTCCCCTTTCTCCTTCCTTTCCCTTTTTCTTTCTTCTCCTTTCTTCCTTTTCCTTCCCTTTTTTTCCCTTTCCTTTTTTTCTCTTTTCCCTTCCTTTTTCCCCCTTTTCCTCCCTTTTATTTCCTTTTTTGCCCCTTTTTCCCCCCTTTTCCTCCCTTTTCTCCTCTTTCCTCACTCTCCACTTCTCCATTTTTTCCCCTTTTTTTTTCCCCAAACAAAAACCACCCCCCCAAAAAAAAAAAACCACCAAAAAAACCCCTTTAAAAAAAAAAATCCTCTTTTCCCTGGGCTATTTTTGGGACGCTCGGGACCCTCCCGCTCCTGCGGGGCCGCGCCTCCTCCGAGGCTCCAAAGTTTACATTCCTGGCACTTTTTTTTCCCTTCTTCCCCCCCTTCTCCGCCTTTCCCTTTTTTTTTTTCTTCCTTTTTTTTTTCTTTTCCCACAATTTATTGCTGCCAGCAGCGGCCGCGGCTCTTCCTCGTCCGCCGCTTCAAAGGAGCCGGGGGGAGAACCCAAAACCTGGGCAAAAATCCGCATTTTCGGGCCCCCCCGGCCGCTTCTGCTCCTGCTGCTGCTCCTCGGAGCCGCGGAAAATCCGCGGGTTCCTCCTCGCCCCCGTTCCTTGCTTTTGGGGGGTTTTATCCCGGATTTTTGGTGGGAATTCGGGATTTTCCCACCTCCTGCTGCCCGGCTCCGCTCTCGGCTGCTCCTTCCCGGTGTTTTCTGGGCTCTTTCCTCCTTTTTTTTGGGTTTTTTAGGGAGATTTGGGGATTTTTTGTTGCGTTTTTCCGTTTTATTTTGGATAAAATTCCAGCAAAGGATGGGAGGGGGGAAAAATCCTCCTCAGGCTGCTTTTTTTTAGGGTTATTTCCCTTTTTTTAAGGATTATTTCCCTTTGTTTTTCATCACTAATTCCCTTTTTTTAAGGATTATTTCCTCTTTCCGCGCATTTTTTCCCCTCTCAGAGTCACTTCAGCACCAAATCCTCTCCGTTTCCTCACAAAAATCTCTCAGGGCACCGTTTTTGGGGATTTTTTTCCCAGGGATTTCTCATTCCGTGAGCCCCGGAATTCCCAGGAAATCTCCCAAAGGTGACAAAGAGGCGAGGAAAACGCAGCTTTTTATCCTTTTTTTTTCCCCCCTTTCCCTGCGTTTCATTTCCCGGTGTTAAATCCACAATTTCCCACCTCCTCAAGGAAGAGGCTCTGGCTAAAAAGGAGAAAAAAGTCATTTTTTTCCCTCCTCCCCTTTCCCTGGAGAGGATTTTACCGGGATGAAATCGAGGGAAAAGAGGTGGGAAAAACGCTCCCGGCGCAAAATAAACCCCCAGGCAACCCCCCAAAAAAAAAAATCATTAATTAATTAATAAAACCTCCATAAATCATCCATAAATCATAAATAATAAAAGAGGAGCCGAACCTTTCACCCCTCCCGGGAGAAGGCGGGGGCAGCAATAAGGAATCTGTGCCGGGTTCAACTTTGGAAATTCACATTTTTTTTAATCATGGAACGGCAGGAAATTCCCGATGCCGGCGAACGATCACAGCCGCGAGACTCAGCCGAGGAGACAAAGCAAAATCCGCATTTCCCCCCCTTCCTCCGCAGGTTTTTTCCCCTTCCCCTCTCATTTTTTCCCCCTTTTTTTGGTGTTTTTTGGGAAGGAGCAGGGAGGAGGAAAAGGCGAGCTCGGGGATGGGGCGGGAGCGGATTTTTGGGGGAGCAACACGGAAAATAAAAAAAAAAAAAACCGAATTTTTGCTCCCTGCCAACCCCACTGAAGCTCAGAGGCCGCTCCGTCAACTTTCAAAAATAATATTCCGATTTTATTTTATTAAATACTCGACAGAAAAGTCCCCTCGGGACTCCGTGACTTTGTACATGAGAGGGTGTAACACAAGGTTTCTTCATTTTATTCTTTTTTTTTTTTCTTTTTTTTTGGTCGTTTTTCGGCGCTTTTTAAAACGTTTTTCTTTTCCTTTTTCTTTTTCTTTTTTTTTTTTTCTCTCTCTCTCTACCTCTATAGAACTCCATCCATTTAATTTCTTTTTTTTTTGTTCGTTTCTTTCTCTTTTTTTTGTGTGTGTTTTTTTTTAATTTTTTTTTTTTTAATACCGTGGAACATTACAGCGCTAAACATAAATATAAATACAAGGTACCACGAACACAGAGAAAAATATTCACACAGAAACTGTCACAGTTTGTAGGATGCGGTGATGAGCCCAGGTAGCTGCTTAAATACGAGGAGGAAAAGGCGAGGTTCGGGCGGAAAAAGCGCTTTTTTTTTTTTTGTGGCGTTTTCGCGGGGGGAAAAATCGGATTTTTTATCACCGGGGAGAGGAAGAACCGCTGTGGTTTGGGGGGGGACAAGAGAGGGGCTGGGTCCCACCGGCCGCAGAGGGGGTGGGCGCCCAGTTTAGCCCAGTTTAGCCCAGTTGTGCCTGGTTTTGCCTGGTTTAGCCCAGTTTTGCCTGGTTTTGCCTGGTTTTGCCCCGTTTTGCCTGGTTTTGCCTGATTTTGCCCGATTTTCCCTGTTTTGGGGCTGGAATCTGCTCCCGGCAGGGGATGAAGGCGAGGCTGGAGGCGCGGGCTGCGATTTTGGGGTGGATTCGTGGAGTTTCAGGATTTCCCCAGCCCCGATTTCCTCCGCTTCCCTTCCACCTTGGCCTTCCTTTTTCCAGCCACTTCCGCCTCCCCCGCCGCTTCATTTTTTAATCATCATTTTTATTTTAATCTTTTTTTTTTCGTGTGTGTGTGTGTGTGTGCCAGCGATAAATACGGGGAGGGGAGGGAGGGAGGGAGGGAGGGGAATTATGAGGGGTGAGAGAGGGGGGGACACAAAAAACGAGCCGAGCTCTGGCTTCTTCACTCCTTCTTCTCCTCCTCTGTCTCATCTCGCTTCTCCTCCTTGGCCAAGCTGTCGGCGGCCGCCGCTCCCCCTCCTCCTCCTCCTCCTCCTCCTCCTCCTCCTCCTCCTCCTCCTCCTCCTCCTCCCCCTCCTCCGGAGAGCGTGGAACTCAAATTGCTCTCTTTTTTCCACTTCATGCGGCGGTTCTGGAACCAGATTTTGATTTGCCTCTCGGTGAGGCAGAGCGCGTTGGCGATCTCGATGCGCCGGCGCCGCGTCAGGTATCTGTTAAAATGAAATTCCTTCTCCAGCTCCAGGGTTTGGTACCGGGAATAAATCTGGCGGCCCCGCCGGCGGTCGGCCCCGTAGCCGACTCCTAAAGAAGCCGAGACAAAACAGACTAAAAATCGTCAGAAAGCAGCTCAAAAAAAAAAAAAAAAAGAGGGGGGAGCGCGGCCCCCGCAGCCCCCGCGCAGCCCCCACCTCAAAATAAATAGAATTATAATGGTTATAATCATGGTAATAATGTGAATAAAAAAATCAATGAACGCGCCGTGGTTTGGTTTACAGGGGGGTTGGGTTGTGCCCCGAATTGCGGGGTTTGAGCCCAAATTTGCCCTGGATTTCAAGGGTTTGGGGGAGCGGGGGACGGCGGGGAAGGGGCGGCTTCCCCCCGGCCCCTGCTCGTGCGGGGACCCCTCCGCCACCCCCCGCCCACGGCTAAAAACTTCCTTTATTTTTATTTTTATTTTTATTTTTATTTTTATTTTTATTTTTATTTTTATTTTTATTTTTATTTTAAACCCCCCCTCATATATATACATATATGTATTTCCATTTATATATTTATATATTTATATTCCCATTCCTATTTTGCGCTCTAAACTCCCCAGCAGAGCCGGCTGCTGCACTTTGCTTTTTTTTATTTATTTTTTTCTTTCTCTCTCTCTCTCTCCTTCCTTTTTTTTTTTTTTTTTTTTTTATTATTTAATTTGATTTTACGAGCGTCGATATTTTACGCCGGGCGAAGCCTTTTAATTAGAACGAGCATAACAAGCCAGATCCGCTCGCCCCGAAAACTCCACAAATAAAAGGGCCCTCGCAGCCGCAACTGTGAAGGAGCGATATTATTGTTTTTATGGGGCCATAAAAAGTCGCTCAGCCTGTTCTGCCGGGGAGGAGGAAGGTCGTAAAGATGGTTCAGTTTATTTAATTTATCTCTCTCTCTCTCCCCGAGCTGTAAAAAACTTACCACTGTGGGAGTTCATGCGCTGCATCCAGGGGTAAATTTGAATGCTAGTTTTTTGCTCCTGCGAGTTGTTCCTGTTTTGGTCACTGGGAAAATCCTGTGCGATTGATGTCTGTGTGTTGTGCCCCATGGAATTCTGCCTGCAGCTAGAGAGCACGTCCTTGTCCTGGTAAAAGGCGTTAGATCCATAGTCATAGGGCGCGCGGCCGGAGCCGAACACCACATTCTCTTGCGGCGAGTAAAAAGGAGAAGAATAAATCCGATTTTGAGCCACGGCCGCTCCGTAGGTGGAGAAATGCCGGACGGGGTCATAGGCGCTGGAATTGAGGGCTACGTTGGGCAGCACCTCCTGGCCACCGCTCAGGTGGCAGGACAAGGACGGGTTGGTGAAATAAGAATTCATCGCCGTTCCCCCCTTTTTTTTTTCTTTTTTTTTTTTTTTTTTGCCTCCTCTAATAATAATTATTTTTTTTGTTGTTGTTGTTGTTGTGCCTCCCCTCTCCCTCTCTCTCTCTCTCTCCCTCTCTCTCTGTTTCTCTTTCCCTCTCTCTCTCCGCGCCACCTGGGCCCGTGCGATTTCTTTTAATATTTATTTCTGTCTCCAGTTTGTAGTCGGAAGTAGAGGATTGTTATAGGGAAGGCTCTGCTCCAGGACAGACAGAATGACACAGTCAGCTGACCCGGGGGGAGCCAATGGCGAGCCGGGTGTCAAAAAGGGAAAAAATTGCTTTTGCTGCTCGCGAGTCCCTAGTTGAAACTAAGTGGGCATGGAAAGTAAGTCCGGCACCCCCAAAAAAACCCCCCCGGCACCCCCGGGGGCTGGGGGGCGGCGGGGACGCGCTGGGGAGGGGGCAGAGGACGGAGGCTCCGGCCCGGGGGGGCGGCGGGGCCGCAGGACCTGGGGGGGCCCGAAAATTCCCTAATTCCTTAAGCCAGGCTTAACTTTTCCTTTCCTTTCCTTCTCCTTTTTTTTTTTTTTTTTTTTTTTTTTAATTTTTGCTCGAATTCGCCGCGTTTTGGGAGCAGCGCCCGCGTTGGGGTTTGGTTTTTTTTTTGGTGTGTTTTTTGGGGTTTTTTTTTTCTTTTTTTTCTGATTATCATAATAATTATTCTTTCCAAGAAACCTCCGCTTAAATATCTCCTAATAAACCGGCTCCGAATTCCCAGCAATAAATCTCAGACGTCCACAGAATATTAAGCCATAAATTACCCTCTCTCTCTCTCTCTCTCTCTTTCTTTCTTTTTTATTTTTTGGTAACCTTTTTGCTTTTAATTTTTTTTTTTCATTCATATTTTTTTTTCCTTCCCCCCCGATTTTTCCCCTTTCTCCGGCTCTCAATATTTAGGGAATCAAAGGGCCCGATGGGGGAAAAAATAATTCCATAAAGAGGGAAAAAAAGGGGAAGGGGGGGGATAAACATGGCGACGTCTCCATGGATAACGTGGGATCGGGAACCTTCCCAAAGTCTGGGAAAAGGGGACTGAGGGGGCCAAAATTCGGGGCGAAAAAAGGCATTTTCAGGAAAGAAACACCCGAGCCCCCGCCAGGTTGGAAGTTGGGATTTCTCCTCCACTTTGGGACATTTCTGCCCCTGCGGATTTGGGAGGATTTGGGGGATTTTTATTTCCGTTCCCAACAACAACTGCGACCACAGCAGGGGGAAAAAAGAAAGCAGGAAAAAAAGCGGAAAAAAAAAAAAAAGAAAAAAAAAAAGCGGATTTGGGTCGGGAAGAGCAGCCCGGGCCCGGGGGTTGGCGGCGATTCGGAGTTTGGGCGATTTTCCCAAGTTTTATTGGGAATATTTGACGGGAGAGGGGCGGGGGGCGGGGGGTGGGGGGGCGACGCTGCTCGGTCTCGTTTTCATCTCCCCAAAATCCCCCGATTTCCCCCCAAACTCCGACCCTACCTGCGGGCCTGGCAAGGGCGCGAGGTGTCTCTGCAGCATCCCCAGCTCCAAAAAAACCCCCAAAAATTCCGATTATGGCGGGGGGGGGGAAACCCTCGGCCTCCTCCTCGGGGCTCCTTTTTTGTTGTTCCACCCTCACCCTCACCCGGGTTTGATTTTCCACTCTGCCCCCTCCTCTCCCAAATTGGGGGGGGGGGCGGATTTGTTGCCCCTCTGGAGAAAATTCCTGATTGATTTCTTTTTAATTTTAATTTTTTTTTTTTTGGGGGGGGTGGGGGGTGGAATTTTCAAGCCCCGAAAAGATTTGGGGCTGACAAAGAAAAGCTCCGGGTTTTGGGGTATTTTTCACCCCCCTAAACCCCCCCAGCTATAACAGGAACCCGGATGCCAACGGATTTTATGCTCTTTTTCCTCTGGGTAACAAAGCAAAGTCATCAATGGTAGCAATAAAACCATAAACGGGACTGCCACTGGAAAACAACAAAAAAACAAAAACAAACCCCCCAAAAAAACCACAAAAAACCGACAAAAACCACCCCAAAAACAACAAAACCCTCGTGGTTTCCTCTTCTGCAAGGCTCGGGGGAAGCCTGAGCGTCACCAGGGAGAAAAAATCCAAGTTTTTGGCCCCAAAAGCGGCGGCCGGGAGGGAGCAGCGGCCCCGCTCCCACCTTGGGCCGCTCCCGTGGCCTTGGCGAAGAATTCCAGGCGTTTTCCCCCCAAAAAACCCCAAATTCCGCTCGCTTCCGCCGCCCTTTTCTCCCCCTCGCTTTTCCCCGGCACCCAAAGGACCCAGGAGTGGGGGCAAAAAATGGGAATTTCTGGGAATTTCGCCGCTTTCTTTTTTTCTTTTCCCACTGCTCCAAGCGCAGCCTCCGCCCAGGGGGGGAATTTGGGGAGTCCCAAACCCCAAATTTGGGGCTCGGGGGAGGATTTTGGGCACCCCCAGGATATCCCAAAGCCCGGGGTGGGGGCGCAGGGGGCGGAATTTGGGGCTCGGGGACCCCAGGGCGGCCCAGGGCAGGGCCAGGAGTTTGGAGGAGTTTCCAGCAGGGAAAACTTTTCCTTCCAGAGCTTCCTTCCCCCTCCGAGCCCTCAACTTTAATTTTAATTTTTGCAGCTTTTTCCCCGCTCTTGCTGCTGCTTCCCCTTCGTTTTCCCTTCGTTTTTTTGCTTTTCTTCGCTTTTTTCCCTTTTTTTGTTTTTTTCCCCCCTTTTTTTTGCTTTTTCTCCCTCTTTTTTTTTGCCTTTTTCCCCCCTTTTTTTTTGCTTTTTCCCCCCTTTTTTTGCTTTTTATTCCCTTTTCTTTTTCTTTTTTTTTAATTTCCCCCCCGCTTTTTAATTTTATTATTTTATTATTTTCTTTTTTTTGCCTTTTTCCTCTTTTTTTTTTTTCCTCTCCCAAGGTGCTCGGGGCTGAGGGCTGGAGACCTGTGAGATAACCGTGGGACTGCGAGCCGGGGGAAGTTTAAGTGTTTTATTACTTCTCTAAACAGAGGGCAAGTCTTAAAAGTCCGCTCGATTTATAGAGAGCAGAAAGCAGCTGCCGAAAAGAAAAACCCAAAATAGAACCACGCTCCAAACCCGGATTTTTTTTTTTGGGGGGGTTTTTTAGGGGCAGAAAAACCCCCCCAAAATTAAAAAAAAAGGGGGTTAAAAACAACCCCAAAGCAGAAACTCCCCGAAAACTCCAGCACTGAAACCCCGCAGAAATCGGAATTTTGGGGTTGTTTTATTTTGATTTTTTTGGGACTTTTGAACCCCCTTTAAAAATTCAGATTTTGGGGGTTTTTTTCCCCCCCCCCTTCTCCAACGCGGCGAAAAGGGGGGGGGAATTTGTGGGGAGTTTTCTGGTGAAATTGGGTCTGCAAACAATTATGGGAACTCATCAGCAGAAGCAAGAACAGATGTTTTATTAAAAGTGCGACGCAGCGCTGGAAATATGGACAAGTCTTGGAGCAGCTCTTTAGGAGGAGTTGCTCTTTGTTCCCAGAAAAAAAACCAAACCAAAACAAAATCCAGGGAAAATCCCAAATATTTCCCCCATTCCCATCCTCATATTCCCCTTTTTTCCCCCATTTTCAGCACGCGGAGAGAGGGAGGGAAAAGAAAAAAAAAAAAAAAAAAAAGGGCGAAAAATAAAAATAAAGAGAAAAAAAATCCCCAAAAAATTCAGATTTCCTCCCCCCCAGCTCCCAGCTCTAATTAAGGCCTTGATGAACTGATTTAGGGGGGTGGAAAAAGGGTTTTAAAAATCCCAAATCCCAAATCGGAGGGGTCCCGGCGCACGCGGCTCCCATCCCGCAGGAGCAAATCCCGGCCGCGTCCCCCCTCCCCTTTTTGGGGCCCGCCGCCCCAAATCCGCCGCTTTTGGGGCGTTTTGGGGGTTTTTCTGCCTTTTGGGGTCCGGCCCGGGGGTCTCTGCCCCCGTCCCTGCCCTGGGGGGGCCCCAGGACGCGCCCCCCCCCCAGGGCTTGGAGCCCCCCCGCTGAAAACGCGGATTTTCCCCGGGGGGATTTTGGGGGTGAAAGCGGCGATTTTGGGGTTTTCGGGGCTGGGGGAGGCTCGGGGCCGGGGGGTTTTGGGGAACGCGGCCCCTCCGCGCCCCCCCCGCGGCCGCGCTGCGGCTGCGCCGAGCCCGAGGCTCCGCGGGGCGAAGCCATGAAAAGGCTGCGGCTTTAAACCGAATTTTTCTCCTCTTTTTTCACCTCCCCGTCTCAGTTCCGGCAGCTCCGGCCTTTTCCTCCTTTTCCCCTTTTTTCTCTTTTTTTTTTTTTTTAATTTTATTTTTTCCTTTTTTTAAAAAAATTTTTATTGCCTTTATTTTGACGTTTATGGCGCACGTGAGCCCCCAATTCTTTCTTTTCCCTTTCTCCCTTTTCCCCCTTTTTTAAATTTTTTCTCTTTTTTTTTTCGGGGGCGGAAACGGCGCTGGGAGGGAAAATCCTTAAAATTGGGGGAGCAGCGCCCCAAAAAAAACCCCAAAAAAGGGGGGAAAAGGGGAAAAAGGCACCAAATTCAAGGAGGATAATTGGGTTTTTTGGCCTCCCGCCCAGCCCGGAGGGGCCGCGTTGTTTTGGGGTGAAAACCTCGCGTTTTGGGAGTTTCTTCCTCAATTTATTCCCATCACAGGATTGATGGAATTCCCCTTTTTTCCCCCCGGAATTTTGGGGTTTCGGGGTTATTTTGGAGGATTCCAGGTTGGATTCCAGGGAAGGGGCTGGCCTGGGTTTGGTCACTAAAAAAGGAGTTTTTTACCCCAAAATCCCGCCCAGCCAAAAACCACTCATAAAAAACCCCAATTCCCCCCCATTTTTCCCAGTAGAGAGGCTGCAAAAATCCCAATTCACGCCCTTTTTGCTGCTTTAATTGAATATTTTTGGATTTAAACCTCCTCGCCCCCCTCGCTCCTGGCCCTAGGTGGATAAAAAAAGGGATTTTTGCACCCGGAGCAGCCCAGAGGAGGCTTTTTTGGGCCTTTTCCTATGGATTTTCCCCTTTTTTGCCCCTCAGGGAGGAGGGATTTGGCCTCCAGCGCTTTCTGCTCGATTTTATTTCATTTTCGGGCTCGGCTTTGGGCAAAGGCAGCGAAAGTTTGGGGCGAGTCCTCGGAGTTTCGGGGCAAAAATCGAGAATAATTGTAATTATCACGAAAATTATTGGGGGGAAAATCGCTTTTCTCGCTGCTCCAAAATCCCGCAGCGGCTGGAAAAATTCCCAGAGGTTGGAAAAAAGGGAAAAAAATTAAAAAAAAAAAAAAAAGGGAATTCTGGCAATTGTCAAAACACGTCCAGGAGAGAGGGAGGAGAGAAAAGAATCCTGATTTTTCTCCTTTCACCCCGAGTCTCCAAAGCGCTTTTGGGGCGATTTTAAGGATTTTGGGGATTTTTTTTTTTTTTATTCCCCTCCCCATCGTTTTGAGGGGTTTTAATCGGCGAAATTTTCCCTTTAATCGGGGCAGGGGGAGGGGAATGATTTATTTCGTGATTTTTGCTCCTGCCCAGATTTATTGGCGAAATCCCGGCCCCAACAAAAGAGAGGCAGCGCCGGGGGGGAAAAAAAGAAAAACTCCTCTCGGAAATTCCACCCAAAAATCAAAGTTTAACAGGAAAAAAATTGAAAAAAATAAAAAAACCAAACCCGAGTTGGTGCTGACGCCTTAATTAATTTAATTTGTTGATTAAACGCCTTCCCAGCGCCCCGGAAAAGCGCGGAAAATGCTTTGAAAATGAAGATTTTAAAGGGTTTGTCCATAGGGAATGGGAATATTCCCGGTGGGGGTGAATTTGGGAGGTTTTTTGTTGAATCAGTTCCAGGAAAATCCCAATTTTTGGGGTCTCGCAGATCCTCAGGCAGCCGGGAAGGATTTCTGGGGGAAATAAATAAAATTAGAGGCTGCCTTGGTGCTTTTAATAATTTATAGGTGGAAAAAAATAAAGGAAAAAAAAAGAAAAGAGGTTTTTTGGGGGGAATAGTCCCTAAAATCCCTAAAAATTCCAAGAGGGGGAAATAAGAGAGGGGCGTCCATGACGTCACGGCCACGGCGGCGGAGATTTTGGGGCCAAAAGTGCCAAAAATGAGATTTTTTTCCCTGCTTTTCCATAGGGGGATCCATAGGTGCTGCTGCCGGGGGCAGGGGTCAGAAATCCCCTAAAAATTGGGGTTTTGAGGCAAATGCAGAGGTGAAAAATCGCCATTATTTAAAAAAAAAAAAAGGTTTTATCCTTTATTTTTCCACCCAAACCGGGTGGGAATTTAATCACGGGGGGGGAGGGGGAGGATTAAACAATAATTAGAATAATAATAATAATAATTCAGGATATAATGGTAATAACAACAATAAAAAATCGCTTTAATGATGGGGTTCTTCAGAGGGCGTTGATTTGGGGTGGATTCATCCATTTCCAGCGCCTTTAATGGAGCAGAAATTCCCAATATTTCAGGATTTGCTTAAATACCTTCATATTTTAAAGGGGGAAAAAACCGGTCCGGGGCTGTTCCTTATCAATTTTCGGTGCTCTTATCTCTTTTTGTGGCTGGGAGAGCAGCGGGGATGATTTAAAAGCCGCGAGGACGGAACGAAAGGGTCATAAAAAACCAAAATATCCCCCCCCAAAAAATCCCAATAAATCCCCAAATCCGGCCGGAACGAGGAGAAAGCGAAAGTGAGGAATTCTGAGAGGATTCGGGAATTTCGGGGGGAGTTTGGGGTGGGAGGGGGGAAACGCTGAAGGGAAAAGTTCTTTGTAAATTGGATTTTTTGGGGGGTTTTTGGGGTGGAAAGGGGAGGTTTTAGGGGGGTTTAAAGCCTCGGGGGGTTTCTATCGCCCCCTCCCCAAATTCCCTAAAATTCCTTTATTTTTCCAGCCGCACAGGGATTTAAAAAAAAGGGGAAAAATCCAAATGCAGGCCCGGAACCGGCCCAAGGTGGCGAGTTTCTGTCACTTGGTGGCACTGTTCAAAACAAGTAAACAAAAAACCGCCCCAAAAATCGCAATTTTCACCCTCCCAGACCCCGCTGGGGGAATCCCGGGGGGGATCCCCAAATTTGGGGCACCCCCGGCTCCTTCCCGCCCCCGGCGCCGCGCGGGGGGAATGGAAATAATTTCATTTATTGCGGATTTTTTTGGGCTTTTTTAGTTTTTTTTTTTTTTTTTTTAAAAAAAAGGTTTTTCGCTTCTCTTCCTCTCCCCCGTCCCGTTTTTTTCCCTTTTTTTGGGGGATTTTTTCTGCTCCCCGCCCCCCATTGAAGGCGGGGGCTTTGAGGGCTCGGGGACAAAGGGAATTTACAGCCAGGTGCGTCCCCAAGGCCCCTCGAGACTGCGGCCAGACACCGCAATTTGGGCGAAATTCGCCTTTTTTATGGTGTTTGTGTCTGGCCACGAACCCGGCGAGGCCGCGGGGGGGAGACGGGGCCGCTCCTCGCCTCCCTCCTCCTTCTTTTCCCTCTTTTTCCCCTTTTTTTTCCCCTCTTTTCCCCCTTTTTTTCCCTCTTTTCCCGCATTTTTTCCCTGAATCCGGCCCCCATTTTCTGCGTTTTATCCCCAAATCTCCCCTTCCAGCCGAAATATTTTGAATTTAAGGCCGATTTTAGCCCCGACCGCTGAAAAATTCCTTTTTTCGCCGCCCTTTTTCCCCATTTTCCTGTTTTTTTCCCGGAGCTGGAGGAGGAAACTCCGTGCCAGCAGCAGCAGCAAAACCCCGCAAAATTCTCCCCAAAATTTGAAATATTGGGAATAATTCCCGCCTCATCCTCCCCCAAAGCCGAGTTCCTCCTCTCCGGAGAATTTTTAAATTCAATTTTTCCCCCTCTGACCGATTTTTTGAGCTCCCCTCTCCTTTATTTCCTCTCCAAATTCAGATCTGGAGGGGGGAAAAACAACCCCAAAATCCCCATTTTTCTCCCCAAACTTCCGGGATAAAACCACAACTCCGCCAAAAAAAAAAAAAAAAAAAAAAATCCCATTTCTCCAGGAAATCACCCCAAAACCGCGGCCCGAAGTCGCTCCGAGCTTCCCCTGGCGCCTCAAACCGCCCTGAAAAATGAAAATATTTCCTCCAATTCCTCGATTTTTGGTGAATTCCTCCCCCAAGAGCGGGAATTCCTCCTCCAAAAACCAAAATAAATTGGGAAATCGCCTCTTTCTCATCCCCTTTTGTGCTTCCAGGGATTTTTTTCTCCTTGCTGTTGTTGGGTTTGGGGTTTTTTAGTTTTTTTTTTTTCCAGGTTTCCGCAGCGGATTAATTCGGGATCATAAAACGCCCCCGCGCTCGTGCTCTGATATTTGGGATTATTTTGATTTTTCCGGTTGGGAAAAGCCGAGATAAAACCGCCCCCGCGCCGGGGGAGATCCTATCGCGCTCATTCCGTGCCCAAACTCCAATAAAAATGGAAATCTCCCCGCGCTTGCACAATTTTAATCCGCGCGAACTCCTCACCCCCGGGGAAAACACAAACAAACCCTCGAAATCCTTCGGGGCGCTTCCATTGCCCTCGAAATCCCGATTTTTTTATCTATTTCATTTTCTCTTTTAAGTCTTTATTTCCTATTTAATTTTCTTATTTAACTTGGGGTTTTTTTTCCCTATTTAATTTTCCAATTTAACTTGGTTTTTTTCTCTATTTAATTTTCCAATTTAACTTGGTTTTTTCTCTATTTAATTTCCCTATTTAATTTTTTTTTCCCTAATTAATTTTCCAATTTAACCTTTTTTTCCCCTATTTAATTTTCTTATTTAATTCTCTTTTTTTTTTCCTTATTTCATTTCAGAGTTGCCTGATTTCATTTCAGAGGTGCCTGAATTAATTTCATTTTATTCCCTGCCCCGATTTATGAAAGGAAAAAATCCGCGATTCCCCCCAATTCTCATTGAGAACCCCAAATTCCCCATAAATCCTCGTCCCAGCAAATTCATTCCCTCTGGTTTAAACCGGGATTTAACAAAAATAAAAAACCAAACCCGAGGAGAAGAAGGCAGGAAAAACCCCACATTTCCAGGGATATAAATCATCCCCTCATCCCAGCCCGACATCCTAAAAATGTTCCCCGGCACCGCCAGCGTCAAAACAAGGCAGAAAATCCAATTTTTGGGGGGTTTTTTTGGGAATTCCGGGCCTGGCGCAGGGAGGGGGAGGGAGAGGGGCTGGGGGAAGGGCGAGCAGAAGGATTTGGGGTGAGAAACCCCGAAAAAAGGCCCAGAAAAGAGCTCCCATTTCTGTAATCATGTGGTTCCAATAAACGCTCATTGTTTGCTCATAAAATTCTCTTTACGACTCCGGCGGAGCCGCGGCGGCAACAAAACCGCGGCCAAATCCCGGCTTTTTTGCTCTTTTTCTCTCTTTTGTTTTTTTCTGGTTTTTTTCCCCACTCTCATTCCCAACCCCGGAAGTTTTGATTTATCCCGCGTTTTGAGGAAATCAAAAATCCAGGAATAAAATCGGCGGCGGAGCTCGGGGTGAGGGGCAGGGCCGGGATCCCAAAATTCCCCCCGAAAAAGGGGGAAAAAGGGGAAAAGGGAAAAGGGAAAAAGGAAAAAAGGAAAAGGAAAAAGGGAAAAGGGAAAGGGGAAAAGGGAAAGGGAAGAAGAAAAGGGAAAAAGAAAAGGGACGGCGGCGCTGGGTTTGGGGCCCGAAAATTCCCGGCCCCAGGGGTCGGCGCGAGGCTTCCCCGGATTTCCCAAAAAGCCGATTTTTTTTTTTTTTTTGGGAATTCGGGCTTTTATTTGGATTTTTCTCCCCCTCCCTTTTCCCTCCTTCTTTTCTTTTTTTTTTTTTTTTTTTCATTGGGATTTTATTTTGAATTTCGTCCAAGGCGGCGCCACCGGAATTTCCCCCCCCCTCCCCCCCGAGGATTCCAGGGATATTTTTTTTGCCAGGAATTATTCCCAATGAGGCCATTTTTTAATGGAAACCACCCGAAAACAACAACAAAAACAACAACAAAAACAACAACAAACAGCAGCGGCGGCATCCAAAGAAAGCGGCGAGGCACAAACCCCAAATTCCCTTTTCCCAGCCCAAATCCCGCCCTGCGCCACCCCCAAAATTTGGGAATAACCCCCAAAATTCCCTCCAGTTCCCCCTCCCCCACGCGGTTCACTTCATGCCCGCCCTTCTCTTTCCCATCCATTCAAATCCCGGCTCAAAATTCAGATTATTTTTTATTGAAACGCGGCTGATTTGTCAAAAAAACCGGGAATAATTCAAAATCTGGAGGAATTGAAAGCGCTCGGTGCCGGGGGTTTTGTGTTTTTGTGGATTTTTGTGCCAATTCCAGCGGGGATTTTCCAGGGAAAGGGGAGGGACCAGGTGATGGATGGGAGGAAGGCGCTGCCCAGGTAGGACGGGAATAAAAAGGGTCAGGCTTTAAACGTTCCCCCCCCCCCAAAGTTAAACCCGGATTAAAGCGGTTGGAAAGAAAAGGGGGGGGGAAATATTAAAAAAAAAAAAAAAAAAAAAAAGGGGTTCAGGAAATAGGAGATTTAAATAAAACGCAATAAAAAATAGAAGTTAAAAAGGAAATTTATAAATGGATGTTAAAAATAGAAATAGAAAAGGGAATTTGAAAGTAGGAATAAAGTGGGGTAGGAATAGGATTTAAAGATAGAAATGTAAAAATAGAAATTAAAAAAATGGAGATAAAAATAGAAATGAAATAGAAACAAAAATAAAAATAGAAATTAAAATAGAAATTAAAATAGAAATTTAAATAGAAATTAAAATAGAAATTTAAAAAAATAGAATTAAAAATGGAAATAAAAAGGATGAAAGTAAAAATAAAAGATAGTTTGAAAATAGAAATAAATTATTTTAAAAAGAAATTTGAAAAAATAGAGATAAAGGGAAAGGGGAGGCCCCCGCATGCAAATCAATCCCCAAAAGCCACGCGTTAACCCCAGGAAAAACCAGAGAAATTCGGATTTTTCCCGAGCCGGGGCCGGATTCAATCGCTCCGAGAATTCCCCAAAACTCCGCGAAATTCCCACAAATTCCCCGGGCTAAAACCCCAGAAAAGCCCCTTTTTTTGGGGTGAATTTTACACAGAATAATTCATCCAAAAAACGCACAGCAAAGCTCGGAAAGGAGGAGCTTTGGGGCGCCAGGGGTTAATTATTAATGAGCTGCCGCTGAATATTAATTAGCAGCGCGCGGAAGTGGCGCAGGCCGCGGTTTCGGGGACGGGATCGGGAATTTTGGGGTGAAAAAGCTGGGAAAAGGGGAAGGGGGGGGTTGGGAAGGGGAAAGGGGCGCCAGGCCGCGCCTGGAGCTCATCAATTAACAGCGCAGCTCATTAATTAGCGCCCTGCCCGCGCCGCCGCTCCGCGCATGCGCTGCCCCCCCCTTTATTTATTCCCCTCAGCCCAACTCCAGCGCGATTTTCCCAATTTTCCGCTTTTTTATTCTCATTTCCCCCTCCCTTCCCCACCCCCTTTCACCGCATTTTTGGGGGGTTTCATTGCATTTTTGGGGATTTTCATTTCCCTTTTTTTCCCCCCCCCATTCCAGGTGACATCAGCGCGGGGGGAGGGAGGAGGAAAAAATCGGATTTTTTTTTCAATTTTCACCGATTTTTTTTGTCTTTTTTCCCCCCTTTTCTCTCCCCCCACCCCTCTGTCGGTGTCTCTTTTTTTTTTCTCCGCCTCGCTCCTTCCCCCGCCCGCGCTGCATCATCATCATCATCATCATCATCACCATCATCATCCTCGGCGCGGGTTATGGATCATTAGCTCCGCATCTGAACCAATAAGCGAACACTTACCCGCGGCTCCCGGCTCCCCCTCTCCCTCTCTCTCACTCTCTCTCTTTTTCCTCTGCCTCTCCCTGCTTTTTTCCTGCTGCTGCTCGGATCCGCGGAGACACCGAAAAAACGCCCCAAAACCACAAAAAAAAAACCAACAAAAAAACCAAAAAAAACCAACAAAACCGGCAAAAAAAAGCGGCCAAAAATTCCAAATAAAAGGCCAAAAGCAACGGCGAAATCTTCGCTGCCTCGCCGGAGGAGGAGCGGCTTTTTCAGGAGGGGGTTTTTTTGGGGGAAAAAAATGGAAAAAGAGGTTTTTTTTACAAGCGCTCGGCGCCCCCTCCTCGGCGCGCGGTGCAGAGGAAGCGCTGCGCGTTTTTTTTTTGCCCCCGAGGGGTGGGGGAAGAGGAGGGCGGCGACCAGACCGAGCAGCAGTAAAGTCATTAATGCCAAAATGCCCAGAGCGAGCGAGAATTCCAACCCCAAGGAGACGCGGGAGGGAGGGAAAGGAGGTTGGAAAAGGAGGGGGGGGAGAAGGAGGAAAAAAACAGAAAAAACAAAAAAACCAAAACAAAACCGAGGGGGGAAAAAAATCAGAGAGGAAAAAAAAATAAAGGAGGGGGGTTTTTTTAAAGCGAAAAAAGAATAATTATTACAAAAAAAAAATTTTTAAAAATTCGGAAATCAGCATCGCGCCGCTGCTGCGAGGGGTGAGAAAAAAATTACAAAAAAAAAAAAAAAAGAAATTATTTTAAAAAAAACCCCAAAACCAAGAAACCAAACCCCCCGCATCCCCCCATCCTACCCCTGGCACTGCTTGGGCTGTTCAAGGCAAGACAACTGCGAAAGAGTCATAAGAGAAACCACAATAAAAAGTTCACGTTCATGGATGGAGTCCACATGACTTCCTGTGGCCAATCCAACTTGTGATTCAGTCGTAAACTTTTATTGCTCAGCTGTAAATTTTCTGCAAACAACCAGGAATGCGTTGCATTTTTTTGTGACGAGTGCAAATGCTCTCGTCTGTCGCCATGTTTGGCCGCTTCTGCCCCAATATTCCCATTTTTTAGCCCTTTTTCCCCTTTTTTTTTTACCCCCCTCCCCTCTTTTCTCTTTTTTGTTTTTGCCCCCTCGAAGCCGCCGCGCCGCTGGAAATGGAATAAATTGAATTTCAGGCCGGGCTTGGCTTTAATTGGGCGCTCGTTGTGCCTTCAGCGTTTGTTGAGATTTGGCCTCTGAGCGTTAATTTTAATTTCCGCGCTGGGAATTAATTGGGAGGGGGTTGGGAGGGGGGGAACAGCGAGGGGAAAAAAGGGGAGAAAAGAGAAAAAAGCAGCGCGCTGGGGCGGAAAAAGAAACCCGTGAAATAACGAGCGCGCCTCGATCTAAATCTCACTTAATTCATAGCAAAAACAAGCGGAGCCGGGGAAAAAATCGGGGGAAAATCGGGGGAAAATCGGGAATTTTGAGCCCCCCGGCCCCATTTCCCGCGGCCCCGAGCCGGCCCAAGGCGTGTCCGCCTCAAATTCCGCCTTCCCGGAGCTCCAAAATTCCAATTTCCCACCTTTTTCACCCCCCAGACCCCCCCAGTCCTCCCCTTCTCCATCCCTGGAAAAGCCCAAATTCCCCCCAAAATCGGAGCCGGGCGCTTTTCCCAAATCCCCCGAGCTGGGATTTGCTGGCGGGACCCCTCCAAAGAAAAAATTTTTTTTTTTTTCCCCCCTCCAGGAAATTTTCCCCCCTCTCTCTCTCTCCACCTTTTGTTTTCCCGAGTCGGGGCCGCTTCGCTTTGAGGCGGAATTTTAATTTTTGATTAATTCCGTTCATTTTTGGTGGGTGTGCTTTTTGGTTTGTTTTTTTGTTTTTTTTTTTTTTTTGCCTGCTCGGGGGCGTGCAAAAGGCTGGAAAATCTGGATTTGGGACTAGGAAACGACATTTTTTTGGCCGTGTCGAGGCCTGTTCGGAGGCACCCGCGAACCACAAGAGGCGACCGCAAAGCCCAGCCTGGCTCCCATCGCTTCCTCCTCCTCCTCCTCCTCCTCCTCCTCCAAACCCTTCTCGGAGCCGCCTCTTCCCCTCCTAAAATCCTCCTAAAATCCCCCTAAAATCCTCCTAAAACCCTCCTCGGTTTTATCCCCCCAAACCCCCAACAATCAGCGCCAGCCGTTCAAAAAAACCCCCAAAAATACAAAATATTCCCATTTTCTCCCGTGTATTTCTGGCCAGAACCAACTCGGTTTTTCCTCCCAGGTAATTGCGCTCCTTAATTTAATTTTAATTGATGAAAACAACCCCGAGAGAGGCGGCAGGGGGGTGGATTTAGGGATTTAGGGATTTATTTTTCCTTTTTTTTTTCCCCCCGCGTGTCTGGGCCGCCCGAAGGACACAAAGGTTGTAACGCGACCGGATGGACGGGAAATTACTTTATTCACTTTACAAACCACCAATAAATTTTATAACAGGTAGTTAAAAGTTACGAGGGGGGAAGCTGCGACCACAACAGCTTCCCGAGCACAATGGAGATCCCATTTTTCCACCATAATAAATTCCATAATGGGAGGAAGAAAAAAAAAACCAACAAAAACCAACAAAAAACCAACCCAAAACAAAACAAAAAAGGGAAAATTTTGATGCTGGCGGCGAATTTTTGGGGCCGGTTCTGTCATTTCGCACCCTCCGCTCCCAAATCCTTGGGCCCTTCCCAAAATTAAGGATGGAATTTCGGGAGAAGAGAGGGGGAAATAAAAAAATAATAATTAAACAAAATAAAAAGCCGAGAATTGGAAAGGGGGAGTTCAAAAATCGGAGTTCAACCAAATAAAAGCGAAATTGCGCTTTTTAGCATTTTTTAAGCCCAAACGGAGCCCGCGGAGTTTCCTCCCCTCCCTCCGACCTCCGCCTAGGAGAAAAAAAAAAATAATAAAACGCAATAAAAAAAAAAAACCAAAAAGGGATTTAACGCCCCAGAAATTCGTTGTCTCGCCAATATTCGGGGGCAGAATAAAAACGAAACGAATTTTTGCGCCTAACGGCCGCATTAGGCTGTGATTGGAATAATAAATTAAGGCGGAATCAGCGATCTGCCCGCGCGCGGCTCCGCAATTTTTCACAACTCGCGGAAGCGGAGGAGAAGCAGCAAAATTTGATTGGTCCATAAAAAGCTGGGAATGGGCCGATATTTCTTATTTCAGGCGGCGGGGATGGGTCTAATTTGGGTAATATCGGCGCGAGGATCATTTCGGAATAAAGCATTTTGCGAGCGGCGAAATTTCCCTCGAATTAAATTCCCCTCATAAAAGGAGGCGGAAAAAAAAAGGCAAAAAAAACCCTCTTTTTTTTGTTTTTAGTGGGTTTTTTTTTAATCTTTTCTTGCTTCCCGAAATGATTCCGGAGATAAGTGGATGTCACCCCAAGACGACGAGAAAATAAACATTTTTCCCCCTCTTAAAATAAAATAAAATAAAATAAAATAAAGCGGCCGTAATTCCATAATTTAACTGCAGGCTCTTCGCGGAGATAAATGTCAGGGCGGGAGAAAAACTCGGCGGATTTTTGGGGTTTAAAGATGACGGATGGGATGCGAAAGCAGCTTTTTTCCTGGCTTTATTATTATTATTTTTAAACACTTTGATGAGTTCTCCGTCTCTTCCCTCCCCGCGCCTCTGCCCAGACGCGGAGAAAGATTTTTTAATTTTTTGTTTTGAAGCGACAAAGTGGAAAATCTTTGATTTTCACCGATTTTTTGGGGGTTTTTCATGGCCGGGAAGGGCTGAGCTCGCATCCCTCCTGTGATAAAGAGAGGGAAAAGCTCCTTGTTGGAAAAACTGGATAAAAAATCCCCCCAAAATCCGCTTTTTTAGCATAAACCGCTGCTTTATGAGTGATAAACGCCCTCACCTTCCCCGCCTGCTTTCCACAGGGAATAAAGCCCATTTTTAGGGAATTTTGGGGGGGATTTTCAGGGGAAACCTCCCCGATTTGGGGATTTCGGGCAATTCCCGGCTGGGCGCCCACGGGAGCTGCACCCACGCGGGATCCCATCCCTCTAATCCCAATTTTGGGGGCATTTTCCCCCTTCCCAACCCAATTCCGGAGCCAAAATCGGGCTGGAAATGCCCCAAAAGTCGCTGCGGGCGCTCCCACGCGAGTCCCGATTTCCTGCGCTGCAAAACTTCCCCGTTTTCCCTTTTTTCCCCTTTTTTTCCTTCCCTTTTCCCAGAAATCCTGGGCAATTCCAAACCTTCCCGGGGCCCTGAATTCCCTTTAATCCCGGGCTGGTTCGGATCAGGGGATTTGCTCCGTTTATCATGGAAAAAACGGGCAAAAATCGGGGAAAAATGAGATCAAATTGGTTTTGAAGGGAATTCTGGGAATATTTGGGAAGTTTTCCTCCTCCTGGGCAAGGGCAGGAGAGACCCGGAGGCGCCGGCGCCAAGGTTTTTGATGGGAACGAAATAAAAAATATCATAAAAATGGGATAAAAGGGGGAGGGAACGGAGCGGAGTCAAAGGCGAAGCTGCGGCGGCGGTGAAAAGCGGGATTAATGCTAATAATCATCACCATTATTAGTAATAATTGTATTAATAAGGCGCTTCCCGGGGTGTCCAGAAGGGAAGGAAGGAGAATAAAAAACGGGATTTTTTTCCCCCGCGGTTGGGGAAAGAAAAGAACCAAGGGATGAGCAAAGAAAGAAAGAAAGAAATCCACCAGAACGCCGCTTCCCGGCCACCTTCCCTTGGCAATTTTTATTGGTTTTTATTATTTTTTTGGGGATCGTTTTCCCACCGGGAACGGGATCGGGATCCCCGCACCTCAAATCTCCGCAACCGCCGCGATTCCACCCAAAAATCCGCCAGCAAAAGGCGCCTCCTGCCCCATCCCAGGAATTTCCCCTTTTCCAATGGGATTTTCCCCCTTTTCCAATGGCATTTTCCCCCTTTTCCAATGGCATTTTCCCCCTTTTCCAATGGGATTTTCCCCCTTTTCCAATGGCATTTTCCCCCTTTTCCAATGGCATTTTCCCCCTTTTCCAATGGGATTTTCCAGCTGGAAAATCCCAAATCCTCCCTGTCCCCCTTTTCCCAGCCCCGCAAGAGGCGACAAAAAGGCTCCAAAACGCCGCAATTTTTCCATATTTTGATTTTATTGAGATTTTTCACGGCGGCCCCGCAGCTCCCGGCGGATAATTAACAGCGATTTTTAATGAGGTTTCTTCTGCTGCCCCGCTCGCGGCGGGAATCCTCCAAAAAGGAGCCGAAATGTTGGGGTTTTTCCCCAAAAAAAGGTGCTCAAGGTTGGTTTTTTGGCAGCCGGAGGTGATGGAAGGGGGAGGTTCCCCTGTGGGGAGGAGGAAACAGAGACCCCGCACAACGCACTCGTTTTAAAACCTTTTTTATTCTTTTTTCTTATCATTATTATTATTATTGACGTCATGTCTCACGTATACAATACAAATCCACGCTGGCCAGAAGTGTTGTAAATTTTTTTTTTCCATTTTTCCCTTTTTTTTTCTTTTTTTTTAATTGGTTTTTTTTCATGTTTTCCCGGCGGGAATTTTGCTACATTCAGAGGTGGAACACGCAGAACTATGGGATCGCTTTTTTTTTTTTAAAATTATTATTTTATTATTTTTTTTATTACATAAAACAAATGACGATTTTTTTTCATCTTTTTTTTTATTCTTTTATTATTTTTTTTTATTCTTTTCCGAGCATGAACAGATAAAAGTCAAGACAAATAGATAATAACTCTACATTCAGTGCAATTTAGTTCTACACTACTTTATAAGCACAATAAAATAATACAATACTGTGCGTTCTCAACTAGGCAGTTTCAGTTGTTGGGATTTTTTTTTTAATTTTATTTTTTTTTTTAATTATCATCATCATCATCATCATCATTATTTCCAAGAAAATAAGCAGCAACAAACGACAATAAAACCGCATTACAAATACTTCCAAAGCATGACTCCTTCTATAGGTAGTGATAAGTACAATACAAGGTTGGTTGGTGTTTTTATTTCCTTTTTTTTTTTTAATTATTATTATTATTATTATTTATTTATTTATTAGCATTATTAATTAATTTTTCTTTTTTGGCTACTTAGTAGCTTGCATCAGGGCGAAATCGCAGCTCGCTCTCCTCTCTCTCTCGCTCTCTCTCTCTCCCTCTCGCATTTAAATAAATTCGGAGCGAAATTGAAGATCTGGAAGCCCCTGGTTGCTAATTAGGGTCGGTAATTAAATTATTGCAGGTTTTCCCTTTAGGTAGTACAGGAAGAATTTCGAGTGCTCACAAACAGCGCCTGGAAAAACTCGGGAGGGGTTGGGAAAGGGGGGAAAGCGCGGCTTGGGCTGTCCTGGGATTCCCAAAATTCCTAAAAAATCCCTGGGATTTGGGGGGTGGGAAAGGGGGGGGGAAGCGCGGCTTGGCCCCTCCTGGGATTCCCAAAAATTCCTAAAAAATCCCTGGGATCTGGGGGGGGGCGGGAAAGGGAGGGGGAAGCGCGGCTTGGCCTCTCCTGGGATTCCCAAAAATTCCTAAAAGATCTCTGGGATCTGGGGGGGGGTTCGGGGGCGCCGCCAGGTGAAGCTGCCCCTGCAAAGCTCCGCGGGAAAAAGGGAAAATTCCAGGGAAAAACTGGGAAAAGCTTCCCCTTTTCCCCCTCCGGGGTCATTCAGAGACTTTGGGGGCGAGTTGGGGAAAAAAACCCTCGAGGTTCCAAAAAAAAATCCCCTCCCCCATAAAAAAAAAACCCAATAAAAGCGGGACAAAGTCAAAGGTGTTGAAATCAATCCGAATTTGGGACGAGCGGTGCCATTTCCCTCCCAGGCCGGATTCAGGCTTGGAATAATTCGCTTTAGCGAGTTCATTTCATTTCTCATTTCGTTTCTCATTTCATTTTTCATCGCGTTATCATTCATTTTTTTTATTCCCCTCTCCCCCCTTTTTTTTTTTCCGCGCTCATTTCTGGCACTGCAAAAATAAAAATAGAAAAATAAAATAAAATAATAAAAAAAAAGGGGGAAAAAAAGGATAAAAAAAGCAGGAATAAGGGGAAGTTTCCGCGCCAATAAAAAAAGGCTACAACTGCTTGACAGGTAGTTACTGCTGCCTGAGCCTCTCCATTCTATACTCTATAAAAGCAAATGACCGTCGTAAACATCTCGATTTATCATCTGCCATAAAACCGCGACTTCAAGGGGAGCTGAGCCGAGCTCAGTCCTTGCTTTCTTCTTTCTCCTCCTCTTCTTTTTCCTCTTCCTCGTTCCCTTCTTCCTCGGCTTTCTCCTCGTCCCGCGCCCCCCCCGGCAGCTTGTCTTTGTTGTTTTCCTTTTTCCACTTCATGCGCCGGTTCTGGAACCAGATCTTCACTTGCCTCTCGCTCAGTCCCAGGGCGTGCGAGACCTCGATGCGCCGCTTGCGAGTCAAGTAGGGGTTGAAGAGGAATTCCTTTTCTAATTCCAGGGTCTGGTACCGGCTGTAAGTTTGGCGGCCGCTGCGTCTGCCGGGAGCTGTGGGGGCACAGAAAAAAAAAAAACCAAAAAAAAAAAACGAAACAAAAAACAAAACAAAACAAACAAACAAAAAAAAAGCCGCAAAACTTCTCAGTTTCTCTGTTCTTCTTCCTCCCCCCCCCTCCTCTCTCCTTTTCCCATCCCCTCCCTTCCTCTGCCCGGCCCCAGCACCTCGGCGAGCTGCTGGTGGAAAAAAAAAATAACCCCAGAAATCCTCATTATTACCTGCTGGTTTCGCTGGTTTTTAGCCTCTTTTTTGCCCCTTTTGGCTCCTTTTTCCTGCCTTTCTCGCCCCTTTTTTCATCCCTTTTTTTTACCCCTTTCTCGCCCCTTTCTCCTCTCTCTATTTCCCCCTTTCGCCCTTTTCTCTCCTCTTTTCCACCCTTTTCACCCCTTTCTCACCCAAATTCACCCCTTTTTACCCCTTTCTCACCCAAATTCACCCCTTTTTACCCCATTCTTTGCTCCTTCCTCACCCCTTTCTTTTCCCCTTTTTCACTCCATTCTTTGCCCCTTTTCACCCCTTTCTTTGCCCCATTTTCACTCCTTTTTACCCCATTCTTTGCCCCATTTTCACCACTTTCTACCCCATTCTTTGCCCCTTTTCCACCCCTTTTTCTGACCCTTTTTCACCCCTTTTTACCCCATTCTTTGCCCCTTTTTTCACCCCTTTCTTTGCCCCTTTTCCACCCCTTTCTTTACCCCTTTTTACCCCTTTCTTTGCCCCTTTTTTCACCCCTTTCTCTGCCCCTTTTCCACCCCTCTCTCCCCTCTTTTTCTGCCCTTTCTCACCCCTCCTTCACCCTTCCTCACCCAATTTTCACCCTTTTTTTGCCCTTTTGGCCTCTTTTCCGCCCCTCTCGCCCTCCAGGTGCTGCTCGGGTTCCCGGGACGAGGCCGGGGCGGATTCCCGGGAATTCTGCCCGGCCCAGCCCCGGGGGGGGTTGGAGTCAAGCTCATGCACAAAAATCCCTCGCCGCCGCCCCCCAGGGGGTTCCGAGGGGAAAATCCCGGTGGCAGCTCCGTTCTGGCCCAAAAAATGTTCATTTTTCCCTAGGAAAGGGGCATTGTTCAGCATCGAGCCCTGCAGCCCTTCTAGCCCCTTTTTCTTTTTCTTTTTATTCTTTATTTTTTCTCTTTTTCTCTTTATTTTTATTCTTTTTTTTTTCTCTTTTCCTCTTTTCTTCTTTCTTTCTTTCTTTCTTTCTTTCTTTCTTTCTTTCTTTCTTTCTTTCTTTCTTTCTTTCTTTCTTTCTTTCCTTTCCCCTTCCCTCCTTCTCTCCCTTTCTCTTTTTCTCCTTTTTTTCCCTCCTTTTTTCTCTCTCTCCTTCTCTTTTTCCCCTCTTTCTTTCCCCTTTTTCCTCTTTCTTTCCCTTTTTCCTCTCTTTCCCTTTTTCCTCTCTTTCCCTTTTTCCCTTCTTTCTTTCCCTTTTTCCCTCTTTCTTTCCCTTTTCCCTTCTTTCTCCCCCTTCCTTCCTCTTTCCCCCCCTTTTCCCTCATTTTCTTCCCCTTTTTCCCATTTCTTTCCCTTTTTCCCTTTTTTTCCCCTCATTTCCCCCTTTCTCCCCCTCCCTCCCCATCCCCTTTTCCTCTCCCCCCCCTTCCCAAAATTCCCCAAATCCCTTTTGCTTTTCCAGAAATTCCCCCCAAAACGCAGCGCAGGGGGGGCGGGGTTGGGGACGGGGGGGGGGTTTCCTTTTTGCCCGAATTCCCTGAAAATCGGGATTTTTCTCCTCAAAACAAACCCGGAGCCGGCGATTTTCCAGCGCCAAGGCCGGGATTTGTCTGGAAAAAAACAAACTCGAGAGGGGCGCAGCAGCAGCGGCCGCCAGGGCAGGGAGAGGGGGGAGGAAAAAAAAGGAGAGAAAATGGAAATAAATGAGGGGAAAAAAGGCCAGGAAAGAGCTGAGCTCCAGCCCCGGCGCTTCCTCGTGCGCTAATGAGAAAAACCATTTATTTTGGGGGAAAAAAAAGAAAAAAAGCAGCTCCGGCTCGAGCTGATCCCGACCCGGAGCCTCCCTCTAGGTCAAAGCTCGGATAAATCCCGAGTTTTGCTCTCCCTGGGCCGCGTCCTCTCGCCAGCAGCCGCAACTCCTCTGCTTTTCCCTGGTTTTTTGGGGTTTATTTCTAAGGTTTGAGGTTTTTGCTGGGGTTCGGGCAGAGCTGGGGGAGGAATAATTAAAAAAAAAAAGCCCCAAGCTCTGCCCTGGCCCTGCGGGTCCCCAGCGCCCCTCACATGGTTTGAATTATCCGGAGCCCTGCACAACCTTGGGGCTGAGCTGCAACTTTGAATTATTTCCCCTTTTATTTCATGCTTTCCTGCCCTTTTTCCAAGCTAAAGCTCCCAATTATTTTGAATTTCCCTCTCCTTTTTTTGTTATTGTTGTTTTGGGGTTGGGTTTTTTTATTTATTATTTTTAAATCCCACAGCCCCGAGCTAAGTTTTTTTTTTGTTTTTGTTCCCCTCCCTGATGCAACTTTTCCTCTCGAGGCGTTAAGAAACAAGATGTGATGATAATAATCACAGCAATAACACTAATAATATTGATAATGATAAATGAAATACATATTTATAGATCAGGAAATCCTCGGGACCGGTTCCCACCTTCCAGGCTGCGGCTCCCAGCGGTTAAAAAAAGGACATTTGTGACATTTTAAAGAGCTCTGTTCTTATCAACATGCAAACAACCTCGTGGGAGCCGTATCTTATTGCCAATCCTCGAGGCAAGCCATAAAAAAAACCCTAAAAAAAAATCCCCCAAGTTTTACTTTTATTGCGATTTAAGGGGTGGGTTTTTTATTATTATTATTATTATTATTATTTTTGCAGGGAATCCCCTCGGTTTGTTTTTGGTAAAAAATAAAAAAGGAGAAGGAAAGATCAGCAGCAAAGGGCTGGGATCCAGCTGGGATCGCTCTTAATTTTGGGATCCAGATATAAATAAATATAAAGATAAAGATAAATATTAGTAAGTGGGGGTGGGCGTGCTGGCGAGAGGTCGGAATTTCGGGGAGAGCTCTGGATTTGGGGAGAAGAGGCCGGAATTTGGGGAGAAAAGCTCTGAATTTGGGGGTGAGAGGTCGCAATTTGGGGATAAGAGGGCAGAATTTTAGGAGGAGAGGCCGGAATTTGGGGGGAAAAAAAAAAGGTCTGGATTTTAGGAGGAGAGGCCGGGATTTTGAGAGCAAAGCTCGGAATTTGGGGATAAAAGGTCGGGATTTGGGGATAAAAGGTCTGAATTTTGAGATTAAAGGTCTGAATTTTGAGATAAAAGCTGGGAATTTGGGGATAAAAGGTCGGGATTTGGGGATAAAAAGTCTGAATTTTGAGATAAAAGGTCTGAATTTTAGGATTAAAGGTCGGAATTTTGAGGTAAGAGGCCGGAATTTGGGGATAAAAAGTCTGAATTTTGAGGTGAGAGGCCGGAATTTTGGCAGCAAAGGTCTGGATTTCACCATCAAAGCTCTGAATTTCAGAGTGAGGCACCAGAATTCGGGGCGAAAAGGCCGGGATTTGGCCGCCAAAGGCCGGGATTTGGGGCTAAAAGGTGGGAATTCTGCAAAGACCGCGGCATTCCCCGAACTCCCCCCCACATCCACACAAACACAACACAGAGAGAGAGAGAGAAAGAAAGAAAGAAAGAAACACCCGCAGCAAACCCAGCGCCAACACATCAAAGCGGGAAAAAAACCACCAAAATAAACCAAAAAAAAACCCCAAAAAAACCAAAAAAAACCCCAAAAAAACCCTCGAGATCCTAACCGTGAGGTCTCATCCATGGGAACATGAGACTGGGAGACGAGTTCTGATTTAAATGCCCTTGTCCCTCGCTAGAGTTACTGTTGGCCGACGATTTACAGTCAGGATATTGAACCACGGGCGCGTCTTGCTGAGCCCCGTAGAGCGACTGCCGCGGCAGCGCCTCGTAGCCGTAGAATTTGGAGGCGTCTCCGTGGCACGCCAGGGCGCACGGGTTCTGCTGGTAGCCCGAGTTGGAGATCCCCGAGGTGCCGTGGTGGAAAAACTCCTGGACGTGGTGGGAAGGGTGCTGGAAGGAGGGAGCGGCGCTGCCCGGGCCGTAAACCAGGGCATGGCTCCTGCCCACGCTCTGCGGGAAGCGGCAGTCGTAGTAAGTTGGCTCCAGGGATTCGCCGCCTTTGTACTTGGAAAACAGAGGGTTCACAAAGTAGGAACTCATGACCCTCGCATGCAAGAAGAGGAGGAAAACAAAAAACAAAAAAACAAAAAAAAAAAAAAAAAGAGGAGAGCGAAAAAAAAAAAAAACCCGGGAGCAGAGCGATAATAATAAGGAAAAAACGCGCTGTAATAGTGATAATAACAAAAAAAACCCCGCAGTAATAACGGTAATAATAACAAAAAAACCACCCGCAACAACAGCGATAATAATAACAAAAAAACCCCGCAAAACCAGCGATGATAATAACAAAAAAACCCGGCAACAGCAGCGATGATAATAACAAAAAAACCCCCGCAAAAAGTACGATAATAATAACAAAAAAACCCCGCAGCAACAGCGATAATAACAACAAAAACCGGAGGAAAAGCGGCTGAAAAGCAACCCAAAAAAAAAAAAAAACAACAACCCACTTTAATGCTGAAAAATGATGGTAAGAATAATAATAATAATTAAAAAAAAAAAAGCTCGAAGCGAGGTTTGCCCCCGGACAAACCGGGGAAAGTCCTGCGCTTTTTTTTTTTTTCTTTTTTTTTTTTTTTTTTAAAGAGAGTGGCTAATTTTTTTTCCTCTTTCTTTCTCGTTTCTTTCTTTCTTTCTTTCTCTTTTTTTTTTTTCTTTCTGGATTTTTTTTTTTTTTTGGAGGGTCGCTGCTTTTGCGCTTTTTTTTTTTTTTTTTTGTTTTGGTGTTGTTTTGGTTTTTTGAACGCGCTCTCAAAGGCGATTCATGGTGGCTCCGCGGCTGCACGCGCCGTGCTCTTGACTCCTCTGCTGATCTGTCGGTAGGTAGAGCTCTCTCTCTCTCTCTCTCTCTCTCAATTTCTCTTGGAACTCTGCTCCTTCCCTTTAACACCACAGGCAAATTCCTCAAAATCCCGGTGGTGTGGCTTTTTTTTTTTTTTCTCCCTTCTTTTTTTTTTTTTTCCTTTCCCTTCCTTTTTTTTTTTTCTTCTTTTTTTTTCCTTCTTCTTTTTTTTCTTCTTCTTTTTTTTTCTTCTTCTTTTTTTTCTCCTTCTTTTTTTCTCTTGGTTTTTTTTTCTTCTTTTTTTCTCTTATTTTTTTTCTTCTTTTTTTCTCTTTCCTTTTTCTTCCTCCTTTTTTTTTTCCCCCCTCTCTTCTCCTTTTTCCCTCCCCCCTCCTTTTCCCCCCACTTCTTTTTCCCCCTCTTTTTCCTCCCTCAATCCCTCTCCTCTCTCCTCCCTCCGCCTCTCGCAGCGCCCAAATGACCCCGATTTCGGCCGATATTTTTTTTTTTTTCGGGGGGGGGGGAGGGTTGGGAGCGAATTTACGACCCAAAAAATCCCCGATTCGCGACTCCCCCGCGCCCCCGGCCCCCTCCTCGCGGGGGGACCCTCCCCTAATAAAGACGAGGGGGAAGGGGCGAGTTTAAATCCCAAATCCCACCTCCCCCCCCTTTTTTTTTTTTTTTAATATAATTTTTTTCCCGGCAGCAGCTCCGTGCCCCTGGCAGCGAGGGGAGGTCACCCTAGGTAACCTCAACAGGTAAAAAACCAGCCCCAGGACCCCCCCGAGACCCCCCCGGGCCCCCCAAAACCCCAAATCCGCCCCCTCCCCCAGCGCAGCCCCTCCGGGGGGGTTTTGTTGTTGTTGTTGTTGTTGCTGGGGGGGCCCTGGGTGGGTCCCACCTGGAGAGGGGAGGGGGCTCGGGGGGGCTGCGGGGGCTAAAACCAAATTTTCTCCTTTTTTTCCTCTTTTTTTTTGGCCTTTTTTCGCTTTTTTCCCCTTTTTTCACCTTTTTTTCCCCACCTTATTTTTCCTTTTTTCTCCTTTTTCCCTTCTATTTTCTTTTCCTTCCATTCTCCTTTTTCTTCCTTCTATTTTCCTTTCATTTCCTTCTTCCCCTTCCCCCCCTTTTCCCTTCCCTTTCCTTTCTCTTTTTTCCTTTTTTCCCCTTTCCCCCCTTCTTTTCCCTTTTCCCCTTTCCCTATTTCCCCCCTTCTTTCCCCTTCCCCCATTTTCTCCTTTCCTCCTCCTATTTTTTCCCTCTTTTCCCCCCTTTTTCCCACATTTTACCCTTCCCCACCCCCTTTTTTCCCCTTTCCACCCCAATTTTTCCCCATTTTCCCCTTTTTCCCCCCATTTTTCGGGGCTCTCCGCGCGTTGTTGTGGCGCTGCTGCCGATGGCTCTCGGCAAGGTCGGAACAAACCAAACAAAAGCCCCCCAAAAACAACCCCAAATAAAATCCGGGAGCGAGAATCCATGGAATTTTTCCCTCTGGAGTGGCCGCTCCTCGCTGTCCTTGAGAGCGAAGAAAAGGCAGAAAACCGCGGGTTTTTTTTCCATTTTATTTCATTTATTTCCATTTTTTCCCCCTCCCTTTGCAGCCAACCCCTGGAAATCCGCGGCTGGAGTTGGCAGGGACGGAATTCCGAGGGGATCAAGGCGAGTTTTTGCTGTAAAAATTCCACTTTGGAGGCAAAGTCCGGCTGCCCTTTGTGCACGCTGGGAAAATAAAACCACCCCAGACCCTTTTCCCCCCTTTTTCACCCAGAAACCCCCATTTTTTCCCATTTTCCCCCTTTTCCAACCCATTTTTGTGCCCTCGGCCCTGAATTTTTGGTGACCGTCCCCTGCAGCTTTTCCCTTCGGCCACCTGGCCTGGACGAAACTCACGAAAAACACCAAAACCGCCCCAAAATCTGAGGATTTTTGTTCATTTTTGGGGTTTTTTTTCCAGCCTGGGGGTGGGGGAGGAGGAGAACATTTCCCACAGGAATCTTTGCTGCAGAAACGCCAAAAAAACCCGAATCCCCCCAAAATTCCGTCATTCCCAGCCCCTCCAGAGTCATTTTCCAAACCTTTCCACGCCGTTTTCCCCCCAACCCCTTAAAAAACCCCAAATTCCTTTCAGCTCAGCCCAAATTCTGATTTCGGGCTCCGAGGGACAAAACCCGCGCAGCTCCGAGCTTTTCCTGCCCTGCGGAATTCCCATTTCCAGGGACATTTCCAGCCCTGGGGCGGCTCCGACCTTTGCCAAAGCTAAAAATCGGAATTTTTAAATTTAATTTTAATTTTTTTTTTAACTTTTCCACGCCCACAGGAGCAGCCCCCAGCCCACCCCGAGCAGATTTTCCCCATTTTTGTTGGTTTTCCGCCCAGAACGGCGGCGCGGGGAGGGGGGGTCTCGCCAGCAGACAATGAACTGATTTTTCCCCAGCGCTCAGCCTGAAAATATTCATATTTTTTAACAACCCAGGCGCCTTTTCCGCCAAGAAACCGCCTCAAAACACCCCAAATTCTCCGGGACGGCGCCGATTTTCGCAGAATTCCCCCTTTCCCTCCCGGATTTCACCTTTTTTGCCCCAAAAAAGAGAAGGGAAGAGCAGCCAGGGACAACAGAGGCTCCTCAATTCCCAGCGAGCGCCGAAGTGACCGAAAATTCCCCTCCCTAATCAATAAAATTTCTATTTTTAAACCCCCAGCGCCAATCCAGGGGAGAACAGAAAATGAATTTTCAGCTCAGGGTGGGTGAGGATTTTTGGGGGATTTTTATTCTTTTTTCTCCCCCTGGATCAAGGCGCGGAAATTCCTCCAAAAATCTCATTTCAGCTTGGGGTGAAAAATCGGGATTTCGGTGGCGGGGGCAGAGAGGAGCCCCCACCCCCCTCAGCATTTCTGGGAATGAGAAAAACGCGATTCCTGCTCCTTTTTTTAAGGGAATATCCCGGTTTTTGGGGGGCTGCTCTTTGTCTGGGCTGGGTCGGGTTTTATTTTGGGGACATTTCTCGGCTTTTGAGGGTTCTTCGCCCCCTCCCCGAGCGGATTTTGTGTCCCCCCTCCTCCCTTCTGCCCTGACCTTCACTGGAAAATGTCATTTTCTGCTTCCCCACCCCAAAGCGGCGCGGGAGACGTGAGGGGCGTCAATAACGAGGGAGGAGGGGGGGAAATGAGCAAAAATCAGCGCCACAACCACAAAAAAAAGCAGATTTTTTTTTTTTTCTCCGCGTTTTCATTTATTTTTTTTTGGGGGGGAGATTTTTTACATCCTCCAATGCCGCTGCTGGGGGCACCCCAAGAGGAGGGAGGGAGGGATGAAAAATAATTTATTTCGACTAAAAAAATAGAATTGATTTCAGATTAAAAACCATTGATTTCACACTGGGGAGGGAAAATTAAATAAAAAATTGATTTTAAAAATAGCGAAAAATGTAGAAAGTGAATGAAAAATCTCTGGGACGGTCCGGGGGGGGTCCCGGGGGTCGGGGACGAGCCGGGGGTCGCGGGGTCGCTCCGCGGGTGCGGAATTGGGGGGGGGGAAGGGAGGGGTGGGGGAGGGGCCCCGGAGCGAACCCTGGGCCGACAGCGCCACCTCGCGGCCGCGCCTGCGCAGCGCCGCGGAACCGGGGGGGGCTCGGGGGGGTCCTGGGGGGTCCTGGGGGGCTCTGGGGGGGTCCTGGGGGGTCCTGGGGGGTCCTGGGTGGTTTCGGGGGGGCTCTGGGGGGTCCTGGGGGGTTTGGGGGGGTTCTGGGGGGCTCGGGGGGGTCCTGGGGGGTCCTGGGGGGCTCTGGGGGGTCCTGGGGGGTCCCGGGGGGGTCCGGGGGCTCCGCGGCCGCTCTGGATCCGCTCCGAGCCCAACCCAGGCCCGGAGACCCCCGGGAAACGCGGGGGGGTTTTGTTTTTCAATCCCACTTTTTGTATTTTTTCCCCCACTCATTTCCCTTTTTTCCCCTTCATTTCCTCTTTTTTTCCCCCTAATTTCTTCTTTTTTCCCCTCATTTCTTCTTTTTCCCCCTCATTTCCTCTGTTTTCCCCTTCATTTCCCCTTTCCCCCATTTTCTTTTTTCCCCTTTTTGCCTTTTCCCCCTTTCCCTTTTTCACCATTTCTCCCCTTTTCTCTCCTTTCCTTTTTCCCCTCTTTCCCCCTTTTTCTCCTGTTTCCCCTTTTCCCTCTTTTTTCCTTCCATTCCTCCTTTCCCCCATTCCCTTTTCCCCTCATTTCCCTTTTTTCCCCTCATTTCCCTTTTTTCCTCCTCATTTCTCCTCTTTCCTCCCGCTCCCCTTTTCCCTCCTTTCTCCTTTTCCCCCTCATTTCTCCTTTTTCCCAATTTTCCCCTTTTTCTCCCCATTCCTCCTTTTTCCCCTTTTCCCCTTTTTTATCCTCCAGCTCCCCATTTCTCCTCTACCCAATTTCCCCATTTTTCTCCTTTTTCCATCCTTTTCCCCCATTTCTCCCGTGCCCCTTTTCCTCCCTTTTTCTCCCATTTCCCCCCTTTTTCACCTTTTCCTCATTTTTTTCTCCTTTTTCCCCTTTTCTCCCCATCCCTTTCCAACCTATTTTTACATTCGACTTCAGCTCGGATTTTCCCTTTTTTTCCCCCCTTTTTTTCTCCTTTCCCCCCTTTTTCCCCTACTCCATTCCCCCATTTTTCCCCTTTTTTCCTTCCAATTCCCCCTTTCCTCCCCTACCCCTTTTCCCCCCTTTTTTTCCTACTTTCCCCCCCTTTTTCCCACCGATTTTTACCTTCGACCTCAGCTCGGATTTTCCCTCTTTTTCCCCCCCTTTTTTCCTCCTTTCCCCCCCTTTTTTTCTCCTTTTTCCCCCCTTTCCCCCCTTTTTTTTCTCCTTTTGCCACCTTTTTTCTCTCCTTTTCCCCCCCTTTTTTCTCATTTCCCCCCCTTTTTTCTCCCTTTTCCCGTTTTTTCTCATTCCCCCCCTTTTTTCTCCTTTTCCCGTTTTTTCTCATTCCCCCCCTTTTTTCTCCTTTTCCCCTCTTTTTCCCCCTTTCCCCCTTCCCCCTACCCCTCCCCACCGATTTTTACCTTCCACTTCAGCTCCAAATTTCCCTTTTTTTGGGTTTTTTTTTTTCCCCTTTTTTTTTCCCCCCTCCCTCAGCCGAGGGGGGTCTGTTGTTTGTAGCTCGTAGACAAAACATTCCAATAATCCGCTTTCAAAGGGAAGAGCACCCACCTTATTTACCCCATAAAGCAATTAAAGCCAGACGTCTAGCCACGGCCGGGCCCGGTTTTGTTCGCCCCTATTCAGCCCCGCATAGCAGGGAGACAAACAGAGCTGTAAAATCCGCATTTTTTTGGGGGCTGCGGAAATGCACCTTGGGCCAGCTGCAGCCTCCCCGGGCCCTGGTTTTGTGTCCTTCACAAAAGGGAGCAAAACTCGGACCCACCCCTGAAGGAAAAAAAAAAAATTCTCCCCCCCCCCCGAAAATAAAAATATTTGTATTTTTCTCTCTCTTTTTTTTTTTTTTTGGTGGGTTTTTTTTTCCCCCCCTCGTCCTTCTTGTGTCTGCCAGGAGGCTCCTCAAAAAAAAAAACAACAACAAAAAAAGCCAAACAAAAAAAATTAAAATTAAAATTGAAATTAAAATGATCTCACCTTGGGGTTAAGGACAAATATTCGGGTTTTTGTGCTCCCCCCTCCTCCTCCTCCCAACCCAGCCCCTCCCGGCTTCCCGGGGATGAGAGGAACGCAATTCCTGCTGCTTTTTTTTTTTCTTTTTTTTTTTTTCCCGGGAATATCCTGACATTTGGGGTCTGGGGACGCTCACACAAAGGCTGTATCAGTATGCGGCTGCACACACGCGCCATATGTCAAAAAAAACGCCGAAATCGGCGCTTTTTGACGCATTCCCCGCTCCCGCCTCCCTCCGCGTGGCATCCGCGCTTTTAACAATTATCATCATTTACTCCCGGCCACTCCCGCGCGGATTTTGGGGTTAATTTTGAATTTTTTTGTTATTTTTTTTTTCGCCGTGCCCGCGCGCTGCCGGAGGAGAACCCCAAAGGCCGGGGCGCCCCGGGGCCGAGCCGGGATTTCGGGAGCGGTCCCGGGGGACGCGCAGGGGGGCGGAGGGGCCGCGGCGAGGGGCGGAGGGGCCGCGGCGAGGGGCGGAGGGGCCGCGGGCCTTGCCCATGACCGAAAACCGCGGCTCAGCCCAACAAAGGGAAGCCCCGAGCCCGCGGCGAGCGCAGACAAAGGGGGCACCGCCGGCCCTAAAAGCGCCCGGTGGCCGCCGGGGGAGGGGGCGGAGGTGGGGAGGGGGCGGCAGCGGCTGGGGACGGAGCCGGGAGCGGGATCGGGGCCCGGAGTGAACTTCCCATAGATCACGGCCCTTTCAGCCGCCCCTAAAAGCTCCCGGCGGGGGAACGCGGCCGGAGCCGCCTCCGGGCGCTGCCCCGGGGATGCTCGCGGTGATTTCGGTCCCATCTCTTAATTAACGGCGATAAAACGGGCGGGGAGGGCGGCGGTTTTATTCTTTATTCCAGGCGGAGAAGGAAAAAAAGAATCAGCAGCACAATAATAATATTAATAATGATTATTCTGTGAAAATTAAAAAAAAAAAAAAATCGCCTTTCTTCACTAAGATCCCCCCCCTTTTTTTTCTTCCTGTTTTATTTTATTTATTTTTTCCGCCCATAAATCTCCCGCTCGGCTTAAAAAAAAAAAAATAATAAAAACAAAACAACGACATCTTTTCCACCCTGAGCATTTCACGGCGCGCTCGTGGAGGTTTTGTGGGGGTTTTTTTTTTCCTCCTCTAGCACAAAACCGGCATCGAAAAGGGGATTTTTTTGTCCCTCTCCCAGGGATGCGCCCGCGACTCTCCTGTGCCCCCACCCCAAAAATAAAAAACCTGGGAAAAGCCACACAAACCACGGGAAGGAAAGAACAGGAAAAAAAAACCCTAAACCCCGCAGAAGCAGGGAAATATTAAAGAGCGATATTTTAGCAGCTCGGCAGAAATAATCGCTTCCAGATTTTTTTTTCTTTTTTTTTTTTTTTTTTATGGGGACGGGGAGGGGGAATTGCGGATTTGGGGGAAAACCGGGACGAGGGCGACGAGCGCGTCCCGCCCGCGGGGTCTGCTCCTGATTAGGGCGATTCCGCACTCAGTTCATTAAAGAAAGGCGCCTCCAACGCGTTTTTATGATTAACCATCGCTCGCTGCTCGTTTTTCCTGCCTTTTCCTGCCTCCCGCAGCAGCCCGGGAAGCGGCGGCCGAGGGAGGAAGGGGCCGGGGTCGGACCCGACTCTTCC
Source organism: Monarcha castaneiventris obscurior (assembly GCA_026261815.1). Taxonomy (NCBI): domain Eukaryota; kingdom Metazoa; phylum Chordata; class Aves; order Passeriformes; family Monarchidae; genus Monarcha; species Monarcha castaneiventris. The sequence continues at coordinate 328,468 of JAMPIT010000500.1, read as the reverse complement.
TCGCCGGGCTCAGCCCGGGGGGGTTTGACCTTTCCTCAGCCTCCCCCCGAATTTTGGGTTTGCTTTTGGGGTTTTTTTTAAAATCATTTCCACCCTCGCAGAACAAAAAATAAAATAAAAGGGGAGGGGGGTGGCGGCTCTGCGGGATTTTTTCGGCCTTTCCGCCCCGAAATTTGCGGCCGCGCGCTCGCTCCTTGATTCCTTCTTCCTCCTCCTCCCCCCGCTCCTTCCCCTCGCCGCGGATATTTCATTTTCCTTTTTTTTTTATCCTTTTCCCCTCCTTTCCAAGCCCCCGAGCAGCGGCCGCCCGTGCCAAGCTCCTCCATTCATTCCCATCATCCACATCCAGCTTTTTTTTTTTTTTTCCCCTTTTTCCCTGTTTTTTTTTTTTTTCCCGAGCACATCCTTCGATCGCCCGCGGCCATAAATTAGCACAATTAATTATCGCAATCTCCAAATTGATGGCGCGCAGAACCCTTACCTCAGCGCCTTTTTACCGCCGCGTTTCGGGCATGGAAAATGCAGAAATAAAAAAAAAAACCCGCTCGGGGATGCTCGGGCCGAGCCCCGGGGCTGCTTTGAAAGAAAAAGACACCGCCAATGCCGATTTTTTTTTTGCTGTTTCGTTGTTTTCGGGTGTTTTTTGTCGGTTTTTTTTTGGGTTTTTTTTTGGTTTTTTTTAAGGTATATTTACATAGAGCTGCTCTACAATAGGCAACAGAACAAATATTACAGAACGGGTCTGAGACGAGAATAAAATACACAAAATCGGTACAGCAGAAACGTTCAACACCGTGACAGAACATCAGCATCCAGAGCCATCATTCCCTCCAGTCCTTTTGCTTTTTTTTTCTCCTTTTGTTTGTTTTTTTTCCTGTTTTCCTCGCTTTTTTTTTTTAATTTTTGTACAAAATATTCACTCGCGGGTTTCCAAAAAAAAAAAAAATTCAAAAAAAATATTTCAAAATACTGGATGAAGTTTTAATTTAGGAAATAAAATATAGTAATAATAATAATAATAAAAAAACCCAAAAATAAAAATTCAAGTACTTCTCGTGTCGCTTTTGCTGAGGGCAGAGCAAGGCGGAAGAAAGGAAGAGAAAACCAACCCCCCCCCGGGCATTTTGCTTTTATTATTTTTTTTCCTTGTTTCAGCCGCATTTTAGAAAAGCCTCGAGTCCCCAGAGCTCTAACGCTAAACATTCATCCGCACATTCAAAGTCAGAAACATTTCACCCCCTTTTTATTATTATTATTAATTATTATCCTCTTTTTTCCTCTTTTTTTTTTTTTGTATTTTTTGCCGGTTTTTTTTCCCCTCTCCACCCTCGTTTCTCTCCGCCAAACTTTCTCATTGCTGCTCCTTATCGCTTTTCTCTTTATTCATTTTCTTCATTTTCATTCGCCTGTTCTGAAACCAGATTTTGACCTGGCGTTCCGTGAGGTTCAGCACCCGCGCCACTTCGTACCTCCGGTCCCGCGTGAGGTACATATTGAATAAAAACTCTTTTTCCAGTTCCAGGGTCTGATATTTTGTGTAAGGGCATCGTTTCTTCCTCGTGGAGCGCGCGTGAATCCAATTTGCCACGGGGTTGTCTGAGAAAGAAGATTTTTTTATATATATAGATATAATTTTTCTTAATTTTTTAAAAATTTAAAATATTTTTAATTTTTTTTTTAGGGGAAAGTATCAATGTACAAATCTGGCTTTGTTTTTTTAGAATTTTTTCCCTCCCCCCTCCACGCCCTACAGCCAGAACCTGTTTAATTAGCAGCTCTTACCTAAATATTTTAAGTGACCTTCACAAGGGTTTAATCTGTTTATTTTGGAGGGGGTCATTTCCTTTCTCTTTTCGCTGCCGTTCTCACATTTAAGAAAAAAAAAAACCAACAACTTTCAGTAAAAAAAAAAAAACTGAAAAAAGCAAAAAATAAAATAAAACAGGCGCGATGGGTTTCAAATAATAATAATTATCCACATGGCGGCTGCTGCTGCTGGCGGTAATCGAAGAACGTAGTCATAAAAAGTCAAAATTCCCACCATTTCATAGGCCCATAAACTCTTTTTACAACCTCAGCTCGCCAAGACTTTCCCCAGAAGCTCTCCCGGACCTGCAGAGCCGCGTTGGGTTTTTTTCATATCTCCGGGATGACACGCGGGGTGTCGCAAAAAATCGCATTTTTGGGGCAGTTTTTGGGTCGTTTTTTACATTTTTTGGGGATTTTTTCAAAGGGGATTTTCACCGCGCTGCTCCAGGGGCGCAGCTTTTTCCCCCCGCGGGCGTTTTTGGGATGCTCCCGGCAGCCAGGGGCGATTTTTCCCGAATTCCTCGCCCCGTTCCCGTCCCGAGGGCGCCGGGCGCGGGCGAGGCGCGGGCTCAGCCCCGGTGCCCGGGGGCGGTCGCGGCCCCGCCGCCCCCAAACCCCCGCGGCCTCGGCCCGGGGCTGCCCCAAATCCCCCCGAAATGTCCCCAGCCTCCTCCCCGCCGGCTTTTGGGGGGATTTCAGGCGATTTTCGCCCTTTTCCTGCAGCGGCCGCTACCTGATGGCGGCCCCTGGGAATGCTCGAGGTTTTGCTGGTGCCTGCCCCGGGTTTGGGGTTTTTGGGGTTTTATTTTTTTTTTGGGAGTTCCCCTCTCCCTCCTGAGCAGCTCCGGTGCCCTGCGCTCGCTGCTTCTGCCCCCTCAGCTGCCCCTAAAATCCCCATTTTTCTCCTTATTTTCGCCCTCCCCAGGCTCCCACCTTTCCCTTCATTCCCACGTGGAGGAGGAGGAATTTTTGGGGTTTTTTTTTTAGGAATCACCGCGCCGCCGGAGCTTTTATTGATTTTTCCGAGAGATAAAGGGGGCACCTCTGCGTTCACCCAGAGATGTTCCCTTCCCCTCCCTGAGAAGGAAGGGGAAAAAAAAAAAGAAACCAAACCCAAAATCCACCCCCACATCCGCACGTTCGCTCCCAGGCATCTCCAAACTCTTCCTTGTTCTTGGAAAGTGGGAATTTTTGGGAGCCAAGGAGGCTTCTCCCTCTGCTTTACCCCGCACACGCACGCTCTTCCTCTAGGATTATGATTATGATGATGATGATTATTATTTTGGGTTTAATTCTCCCCCTCTGGAAGTGGGGGGGGGGGATCAAAGCAGCCCCGTCAGTGGAATAAAAAATCTTTAAAGAAAAAAAAAAAAGAGGGAAAAAAGAGAAAAGAATAAAAGGTGGGGGAGAGAAAAAAATCCCAAAGAGTCCGAAACAAAGTGGACTCGCTGAAACCCCCAGAATCTTCCTGCGGCTCTGGAGTTTTAGGGTCGGGCTCTGTCCCTCTCCTCTCTCTGTCTCTCTCTCTCTCTAAGGTAATTTCATTTTATTGAGTAGGGTCCTGGAAGCCGTAATGCCTTCCGCGGTCGTAAACAAGAATGACTTGGACTTACTGGGGTCTAATTCGTGCTTTTCTTCTTTGTGTTTGCTGGAAGCGATGGCTTCGGACTCCGGGGAAGACGGAATTGTCTGCGCCGCTCTGTCTCGCAGCTCCCCGGGAGCCCCGTACATGAAATCCGCGTAGCCGCGGCCGTCGGAGGGGCCGCACTCCGCCCTCCGGCCCCCGAAAGCGTCCGCCTTGAGCCCGTAGGGCCGAGCCCCGAAGGCCGGGAAGGACACGGCCCCGGCCAGCGGCTCCAGCCAAGTCCGCACGTACCTGGGCTCGGCCGCCTGCGGCCCGTACGGGGGCGGGGGGTGCGGGTGGGGGTAGCCCACCGAGGGCTGCGAGGGCACCGGGGCCCACGAGGTGGTGAAAACGGCCGGTTTGGGGGCGAAACTGCACGAGGGGAAGTCGCCACAGTCCGGCACCAATCCCGCGGGGCGAGCGGCGCCGGGGCCGCCGAACCGCGAGGCCAAAAGCTCCTCGTTGTCGTGGCCGATGAGAGAATCCACGTAGTAGTTGCTGATGGGGCCCGAAGCCGACATGGTTCGCTCGCCCCCTCTTTTACATTCATAAGATTATTGTATGAAGTGTATGTGTACTTTTTATCTGCTCATAGAACAATCAGGGCAGGTAATTATTTTTTCAGCCGTTCCCACTGTGCCATTGGCTGCTGCCCTCACGTGATTGTATTTACCCAAAAATATCGCCTGGATCAATCCGCAGGGCTTTTTTTTTTGGCTTTTTTTTTTTTCCTTTTTATTCCTTCTTTTTTTTTTCCCTCTCTCCTATCCCCTTTTTTCTTTTTTTTTTTATTCTCTTTTTTTTTTTTTCAATCTCGTAACGCCACCCGGCTTTTCCTTAAAAAAAAAAAAAAAGCGAAAAAAAAAAAAGCAAAAGCGGCTGGAAACGGGGGCGGAGAGGAGGAGGAGGAGGAGGAGGAGGAGAGGAGGAGGAGGAGGAGGAGGAGGCAGGGATGCTCGGCTGCTCGGCGGCCGGGGGATGCTCAGCCCCGCGGGCTGGGAGGGGGGAGATTCTCCCCGATGCTCGGAGCGAGAGGCAGAGAAGGTGGAAGGTAACTGTGGAAGGTGGCCCAGGAACTATTTCTTGACGTAATTTATCTCTGTCCCTCTCCTCCCGCGGCTCCAATGGACGCGTTAAATTGAATTTCGGTGAGAAAAGGGGCGAGCGGAGAAGTGCTCTGGGATCCCCACCCGGAGCCGGGGAGGGGAAGAGAGAGAGAGAGCGGGGGGGGAAGAGAAGCTCGGAGCCGAAAAGGGGGGGAAAAAAAAGGGCTTTTGTCATCTTTGGCAGCGCTGTCTCCTCGCCAGGGCTGCTCCAGGCATCCGCGGGGTCCTGCTCGGAGGAAGGAGCTTCTCCAGCAGCGGAAAAAAATCAAATTACGGCCAATTCTAGGCGGCTTTCAAAAAGAGGAGGGGGGATATAATAATAATAAACCTCCCTCTCCACCCTCACCAAAAATAAAAACCCAAAAAAATTAAAAATATTCCAAGGGAAAGCTGCGCTTTTGCGAGGCGAAGGCTGCGGTGTTGGGCGAGGAGGAGCCGGGGATGTTTTTTATGTCCTTCAATAAAATTTTTACGAGGATCATTTGATTGTTCATAAATGTGTCGTTCATTAAATAAAAGCGCAGGACGGAGTTTTCAGCTCGCGGGAGCTCGGGGGGGGACGCGAGGGAGCTTTTGGTGGCAGGAGGAAGCAACAACGTGCGCTGGGCACGAGACTTTGATGGGTTTTGATTTTGCCTTTTTGATTTTGTTTTGGTTTTTTTGGGCGGGTTTTTTTTTTTTTGGGTGACGCCCGGAAACTTTTGGGTTTTTTTTTTGCCACAAAGCGAGCGGAGAAGTTGGGAGCGTTAAAAATTCCGTGCTAGCCCGGCTGCGTTTTGGGGGAATAACCTGGCTTTTGTAAAAGACAGGTAGGTGAGGAGTTCCCGCCCCGAGGAGTCTCCAAGAAGGGACTTGGGCCATTTCTTTGGAAGCAAAAAAGAAATAAAATAAAATAAAATAAATGCAATCCCTTTAAAAATGAAATGATCTCTCAGGATTTGAAATTTTTTTATTATTTTTAAAGACAGAACCCCCCTGAAAAAAATGGATTTTCTGCCTTCTCCAGGGTTCTCCAACCCCCTCGGGTTTCCTAAAGCTGGGAGGGAAATTGGGGGGAAATTGGGGAGGAAAGGGAAAAGTGCGGAGCGCTGGGGGGGCGTCCCCAATGTCAGCACCGAGAGCGGCTCTGCTCGAGCCCCACGGACCCAAAACCCAGCGATTTTCACTCATTTTTGTCCCTTTTCGGGCTGCACGAGAGACGCGAGCAGCAGCAGGAGAGGGCTGAGGAAAATCGAGGCGAGGATTGAGGCAGGGACGGGGCAAAAGAGCCCAAAATGAGCGGAACTGGCAGGAAAATTCCCCCCAAACCCCTCCAAAATCCACCCCCGGGCAAAGCCCCGAGGAAAACCCCCAAAAATAAAGGAATGGATGTCCCAGAGCTGCTGGGAAAATGGGATTTTCACCGAAAACCTGGGATTTGTCCCCGGAAAACTGCGGATTTTACCCAAAAAGTCCTCGCCTCGCTGCCCCCCGCCAGAATTTGTGCCTCGCTCCGTTTTCTGCGAGCCCTTAAAGGGAATTTTTCCAGCGGCTCTGGATCTCTTCCCCGGCCTTTCCAGAGCCCGATTTATCTGTCAATCACCGGCCTCCACTCGGGGCTAATTTTACGTTGACGAGAGGGGTAAAAAAAATATAAAAACATCCTCGTTATTCTTTTCTTTATCCCCATTTTCCAAGCGCTTCCTGACGGAGAGGAGGGGGAGGAAAAAACCGCCTGGATTTTGCCACTTTTGAGGGGATTTATTTGAAGGAGAAATCCTGACAAAAGCGGCCGGGAAAGGGAGAGAGGGAGGAAGGAAAAAGAGGCAGAGAGGGAAGGAGGGAGAGAGGAAGCCAAGGCTGAGCTCTGAGGGGAGAGGAGCTCCGGGAGGTTTCTCCAGCGGGGAAAAACCGGGAATTCTCCCAGGAAAGCCGCAGGCGAAGGGCGGGAGGAGCAGGAACCCTCCGGGCTCGGGCTCGGAGCGGATTTTGCGAGCCCGGCAAGGTCACGGCATGAAGTCGCGGCTGCCGGTGCCACACAAAGGCGAGGATTCCTTGGATTTCCACATGGAAAAGCCGCGGCACGCGGGATTTCTCGGCCTCCCCCTCCCTCCCTTCCCCCGGCGTGGGGTGGGGAATGGATTTTTGCGAAATCCCCCTCGGGACGGCAGCGCCGAGCGCGGGGCTGCTGCGGCCGGAGCAGCACAAAGCGGGGATGGGGAGGCTTCACCTTAACGCGAGTTAAAGGCTCGGCTTCGAGGCTGCAGGCGCGGCTTTGGGGCTAAAATCCGAGTTTTTTCTGAGGTCCAAACAAGGTTTCGAGGCTAAAAACTCGGTGTGAGGCTGCAAGCGCTTCTTGCTGCGGCGTTTCCCCCTTGAATCCCGCACTGCGATGGGAAATCCCATAAAATTCACCACGGTGGGAACCCCCCCAACCCCAACCCCATAAAATTTCCCCGTCTCCCCATAAAATCTCGTCCCTTTACCGCTCTTCTCGAGGCGAAAACCTCGCCGTGGATGGGGAGAAAATCCTTGGGGGGAGAAATCCCCCGGGGGAGCAGCGAGCCCCGGGAATGTTCCCCTTTCCCAGGCAAATCCCGGCTGGAATTGCGGCTCTGGGACCCGGCAGCTCCCAGGTTGGGTCTCGCAGCTTCTCTGCGGTTCCGGGGAAGGTTTTTAGGGTTTTTTTGGGAGATTCCCCTTTTCCTGCGGGTCAGGGTGAAACCGTGGCATCCCCGCCCGGAGAATCCCCGCTCCTTCCCTCTGGAATCCGCGGGGGGAAAAAAAGAAAACTCCGACAGCGCCGAGCGAGCTCAGCCCCGGCAGCCCGCGGCTCCGCAGATTTATTATTTCCTGGCCCAGATAAAAATATTCAAATCTAAAATAATAACAATAAATAATAATCGTAATAATGATGATGAAAACTAGGAAGGAGAGCTGCGGGCGAGGTTACAGAGAGTGGAGCCTTTGTTTGAGCCCCGTCCCGGCCGCTTCTGGCACCTTTTTGGAGCTAAAATCCTGCCCTCGACCCTAAAAAATGCTCCCGAGCCGGGATCTTCCTCCCTCACTTCCAAAGCTTTCGCCTTGGCTCCGAGAAATTCTGCCCTGATTGGGAGGAACGGGGATAAAAATAAAATAACCCCAATAAAAAAATTAGAAAATAAAATTTAAAAAGAAGAAAGAAAAAGGGGCAGGAGAGGGAGGACAAGAAAATAAAAGAAATAAACCCTCTCGAGGCCGGGCTGAGGCTGCTTCTGGGGAGATTTGGGGGCTTTTTAATTCTTTTGGAGATATTTTTGGGGGTTTGTTTTTTGGGGGTTTTTTGGTTTTTTTGCGGGAAGTGGCGGCCGGGCAGCTCCAGCCGGAGGCTCCCGGGGTTTGGGGGAAGCTTTGGAGCTTTTCCCCTTTTCCCAGCGCAGCTCCGGGCTCCGAGCGGGGTCCCCGAACCTCGGGATCCCCCGGGGACGCTGCGGTGCCGCGGGGGGGGGGCAAAAATCCCAAATCCATGCGCGATCCTCGGTTCAATCCCCACAGTCAAGGTCGGATTTTACCCGAAATCGGCGTTTTCGCCCCTCCGCCCCCCCCCGGCCCCGCTCGGGGAGGGCGAATCCGCCTTGGCCGAGGGAAAGGAGCCCTCGGGCAGCTCCCGCTGGAGCTCCCGGCCGCTTTTCCAACCTTCATCCCGAATAAAGTTCCCTTTTCCTGCCTCTCTTTGTCCCTTTCCGTCCCCTTCCTCTCCTCTCCTGCCTGCCCAAGTTCTTGCTCGCTCCCTTTTGTTCCTTCCTCGCCTTTCTTTTCCTTCAAAAACCCCAAAAAAAGGGGAAAATCGCCCACGATGGAGGCAGAGGCTGCGGAAGATTTCCCGGTGCCTCTGATCGTGCCAGGATTTGTCTCCCGGAGTAAATAAATGCGGGGAAAAATCAATTTCAGGCCATCCGCGGATCTCGCTCTGCCTTTCCCTCCCTGCTAAAATCCTCCGGGGGAAAAAAAACCCCAACAACAACAACAGCAACAAAAATCCCGTTTATCCCAAGTCCTCTCACGGAAAACCTGCCCGGGACAGGAATTACCCGCTGGAAACGCCGAGCTGAGCCACCGAGGTAAAAAAAAAATCCCGTTTTTTCGGCCGGAAAAATTCCGCTGCGGGAGTTTTTTACCTGCTCGGGTGCCTCCCCCCCGCTCGCGTCCCCCCCTCGTGTCTGCGGCTCAGAATTCCTGCTGGAGGTACCGCGGGTGGACAATAAATTCCGAGCCGCAATTAAAGCTCCCAACGATTTCTTTAAGTGCGTTGTGGTCCCTTTTTCCCCCCTCCCCAAAATAAAATTTCAGGTCTCCGGCAGCCGCAGCCTCCCGCGGATGCTCCCAGAGCCCCGCGAGCAGCGCGGAGAGGCGGAAAATCCGCGTTTCTCCCCAGCTTCTCTCGGGGTTTTTTTTTTTTTTTTTGGGTGCGATGCTCGCGGCGGGTCAAGAGAAAAGGAGGGGAAAAAAAATTACAAAACCCACAAACCTTAAAAAAAGAAAAAAAAAATAAAAAAACCACCTCATAAATGAAAAGAGGAGCGGGGAACAAGCCTGAACCCAGAGAGGCGAGGCCAGCACAGCCCGGAGAAACATTTTTCCGTCCTTTCCGCCGCTGCATTTATTATGTTTCTGTCAGACAGGCTGTAATTAGCATAGATAACCAGGGGCGCGAGCTGCGAGTTGTGTCTGCGAAATCCCATTGTCTGCCCGCTCCTGGCAGCGCCGCCAGCCCCAAAGGTGTTGGGGAAGCTCCCGGTGCCCTCGGAGGAGACAAAAAAAAGCCCCGAGAGGCGGCGGGGGCGGGGGAAGGACGCGGGCGATGGATCCCAGCCCGGCACCTCGGGCCTGCTGCGGGAGCCCCGTGCGCGGCTCCCAAAAACCCGACCTCGGGACGGGATTTTCGGGAGGATCTCCCCGGGATCTGCCCCCATCCCAAATTATTCCCCCCTTCCCGGTCCCTGCGGAGAGCAGCGCGGGCGCGGTACCTGCGCGGGTCCCCCGCGGCTCCGCGCCCCAAACTTGGGCCATTCCTGATTTTTCCCAGCTTTTTCCAGCCCCTTTTCCCAGCTTTTTTTTCCCCGGTTTCTCTCTCCGCGAAGATCTTGGGGGTTTTTTCCCCCCAAATCCCCACCACGAGGAGCCAGAATTGATCGAATCCCTGCGAACGCCGCCAAAATAAAGCCCAGCTCCCCCCAAAATACAGGAAATTCATCGGCGCAGCCTCTCCCCACCCCAGCGCTTTTTCCAGGAGTTTTTTGCTTTTTTGGGGGGTGTTTTTTAGGCGGTTTCTGATTTTTTTCCGCCCCCCAGCAGCAAAGGATAAAATGCAGCCTCAGGGCGATGCTCGCCCACACCGAGAAACCTCCAGGTTTGGAAATTCCACCTGCTGGGAGCGGAGCGTTCCAGGGAAAGCCGCCAGAAAACGACACAAAAATAAAAACCCAAATCAGGGTTTTTTATCAGGCACCGCCAAATTGGCGAAATCGCCGATATCCGACCCTGAGAAAGCGGAATAAACGCCCGGAGAAGGGAGGGAAAAAAGCGCAGGAATATCAAATACACGGGGAGCAGCGTGGGGTCCCTGTGGCTGCTCCTGGTTTTCCATAAAAAAGCGGCGCATCCCAGGAAAATCTCGGAGCCATAAATCCCCCCCCGCGCCCCTCCGCCGCTCTAATATCATAATTAAAAACCAGTGGGGGAGATTTTAACTTTTTATGGCGTTTCTGGGGTTGGGGTTGCTGAGCGTATTTTAAGTTTCGCTGCTTTTTTTCCCTTTTTTTATTCCTCTCTCTCTCTCCAGGGGTGGCTCGGAAATAAAAATCAATCTTAATATGCACAGAATAGAAATTGGTTTGTCTGGTTCACGCTGTTCGAAGAAAAAAGGGGAAGAAATCTGCAGATTGTTAATCCCGAGAAGGCAAAACTCATCATACACGTAATGAATCCTTTAAATCATTCAATTATCACAGCACTAATATCAAATAATTATGGTTAAACGTACCAGTAATCAACCTTGTCCCTGTTGAAATATTAATTTAAAGGAGTGCGGGGTGGCTTTTTTTCTTCTTCTTTTCTTTTCCGCTTCTTTTGCCCTTTTGGCGACTTTTTAATTCCGTTTTTTTGCCCCCGGGCTGACGAAAGTGCCCCAAACCAGCAGCGCTTTGACCCAAACCAGCGACACTTGGCGCATTTTCCGCGCTTAAACCCGAACATTTTTAACACCAAACAGAGCATAAAAAACAGATATTAAACCATTCATTCCTTTTATTCTCCTTCGGCTCACAGCACCCAGCCCCAGATGGGGAAAATCGCGATTTTTGCAATCGAAATCAACTCCTGCCGCAGCAGCTTCGCCCTCAGGCTCGCGGGGGAGAAGCCAAAATTGGGGGAAACACGGAAAAACCACAATCCACCACCAAAAGCAGCGCCTAAAAACCACCACTGCTGCCAAAGCCCGCAGCGAACCCGCGATTCCGGCCCTGAAAAACCCAAATATTCCGAGATTTGGGCTCAATTCCTGCGCCTTCCGAGCTCGCACCGACCCCCGGCGTTTTTGAGATGTCAGGACCCGAAAATCCGCGCAAAACCGGGAGGGAAAAGCTCCCAAATTCCCGATTTCCCCTCTGCCATTCACCTTCGCCCCTTGGCATTTTCCATCCTCGCCGATCCCTCTTTCCCCGCGATTTTGGCTTTGTTTTGCTTAATTTTCCCTTTCCCCCCCCCTTTTTTTTTGGCATCCAAACGCTGGCACAACTTTCCCAACTTTCCCAGCGCGTTTTAAGAGGGGAAAAGGGGTAAAATGACAAATTTTTCTTTCCTCTACTCGTGTGGCACAAACGCCTCATTTCCTTCACCCCCAATTCCTGAGGTTTTTAGGTGTTTTTTACTCCAGAGAAATTCCCAATTCAGGCTCCCCGGAGCAACCTGGGGCTGGAAATTCAGATTAAAGCGTGGAAAAAAAAAAGGGGGGGGAAATTGAATTGAATCCCTGCCTGGAGACACCGGCAGCAGGAGAAGCTGAAACCCCCAAATTCTGCTTTTTTTCCCCCCTTTTCACCTCCCCGAAACGCTGCGAGTTTTGGGGGGATTTTTTAGGGTCCGGGGAGGGATCAGCAGAAAAAGGGGCGCTCCCAACACCAGCACACAAAAAAAAAATCAGGGCTCCCCAACACCCCCTCCTCAGCCAAACCCCCCAAAAATCCCCAAATCGCCTTCCCAGCACAAAAAAAGAGAATTTTAAAAAATTTTATGAATGAAGAGGCCGCCACGGGGAGGAGGGAGAGAGAGGGGGGAGATTTTTAATTTTAATTTTGACGATGATAATGATTTATTTCCTTTTTCATCTCCTTTTTTAAAGGCATCGCCCCCGCCCCGGGGCTCTGCCAATCGCTGCCGATAATTTGGGGTGGAAAAGCGCAAAAAAATAAAAGCGCTGCCTTTGTCCTCCTCATTTCAGCAACAAAAGGGGGGGGGAAATTGGGGCCAAAAACTCAAAGGAAAGGGGCCAAAAATGAAAGAAAAAGGGCAAAAAGCTGCGGGAGGGGCGCGCTGGGGAGGGGTCGGGGAAGGTTTGGGAGGTGCTGGTGCCGATCCCCATCGCGCTGGGGCCGGGAGGGGATTTTTGGGATTTTTTTTGGGGTGGCCGGCGCTCGCTGCGAGTTGCGCGGGGCGCGCAAGGAGCGGCCCGGGGCGCGCCCGGCGGAGCTGCGAGTGCTGCCCTTGATGAAGACGAACTGACGTAATTAAGGCAGTTTCTTGTTGCCGAGCTAAAAGCCCATCCCAACAACATGAAACTACCTAAACCACAGATCAGCTGCGCTGGGAAGGGGCGGAAGATCCACGCATTTTCTGTCAGAGAGGAGGGAAGAGGGGGAAAAAAATAAAAATAAAAATAATAATTAAAAAAAAAATCCAGGCAGAGCAGACAGCGAGAGGAGGAGGAGGAGGGAGAGAAAAGAGGGATGGGAGGAAGGCGGGAATAAAAAAAAGAAAAAAAGAAAGAAAAAGGAGGATAAAAAGAGGAGAGGAAAGGAAGAAAATTCGCCCCCTTTGTTGCTGGTGTCCCTTCGCCCCCCTCCCGTCTCTGCCCGAAATTCGCAGCCCAGGAAATGCTTTTGGGGGCCGGGAGGGAGGAAGGGAAACCCCCCAAAAATGAGACCCCCGAAGCGGCGTCTTTAACGTGGCCGGTAAAAGGCTCCAGTGGGCGCGGGCTGCGGCCGCGGCGGCGTTTGGGGCTCGGAAATGCAGAATTTTCCGCGGCTGCGCTCCCTCAGCGCCGAAGCGGCCGCGTCCCGACCTCCTCCCGTCCGAACCGCGCTGATCCTGCCCCAAAATCGCCTCCGCGGGGGCCCCGCGCGGGCAGCAGCGAAATGAAATCCCCAAAGCGCTCAGCATCCTCCTGAGAAAGGCACCGCGGGCACCGCCGCCAGCAGCGCTGGCACCTCCGCGCTCCCCAAATCCCCGAATCCCCCCCAAAAATCCCCGCGTTCCGCCAATTGCCGCGTCCGGCAAAGCCTCCGAGCCAACTCCGCGCCAGGAAGTTTCCGGGAAAGGGAGGTTTGGGCCAGAAAATCCGGGGGGAAAATGGGAATATCCGGGGGGAAATGGGGATATCCGGGGGGAAATGGGAATATCCGGGGGGAAATGGGGATATCCGGGTGGAAAATGGGAATATCCGCGGTGTCCCCGCGGAAACGCCGCGGTCGGGCGCGCACGGAGCCCCCAAATCCTCCAGGAAAAGCCGCGGGGCTGAGGCACGTCCGGAGAAGCTGCGGCTGAGCGCGGCTTCACCTTTGGCGCCGAGGGAGAGAAGAGAAAAGCAAAAAAAAAAAAAAACCAAACCAAATCCATCCGGAGAAAAAGCAAGAAAGAAATCTCGTGCCTTACCTTGCGGCTGCCTCCCCAAAATCCCGATTTTCCCGAGGTTTATTCCCAGCCGGGGCCATCCCTCCTCCGCGGCTCCCCCCAAAAAATCCAAAGCCCAAAGCGCGGAGCGGTTGCGCATCCCAAGGTTGCTGCTCCAGCTCTGCCTCCCTTCCCTCCTCCACAGTCACCTTTAAATGCATCTTTTACTGCTGCGGCACATTATATTTGCAGATCATAAAATCCACCTCCAGCGCTTACCGAGACTGTCCTGACATTACTGTTTTATGACCTTGACTTATTGTGGTCACCTGGATAATATTTAAATCAACGTTATGGGCTCTCGCTTATATTAAAAACCCCCGCCAGGAGAGGCTCCTGGAAGCCTTAAAAGGATGAGTCCTGAGGAGAGAGAAAGGGGAAAAAAAACCTTATATAGAGGGGGGGGTGGTGGCGGGGGGTGGAAAAGAAGTGGTTCTTCACCCAAAAAAAAAAAAAAAGAAACACCCCCCCCCCAAAAAAAAAACCCAAACACTTGAAGGAACCCGCTCGTCCACGGTTCTATGAAATTTATTTTCGCTCCATAAAGGAAGATACATGCAAAGGATAACACGTACAGGATATATTTAAATACCACAGCCACGAGAAATGGACTTTTTTTTTTTTGCTTTTTTTTCTCCCCCCCATCATCACATCACCCAAAACTGCTCCATTTTTAAATTTTTTTTCTCTCTCTCTTATTTTTTTCCCTTTTTTTCCCCCACTCTCTTGTCTATTCCCCTTAAATATTTTATTTCACGGATGGCATCGCTGTCCCTGGGAGGAACTGCACAACTGCGGGCGGGAGATGTCCCCACTGCAACTCGAATTTACAGACACTTATATGAAATCCATCTTTTTTCTCTTTTTTTTCCTTGGGGTTTTTTTTTTTTTTTTTTTACGCCGTTTTTATTATACAATAGGAAAGCTACGCTAGGATGGGGAGGGGAAAAAATAAAAACCAACTTCGGGACGCATTTATTCCCTCCTAAAGGTACAAAACACACCGGGGAAAAGTCCTTCTGCTTTGTGCTGCACGGAAATAACTTAAAACGCTGGAAAAGGTCGGGTTTTGGGGTTTTTTTTTTCTTAGCGACCACCTCCACCTTTTATTTTTCCACCGGGAAACCGCGGGTGCAGAATTCCTCCTGCTGCGTCTTCTCCCCTCTGTAAAAAACCACTCGGGGTCCTTTTATTTTGTTTTATTTCAGTAGTTTTTGGGGTTGTTTCCTCTTTTTTTTTTTGATTGGGTTTTTTTTCGGTGGGCGCATCGCCTTTCAACCCGAGGTGGTGACGGTGGGGAGGGGACGGGAGATTAAAATAAAATAATCATCAAAATAATAAAATAACAATAAAATAGAGCCTAAACACCCCCCAAACCCCCCTCCAAAAAACAAAAAAAAATATTTAAAAAATAATACACAAATCACGGGCGCTGCGAGGGGGCAGAGAGGAGGAGGAGGAGGAGGAGGAGGAGGCGGCTCAGGTGAAATTAAAACTCGAGGTGAGTTCGCGGATCCGGTTCTCCCGGTTCATCTTCTTGAGCTTCATGCGGCGGTTTTGGAACCAGATTTTGACCTGCCTGTCCGTCAGGTTGATGCTCTTGCTGATCTCCAGGCGGCGCTCTCGGGTCAAGTACATATTGAAGAGAAATTCCTTCTCCAGCTCCAGCGTCTGGTGCTTGGTGTAGGGGCAGCGCTTCTTTCTTCCGCTCTTCGCCGTCAGCCAATTTCCTGTGGCGTTCTCCGCCTTTATGTCCTCTGTTAAAAATAACAGCCCCGCCTGAGAGCCCGGCACCGGCGGCCGAAGCTCCAAAAGCTCCTTTTCCACCCCCCCAAAAAAAATCGGGTTAAATTAAAATGTTTGGGCGCGTTCGTGGTGGTTTTTGGGGTTTGTTTATTTTTTTTTTGTTCGGGGTTTTTTGGGTTTTGTTGTTGTTTCGAGGTGGAGGCGGTGAGGGGTTGGGGAAATAAAAAGGGATGAGGGGTTTGCGGGTTTTGGGGGTTTTGGGGATGGGGTTTGGGAGGGGAGGAATTGAGTTTGGAAGAGGGAAATGGGGGTTTGGGGAGAGAAATGGGGTTTTTTGGGGAGAGAAATGGGGTTTTGGGGAGAAGAATCGAGTTTGGAGGAGGGAAATGGCGTTTGGGGGGAGATAAATCGGGATCTGGGGAGAGAAATGGGGCTTGGGGAGAGAAACTGGGGGTTTTTTGGGAAAAAGAATCGAGTTTGCAGGAGGGAGATGGAGGTTTGGGGAGAGAAATCGGGTTTTTGGGGAGAAGAATCGAATTTGGAGGAGGGAAATGGGGTTTGGGGAGGGAAATGGGGTTTTTGGGGAGAGAAATGGGGATTTTGGGGAAAAAGAATCGAGTTTAGAGGAGGGAAATGGGGTTTTGAGGGAGAAGAATCGAGTTTGGAGAAGGGAAATGGAGGTTTGAAGGAGAAAAATCCGGGTTTGGGGAGACAAATGGGGTTTTTAGGGAGAAGAATCGAGTTTGGAGGAGAATAATCGAGGTTTGGGGAGGGAAATGGGGTTTTGGGGAAAAAAGAACCGAGTTTGGAGGAGGGAAATCGAGATTTGGGAAGGGGAATGGGGATTTTGGGGAGGGAAATCGGGTTTGGAAGAGAAGAATTGAGATTGGACGAAATAAATCGGGGTTTGGGAAGAGGAATGGGGATTTTGGAGAGGGAAATTTGGGGTTTGGGGAGGGAAATTGGTTTTGGGGGAAAAGAATCGAGTTTAAAGGAGATCAATTGGGGTTTGGGGAGGGGAATGGGGTTTTTGGGGAGAAGAATCGAGTTTGGAGGAGGCAAATCGAGGTTTGGGGGAGAGAAATCGAGGTTTGGGGAGAGAAATCGAGGTTTGGGGGAGAGAAATCGAGGTTTGGGGAGAGAAATCGAGGTTTGGGGAGAGAAATGGGGTCTGGAGGAGATTGAAAAAGGGGATTTTAGGGAATAAATGGGTGGGAAAAGCCCCTCCACCGCCGAGGAACCCGCAAAGGTCGCAGGGTGAAGATCTCCTGCCTCCCCCACGGCAATTAAACACCGCTAATTAAAAATTCCCCGCGGTCAGGGATGAATTGCGGGGGCCGCCTCAGCCCTGGGGCTGCCCTGGATCACCCCAAAACCCCGATCCTTTACCAGCTCCTTCTGGGGCTGGAACGGGCGCGTTTGGGGGATGTTTCGGGGCGAAATAAATCCATTTTCGCTGCCCCCGAGCAGCCGCTCCCTCGAGGCTTTGCCCGGCGGAGCCGCGAGGGCACAAATTGGGGGAATTCGGAGGAATTTCGGGAAAGGCGCCCGCGTTTCGCACGTCCCTAAACAAACAGCGGCGGATCCTTGGGCTTTGAATTTGGTCATGAGGAGGAAAAACTCCGGCCCCAAATCCCCGGCCGGGATCGGAGCCTGAATCCTGGGGAAAATCCGAGAGAATCGCAGCAAATCCCCGGCCCCAGATTTGGGGAAAATCCGTGCAAATTCGGGGTTCGCCCTTCAGGGTTGGCCCCAGGACCTGGAATGGCCCCAAACCTCGGGAATCCCCTCAGAGCTCCCTCCTCCCCCGCCCCCAAATGCTGAAATTCCACCAGAAAGGGAATTTTAATTAAAAAACCCCAAAATTCGGGCTCGGCAGAAACGAAAATCGCGGCTTTGGGAGGTTTCCCAAGGAAGCCCCAGGAACAGAAATCACCCGAATTCGCCCCAAATCGCCTCGGACCATCCCAAAGGCGAAACCTCGCTGACAACGACCCCAAAAAGCTCCAAAATCTGCCCAGCCCCGCGCATCCGCTCCAGATTCCGCATCCGAGCTGAGAGAAACCCTTTCCTTTTATTTATTTTCCCATTCCTTCCGCCCACAGCGCAAATCCAGCCCAAAATAATCTCTTTTTTTTTTTTTTTTTTGGGGTTATCTCGCACCAAAACCTCTCCGGGCGCGGGCGTTGAAGGCGCTTTTGTGCAGATTAAGTTTGCAGGGTTTTGATAACCTTGACTTTGCTTTTTTTTCCCCTTTGTTTTGGGTTTTGTTTTGGTTTTTTTTTCCCTGTCGTTTTTTGTTGGATCAAATCATTTCCCCTCCGGACCCCCAAACAGAAATGCGAATTATTAAACAAAATAAAGAGGGCCGGGGAAGGGAAAATATAAAGAAAAAAAAAAAAGAAAAAGGGAATTTCTGGGTTTTGCTTCTCCCAAGGCCAATTTTGATGGGGAAGGAGAGGTTTTGTTGCAGGGCCAAGATTTTTTGGGGGGTTCACACCCGAGCAGAGCCTGAATTTGAGGATATTTTTATCCACCCAGCACAGGCAAAACCAGGCTTAGATCCGAGCGGGGTTTTCCAGATTTTTTGGGGTTTTTTTTTCCCCGGAAAATCCAAATCCATCCCTTCCCATCATTCCCGCTGGCCGAATCCGCCTCTGGATTTCCCCAGCTTGGGTTGAAGAGGGGAATAAACCCCGAATATTCCCAGATTTCCGAGCGCCTTCCATGGAAGCCTCGCCTCGGAAAAATCCCAAACCCAAAACATCTGCTGAGCACAACAGAAACATTTCTTTGCCTCCGCAAGCGAGACCTCGATTCGC
Organism: Monarcha castaneiventris obscurior; assembly: GCA_026261815.1. Lineage (NCBI taxonomy): Eukaryota > Metazoa > Chordata > Aves > Passeriformes > Monarchidae > Monarcha > Monarcha castaneiventris. The sequence continues at coordinate 310,457 of JAMPIT010000500.1, read as the reverse complement.
CAGCAACAACAACAACAGAAAATCAAATTAAATTCAATAAAAGCCTTTTCCTCTCCCTGAGCCTCTCCCCAAGCCTGGGAAGAGCCACAATTCCCGCCCGGAGCTGCGAATTCCTCCCCGCGCCTCTTCATTTCCATTATTTTCATTTTCATCCTTTTTTCTTTTTTTTTTTTTCCTTAAACCCCGAGCCAACGCCGGAGGAAACCAAATCTGGCCCCGCGCGCGGAAATGAAGAATTCCCCCCCAAAAAGGGGCGAAAATCGGGGTTCATCCGCCTCGAAAATCACAACAACCCCTCCCCAAGAGCCCCCCCGAGCCGAGAAAGCCCCAAATCTCCGCGGTTCCGCAGCGAAGCCGCTCCCGCTCTCCGCAAACTCCCAATTCCCGTCTTTTTTCCGGCATCGAACACGCGCACAGCGAATTTTCCTCCTCTCCGACCGCGCTCTCTGCTCCCTTCTCTCCCCTCGGACACTTAAATAAATAAACGCGTCTGGAAACAGCGGGATTTGAGGCAGAATAGCCCGGTTTTGGTTTTTTGTTGGTTTTTTTTCCCCCCCTCACCCATAACCCAGATTATTCCAAAGCCAATTTCTGCGGGAGAAGCCGGCGGGGCAGAGAGCGCGTTCCTGGATATTCCCGGATTATTCCCGGAATATTCCGTGGACATTCTCTCTTCCAAACCACTCCAATTAATTCATTAATTAACGAACGATTCTGCCTTACCTTTCGCCTCGCTGTCGGAATTATCGGTACTGGTGGTGTCGGTGCTTTTATTCAGCTCCTTCTCCGCCTCGGCCGCGCTGCTTTTTCCAGCGGCGCCGCTTTTTTCCGTTTTAATCTCTCCCGGCGGCGGCTCCGCCGCGGCGTTTTCGGGGAAATTCGCTTGGAATTTGGGCGAGATCCTCTCCACGGCGGGCGGGGGAGGCGGAGGAGGCGGCGGGGCCGCTTCCAGATGCTCGCTCCGGGCGCTCAGGCTCGCCCTGGCTTCAAAAGGCGCCTCGAAATCGGCGGAATTGCCGCAATTCTGCGCCTTCTCCAGCGAGGGGTAGCCCTGGGCGGCTCGGTAGTAGCCGGGCACGGGCACCTCGTGCTCGCCCAGGCAGGGCTCGGGCAGCGGGGACGGGAACAGGGCACCCTCGGGGGCGTTCTTGGCCCTTTTTTCCGCCGAGAACATGCAGCAGACATTCTCCTCCTTGACGCTGGCCGGGAAGGAGCAGGACGGCAGCTGCCTCGCAACAGGTTGCTCGATCCTAAAAGCGCTTTTGGGGTCGGCCCAGGTGTCGAGCTGAGCCAGGTAGGACGGGTAGGATCCCAGGGAAACCTCGTCGCGTTTGGGGAGAGCCGGGAGGATGCCGCAGCTCCGCATCACCCCGCAGCCGAAGTCGCCGCCGGGCTGCGCGAACATCCCCTGGCCCGAGGCGAAATTCTCCCCGCGGCTCAGCGAGTCCATCAAAAACGAGTTGGGAGTCACATTGTTGGGACATGACATTTTCTCCGAGAGGGCTTTTAAGGAGGAATACTCCAGCCAGGGGCTGACATCTTTTTTTTAGCGAGGGGGGAAGGAGGAGAGAGGGGAGGACAGGGAGGAAAAAAAAAAAAATTAAAAAAAAAAAAATCAAGCCCCATAATTATCCACGCATCGCTTTTCACTCCCCCCCCAACCCCTCCCTTCCCCTTTTCCTTTTTTTTTCTTTTTTTTTTTTCTTTTTTTTTTTCTTTTTTTTTTTTTTTCCCTTTCCATCCTTCACCCCCACGTGATGTTCAGGCCAATGAGGATTGAAAATGGCCTTGATGATTCAGACGGCGGAGACGTCACGGGGGTCAAGTTGTCGCCACCGGGAGCGGCACCGTGGAGCAACAGCGACATCTGCCCGCGCCCGGCCGGGACCTTCACGTTGAACAAAGCCCGGGGCTGCCGCTGCCCTCCCGCCCCGCTCCTTCACCGAGCCGGGATGGAAAATCGGGGCCAAAAACCCCCATTTCCCACCCCCGAACCCACCCCCAGGCGCTGAGAAACGGGGGGAATTGGAGTAATTAAAAAAATTTTAAAATAGAAATAAATGAAGGGAAACCGCGCTCGCGTTGTTGTTGGGGTTTTTGATTGAATTCTGGCTGCCGTGGATGGGTCAAAAATCCTCTTTTTGTGGCTTAAAACACAGGGGGGGGTTTAATGATCGCGTCCCGACCCGCGACCCCCGCTCGTGGTCTCCTTCCTCCTTCTCCTTCCTCCCTCGACTGCTCCTTCCTCCCCCTCCCGAGCTCGCTCCAGGCTCCGCCGCCGCCGCTCCTCGGCCGCATTTTTATTTTTATTCCGTTTATTCAGGGGCTGGAGGGGCTTTGGGGGTCGCGCTTGGCTTTGGCCCCTCGGAGAAAAAAGGGGCGGGGGCTGGGAAGGGGGAGAAATTTGGGGAATAATCCCAAAAATTCCTCATCCGGGCTTCTCCCGAAGCTCCTTGGAGCAGGTTGGATTTTTCCCGAGCGGCTTCCCCTAACGAAGAGAAAGACAGTGAAATCCGAATTTTGTTTGATTTCCCCTTTTTTTTTGCTGTTGATTGGGTTTTTTTTAATTCAATTTTTATCCCCCTTTTCCCGCAGCGCAGCAGCTTCGCCTCCCCTCCCTCTGCCCAAGCAGCTTTTTTTAATTATCCGCTCTCATTCCCGAACTGTCTTGAGTTTCTGGGATAAAATGGAATCTGCGGAGGGCGCGGGGAGAGGGGGGAAAAAATCCCGCTGGAGAGGGGGGAAAAAAAGGTCGGATTTGGGAAAAAAGGAGGAATTGGAGAGGACGAACGGCGAGGGCTGAGCTGGGTCCGCTCCCTCCGATCCCTCTTTTTCTGCGGGAATTCTCCGATCCAGCCACGGACTCGCTGAAACCACTCGGAAAAAAAACCCAAAAAAACCCTTTAAACCGAAACTCTCCGGATTTGGGCGGTTTTTAATTTAATTTTCATTCTTTTCCTGCAGTTTTAATTTGAATTCTCACTGTTTGCCCGCAGCGAATTACGGAGTAAAGTTACTTTTTTTTTCTCCCTGATTTTTTCCCCTCTCCCCTCTTTTTCCGTGGCGCGATTCCCACCGAGGGCAGCTCAAGTTGGTTTTTTGGGAATTTTAAATCTCCCAGGGAAAATTTGATGCCTAAAACCGCCGGAATTGGAGTTTTTCGTGGTCGCCGCTCCCTCCCCCTCCAACTTTATTTCCTTTATTATTCCTAAATCGCGGCGGAATTGAGATCGATGGGGTTTTTCCATCGTTTGGGGTTTGGGACAATGGGGAATAAATGGATAAAATGGGAAATAGTCCGGGAATTTCAAGATCATTACGGGGGGGAAAGAGGTGGGTTCAGAGTCACTTTCAAGGGAAACAAAAAGAAAACGGCAGCGTTCATTAAAAAAGGGGAAAAAAGAGAAAAGAAAAACCAACAAAAACCAGAGGAGAATGAGAAAAAACGAGGGGAAAATGGAAATAAAAAAATAAAGGACAAAGGGGAATAAATGAAATGGAGGGAAAGAAAGAAAAAAAAAAGAAATCGCTGGGAAAAGGGGGGGAAAAAAAGTGGAACTTGACCGTTTGGGGCGATTTGTAACGGTTTAGAGCAAAGTCCCACTTAAATATTCTCACGTCTCCAGAGCTGTTTTCCCAAAGATTTTCCAAAGCCGGGGCTGTAAAATCCCCCCGATTCCCCTTCCCGGAGCTTCCCCCGCATCAAATGCGACAAATTCCCAATTTTTTTTAGGCCTAAAAGCGGCCGATCCCAAACCCGGCCCGGGCCGAGCTTTCCTGGGATTCTGGCGCCATTTGGTTCCCTCGGAAAAAAAAGGGGAAAAAAAAAGGGGGGGAAAAAAGGCGATTTGCGACTTTATTGCCTCAATTTGTGGGATCTGCGCAGGACTTTGGGAAGCGCTTTGATAGGAATCGTTCGCTTTTATGGGATCCCGGGAAAATTCCAGCTCATATTTATAAGCGCGGGATAAAACTTTAGTGTGGGAGCCAATATTTCCTCATTTATGGGTGATGAAATTAAAGACCAGCGCGAGATTTTTATTGTATTCCGCTTTTTCCTCCCCCCTCTTCCCAATCTCATTTAATTTGATTTTTTTTCCCCCCGCTGGTTTTATTTTGATTTTTATTTTTATTTTCCCCCCCGTTTTTGGCCACCCAAGAATTTCCTCCAGCAGCTGAGGATTTTTGGGACACCCAAATTTGACCCGCCTGGAGATTAAATAGGTTTTTCCTGATTTTTTCGCCCTCTATCCCGGCTTTTTCCCGGATTTTTTCCGCCCTCTCATCCCGGTTTTGCTGCTGCCGATGGAAATATGAAAAACCCGCCCGGAGCCATTCAAATAATTCGAATTTTCTCCTCCACGCGGGAGCATCCCGAGCAAAACTCCCTCAAAGATGGGTGGAAAAATGGGGGGGAAGTGCTGGAAACCTCAATTTTTAGGGAAGTGCGGACGCTGCTGGGGTAAAATCAGAATTTACAGCGGTTTTTGGAGCAGATTTTGCCACTTTCGAGCTCCCGGTGCGAAATTTGAAAGGTTTTAGGGCCGTTCTGCGAGTTCCTGATCGGCATCTTGGGGCCGCGGAGTGACGAATAAATAAAGAAAAAATCAGATTATTCATAAATTACGGCCTGTGGCTTCCTGGGGATTGCAATTTTTTTTTTATTTTTGGGGAAAAAAATTAAAAAAGGGGGGTGGGGGATGGAAATCGCCGCGAGTCTCCGGGAGAGCGAATTTTGTTTAAAGTTCGGAATAATTAAGAAGTCTGATAAAAAGCGGCTCATTAATGGGGGAGAGAGGAATAAAATTCATCAGCCTAAGTGGGACCCCCGTGGGGAAAACGCCGCGCTCCAATTACGGGAAATAAATACCCCCAAATGCTCTTAAAACGCAAAAAACCTGAAGGGAGGGCGAGGAATTGCGGGAAACGCCTGGAATTGGACAGAATTTTGGGAATTCCTGCCCCTTTCCGTGGGAAAGCTGCGTGGCTCCAGCCCGGCCTTTCTTGGGGCAGTTTAGGGCGGTTTTGGGCCAAGAAACCCTAAAAAAATTAGGATTTTTGCGTTTCCTCGTCCCCTTGGAGATGGCGGCAAATTTTGGGGGAGTTTAGGGGTTTTTTTGGCCAATAAACCCTAACAAAAAGGGGGAATTTTCCCTTCTTCGTCCCTCTGGGGTTGTGGACACCTTTTTGGGGCAGTTTAGGGGGTTTTGGCCAATAAATCCTGAAAAAAATGAGGATTTTCCCCTTCCTGGGGTTAAGGGAGAATTTTTGGGGCCACTTCAGGGGTTTTTTGTCCAACAAACCCTAAAAAAAAGGGAATTTTGCCTTTCCTCGTCCGCTTGCAGGTTGGGGACGCATTTTTGGGTCACTTCAGGACGATTTTTGTCCAACAAACCCCAAAAAAGGGGATTTTTGCCTTTCCTCGCCCCCTCAGGGATGTGGGACACGTTTTGGGGTCACTTCAGGGATTTTTTGTCCAACGAACTCCACAAATGAGGATTTTCCCTTCTCACCCACCCCGGGGGTGTCCCCAGCACCCAAAAAAGGCGGAATTTCCCCCAAAACATCGCCGGGAATGCGGAGGGGAGGGAAGAGAGGAGATCCCAATCCCTCCCTTCATCCCCACAATCCATAAATGTCCGCCATTCCCAAATAAATATCCCGGGAATGTTTCACCTCTCCCCCCCTTTTCCCTCCCCACCCAATTATTCCTCCCTGAATTACATCCCCACTTCTCCTTGTCATTTTTTTCCCGAATTTCCCCGGTTTATTCTGATTTTTTTATGGCCAACATCCATTTTTTCCCCCCTCCTCTAGGAAGTTGTTGGGTGCCTTTAACGATTCCATTAAATTTCTATTTTTTCCCCCCCGAATTTCCTCGGTTTATTCTGATTTTTTTATGGCCAAACATCCATTTTTTCCCCCCTCCTCTAGGAAGTTGTTCGGAGCCTTTAATGATCACCTTAAATTTGGATTTTTTTTTTTTTTTTTTGGTCTTTTTTTTTCCCAGCGCCGGAAATAATTCTGATTTATGGCCCGGGGGGAGAACAATAACAGCGACGCCAAAAAATAAAAGGAAAAAAAAACCCCAACGCCTTTTTTTTTTATATGTTGGCTTAGAAACTGTAAACTCTCAGCACCAGAAATCCATCAAACTTTACAATCCCTCTTTCCCCGCTTCCTGCGCCGCCGGGAAACCCAAATCCAAGGAATTATGGAATGATTTTAAAGGGGATTTTTGCTGACCCCCCACCCTGCGCTGGATCCCCCCTTTTTAATTCCCACCCCCCCAAATAAAAAGAAAAAAAAAGCGAAATTTTCGGGTTTAATTCCGATTTCCAAACCTCAATTTTGCCCTTTGAAAAAATGAAATAAAATTTGGATTTTTTTCTTTATTTTTGCCGGCAGAGGTGGAGAAATCCGGGCGGGAGCTCTGGGAATCCTTGGGAAATTGAAATGAATATTTTTTGCTGTTTTATCGCATTTTACTGAGCTGGGAGGCGATGGCGAAATGTGGATTTTGGAGCCTCTTTTGTAAGGTTAAAAAACAATGAAATTAACCAAAAACGAAGGCGAAAAGCGAACGATGAAAGGCAAAACTCGAGAACGAGGAGGGAAAAAGCGGCTCCGCCCCGGGAATTCGGGACAAACCTCCAGGAATTCCCATTTTTCCCCAATCTGACGAGAGGAAAATGATTATTTTTTTCACCTCAAAATCACCATTTTTGGGCCAACGCAAATTTTCACACTGAGAGGAAGCGCGGAAATTCCCGAGCCTCGCGGAGATGGAAAAAAACCCTCTGGGAATGGGAAAAAATTCCCAAAACCCCCAGGTTTCACACCTTTAGCGCCGAGACAAAGCCCGGCTTCATCATCTCCCACTCCCGGCCGAAATTTAATGGCAATAAATTGAATTTTGGCCTCTTCAAAGCCCGAAAACGACGCGAAAAATCCGATTTCGGGGAACATGATGGAAATTTCCAAGGGGATAATTGAATTTTTTTCAGGAATAAATGAAATTTTAATTTTTTTTTAATTTTTTTTTTTAAATTTGCCATCCCTGCAGCTCCCGGAGAGAATCCCCCAGCGCCTCCCTCCCTCCGCTCCCCCGCTCGCAGCCGGTTTGAATCAGGGAACATCTTTGGAGCAGAAGCCTCGGATTTTTGGTATCAAAAGGGAGCGAAGAGGCCCCTTTTGGACAGCCCAAAACCCCAAATTTTCCCCGCTACTTGTAGCACATCAACAGCCGCGATATTTACATTCCTTCTCCCGGCCGTAATTTGATTTTTCGCGTTTTTTGACGCCCCAAAAATCGGGTTTTTTGATGATTTTCGCGGCCCGAGCGCTCCCGCTCCGGCGGCGCCGCTGGAGATGAGGAATGAGAGGATCCGGGGACGTTTCCAGGCGCATTCCCGTGGTTTCTGTGGAATTCTCCCAGCGATTCCCGCTCCCATGTGCGGAGCATCCCTGGAGCTCCCGGGCCTTGGAGCCGCCGCCATTTTGGGCAAAATCCATGGAAATTCGGGTTTTTTATCCTTTTAAAACCAATTGCAAACCCCTGGGATTTTCCCCCAAAATCCCCCTCATTTCCTCCCCTTAATTTTTCCTTTTTTGCGGCTGTAATTTAATTTTTTGGGGGGTGTACATTGATTTTTGCGGTGCTGTTTTGGGGGGTTTTTCTGTGTTTTTAAGAGTCCAATTCTGGTTTCGAGCAGAGTTTGGGAAGATTTCTTTATCTATTTCTTTATATATATATTTATCTATTTCTCCATTTATTTATTTATTTCTCCATTTATTTATTTCATTCTCCATTTATTTATTTATTTCTCTACGTATTTATTTATTTATTTATTTATTTAAATAATTATATATTTAAAATTTTATTTAATTATCTATCTCTTTATTAATTAATTACTTATGAGCTCCTATTTCTCCCTGGAAGTTTTATCCAATTTCGGATCATTTTTTAAGAGGGGGAGAGGAGCGCTTTAAAAACTGCATTTTTAAGTCGATTTCACCCCAAATCTGTGATTTTCTTCCCCAAAAATCCCCTCCCTCTTTTCCCTTCCCTTCCTCCTTCTCTTTCCCGGTGGATTCCCAATATTCCAGCGGCGAATTTCCTCCAGGAAAACCCAATTTCCTCGCGTTTCCCCCCAAAAACGAGGCCCCCAAGGTCCCCCCCAGGCTCTGGGGTCGCTCCCTTCCCATTCCCAGCCCTCGGGAGCTGCGATCGCTCCCAAAAAATCCTCCCAGCGTCCCAAAATCCGGGAATTCCCGCCGGGATCCGCTCAGGGATCCTCGCTCCGGGGCCGGGTGCAAAAAAAGCGATTTTTTGCCCCAAAAAAAGGGATTTTTTCCCAAAAAAAAAGGGATTTTTGCCCAAATAAAGCCATTTTTTCCCCCTTTCTTCACCTTTGCCAAGCCCCAGCGCCGGCCGGGAAAAGCGGGAATGATCCCGGCCTTGGGAATTCTCTCCCTCGGGGCCTTTCCTGGCGGATCCAGCGCGGATTTTCCGCCCCCGCGGAGGTTCCGCCGCCTGCCCCGGGAATCTCCGCATCCCAAAATCCCAACGTTTCCAGCTCGGAGCGATCCCGGGCCCGGCCGGGCTCCGGCTCCTTCTTGTGACGTTTTCGGCCTCTTTTTGCGCTTCATTTTCCCATTTTTCTTCCTTTTTCTTCCTTTTCTTCATTTTTTCCCCTTTTCTTCCTCTTTTTCCTTCTTTCCCTTCTCCTCCTTTCCTTTCCCACCTCATTCCTTTTTCTTTCTCCCCCCCTTTTTAAATCCTTTTCCTTTCATTTTTCCCCCATTTCTCCTTTCCTCCCCTTTTTCTTCCCTCTGTTTTTTTCCCCTTTTCCTTCTATTTTTTTTTTTAATTTTAAATAATTAATTTTCTCTCCAGAGAAGCCAAACCCCTCCAATTATTCCCCAAAATCCAATTAAGCCCCGGCTCCTCTCCTCCTCCTCCTTTCCCAGGATTTTCCCCCAAAGTCGCCCCCGGAGCTGCTCCCAAGAATTTTGGGGATGGAAAACCCGGGATCGGGGCTTTGGGGATTAATTAATTAATTATTAATTAGCTAGGGGCTCATTAACGCCGGGGCCCGGCCCAGGAGGGACGGATGGGAAAAGCTGAGGGGGAAAAGGGTCCCAAAAATGAGGGAGAAAAGAAAAAAGGAATTTTTAAAAAAGGGGATGAAAAAACCAAGAATAAAAATAGGAATGAAGGGGAAATAGGATGAGAAATAGGAAACTAAAAGAATAGGATTAAATAAAAGAATTTTAAAAACAGGAATTAAAAAAAGAGGAATTAAAAGAAAATGAGAATTTAAAAAAGGAATTTAAAAAAGAATTCAAAAATTTGGAGTTAAAAAGAAACAGGAATAAAAAAATGGGAAAAAATAGGAATTAAAAGGAAATAGGACTAAAAAATAGGAATAAAAAAAGAAGAATTTAAAAAAATGAAAAAAGAATTTTAAAAGGAATAACAAATTAATTCAAAAAAGGATTTTAAAAGATGGGAATAAAAACTAGGAATAAAAAGAAAATAAGGTTTGAAAAATAAGAATTAAAAGAAAATAAGAACTAAAAAATCTAGTAATGAAAAGAAAACAGGAATTTTTAAAAAATATAAATAAAATCCGGCAGGAATTAAAATAAAATAGGGAAGGAAAAAAAAAAAAAAGGAAAAGGAAACTAAAGAAACGAATAAAAGCCCTTGTAAAAGTTTTACCCCGAGCCCCGCGCGAGCCCCGCGCGTCCGCGCTTTCATCCCAAAAACAAAGCCGAGTTCAACCCAAACGTCACGGGCGCCGCGGAAATCCCGGCCCGGGGGGGCTTTTTTTGGGTGGAAAAGGGGGAAAATCGGGGCCCCCCCGGGCGGGAGGGGCGGAGCCGCGGCCCCCGCGGGGTTAAAGGTGATGGACTTGACTTTATTGAAGTTCAAAGACATCAAAATTCACTTTTTTTTTTTCCCCTCTCGCGCCCACCCCGCGTCCCTCTTTTTTTTTTTTTTTTTTTTGAATTTGTTATATTTTTCTCCAGGAAAATTGAAATATTTGGGGTTTTTGTTGCTCTCCCTCCCCGCGCTGCCGGGGGCGCGGATTGTCCCCGTCCCCCTCTTGTCCCGCTCCCGATTTTCCCTTTTTTTCCCCTTTTTTCCCCATTTTTTTCCTCCCCCTCCCTCTTTTCCCTGGAACATTAACAACCCTTTTCCTACACGGAGCCGCCGTAAACTCCCCCACGCTCCATAAACTTGGATTTTACAACTGGCATTCCATTTTCCCCGGGAAAAAAAAAAAAAATAAAAAGCCCAAAAAAAAATCCAACCAAAAAATCCCCGAAAAACCAAAATCCCCCCCAAAAAAAAAACCCCCAAAAAATTCGACCCCGGCCTAGGATTTTATTGCGCCAAAAAATATTTTAAAAGGGGGAAAAAAGGGGGGAAAAAATCAAATTCGGCGGGCGAGCGGCCTGATTTGTTTACTATTTACTGCGGAAGTCTTTGGCCTGGGCCAGACGGGGTAATTAAGAAAAATTAAGCTCTTTAGAGCCGCGGGCTTTATTACAATGTCTAGACTGGGCGCTTTTGTCCCGCGGCAGCCGCTGCGGTTCCGGGGCATTAAACGGCGCTTGTGGCCCCCCCAAAATTCACCTTCGCCGCTTTCCCTAACCTTGGGAAGCGCTGGGAAAAGCTCCTTAAAAATGTGGGGTTTTGGGGCAATTTTGGTTTTTTTTTGGGGTTTATTTTGGCTTTTTAATATAATTTTTGGCCTTTTTTCCTGCTTTTTCTTTGATTTTTTTGCTTTATTTTTGCTTTTTTTTGTCTTTTTTGCCCTTTTTCTTGCCTTTTTTTCTCCTTTATTTTGGATTTTTTTAGTATTTATTTTGGGTTTTTTGGGGCTTTTTTGGGGCTTTTTTGGGGGCTTTTTTGGGCTTTTAAAATATTTGTTTTCCTTTTTTTGCTTTTTTTCCTTTTTTGCCTTTTTAAAGCTTTTTTCTTCCTTTTTTTTTTCAAATTTTGCTATTTGGGGGGCTTCATTTTGCTTTTTTGAGGGATATTTTTCCATAGGAAAAGCCCCTCCTCCGCAGCCACCCCCGATCTCCTCCTTTATTCTCATTTTTCCCCCCCTCAAAAATCCTCCCCGCGCCTGAAAAAAACCCAAATTATTTCATCTTGGAGGCCCCGGCGCGAGCGGCAAAAAATGAAAATAAAATGAAATAAAATGAAATAAAATAAAATAAAATCGAGCCGCGCCTCGCCCTCGGTGCCTTTTTTTATCTGGAATTCCCATTCCTTTTCCCACTCCTTTAATCAGAACCATCCCTGGGATGATCCTTTCAAGATCCCTCGGGTTTGATCGGGGCGGGCGCGAGCCCAGAGGATTTTTGCGGTTTTCTCAATATTTTTGTCGAATCAAACCCGAGGCCGCCATCAAAGGAGGTTTTTTTGGGGTTTTTTGTTGTTTTTTTTTTTTTTTCATTTAACAGCGCCGCGGTTTCAGGGGAGATGAGAATTTTACAAGAACACGCGAATAAATGGAATAAATGGGATTTTTTTAGGGCTTCTGGGGGGTTTTCCCTCCCCTTTTATCCCCCCCAATCCCCGATCCCAGGAAAACGCAGGAAACTCCATAAAATCCCGCCCTCCCCTCTCTGGGAGAAGCCCGGAATTGGCGTTTTTTACACCAAATCCGAGGCCCGCGTCCCTTCGGGGTCCCTTTTGTCCTTCCCAGCCTCGGGGGGAAAAAAAAAACAACAAAAAAAACTCCTCGAGGTCCCTAAAAAAAACAAAAAGTGGGAAAAAAAAATCACTTGGTGGCCTTTGGCTGGGAGTTGAACTTGTTTTTATTCCTGCAGGACTTGACTTTGCATTTGGAGCTTTGGGATATCCTTGACTGAGGGGGACGCGGAGCGCGGGAATTCCCAGTTTTGGGCAATTTTGGGTTGATTTTTGGTTATTTTATGGGGATTTTTTGGAAGGAGATCGAGCTCCTGGAAAGGTTAAAACACCAAAAAAAAAAAAAAAAAAAAAAGAAAAAAAAGGGGAGGGGAAAATTTAATGATTAAAAAAACCCCAGCTGTAGCCAAATTCCGGGCGGGATGAGTGGGGCCAAAAATAATAATAATAATAATAATAAATAATTTTTGAAAATAAACAAACAAACAAACAAACAAATAAATAAATAAACAAGCAAATAAATAAATAAATAAATAAATTTTTAAAATAAATAAAAACAAACAAATAAAGAAAAAAATAATATTAATGACATGTAAGAATAATAGTAATAGTAGTAGTAGTAGTAGTAGTAGTAGTAGTAGTAATAACAATAATAATAATACTAATAATAATAATAATAACGATAATAACAATCTCTAAATTCCAAATCGCTGCTGCTGCCCTGCCCCAGCTCCCAGGCGGAAATTTGGGATGGATCCCAATGAATCCGAGCGGCGGCGGAGGAGATTCCTGAATTTATGCTTTTATTTTTAATTCCGGTTTTTGCAGGCCCAGCTGGAAGGGAACCCCCACACCACAATGACCGCAACGAGGCTTTTAAAGAGGGGGAAATTCTAATAAAATGGTCAAATAAAACCATGATGGAGAACAGGCCTTGCAACGTCTTTATTCGCCACAGAATTTCACAGAAGCGTCCCGGGGACTCACTTTACACACACAAGGAAAATGGAATCGCTTTCATCATTATTCAGCTTTTTCGGGATTTTTTTTTTGTCTTTTCCTTCTTGTCCCTCGCCTCCCTTTTCCCGAAAAAGCAACAACCAAAAAAGAATTAGAATACAAAATAAAAAACGCTACGAAATTTATGTACAAACCGCTCCGGGCTCGGTGGAAATGGGATTTGCTTTTTGCCTGGATTTTGCCCCAAATCCCAACTCCAAGAGTGGGGACGGACAGAGATGGATTTCTATGCACGGACTCCCCTAAAGCTGCGGATATTCGGGATTTTGGGGGGAAAAGGCGGCTGGAGGAGGTGGAAATGCTCCTTTTTGGGGTGTGGACAGCCCCGAATTTGGGGATTTGATCCTCCAGGGAAATTTTGGGGATTGAAACCTCCAGGGCAGCGCCAGCCCCTGGACTGAATTCAAATTCTCGTGTGCCTGAAGGAGAATCAAAATAAAAATCAAAATAATAATAATAATATAATATATAATAATAATAATATATATAAAAAAATGAATCCCAACCTGTCCAGGGGAAAAAAATAAAAGGCAAAAAAAAAAAAAAATTAAATTAAAGTCCGTGGAATTCAAGTCCTCGAAATGGGGGGGAGGGGAGAGGGAACCCAGGGGGGGAAAAACCTCCGACAGCAAAAAAAAAAGGCAAAAAAAGGGGAAAAAAAGGGGAAAACAAGGGGAAAAAAGGGAAAAATCTTCAACTTTGAGGTCGCTTTGTCGCAGAGCCCCCGCTCGCCACTGTCCCCTCCGGGGCTGCTCCTCCCGGGCGGCTTTTCCCAGGGATTGCTCACAACAAGGGATTCCCAGAGAAATACTGCAGGCGGTCCCTGCTGAGTTTTTTTTCCTTCATCCTCCTGTTCTGAAACCAGATTTTAACCTGGCGGTCGGTGAGGTTCAACATCCTGGAGAGCTGCAGCCGCTTCTCTTTGTTGATGTAGACGTTGAAGAAGAATTCCCGCTCCAGCTCCCGGATCTGGAATTTCGAGTAGGGGCAGCGCTTCTTCCTCGTCCTGGGAGCACCTGGGAAGGAGGAAAAGCGGGATTAAAAATCCCGGAGGAATAAAAACCCCCGGGGGGGGTGGAAATCCCAGGAAAACGAGGCTGGAAATTGGGAATTTGGGATTGTTGAGAGGGCACAGAGACGGCGCTTTGTTGGGCGAGGTTAAAGCGGAGTTTTAAGGAATTTTTTCCACCCCGCACAGGAATTAACGCAGATTTTGGGGTGGATTTTTTTTGGGGAAAGAAAAGCCGGGTTTGGAGCGGAATAAAGCGGAGTTTAGGGGAGGGGAAGATCAAACCCAGGGCTGTTATCAGCAGAGGGAAAGGCCCGGGTTAGGTCGGGATTAGAGGAACGAGAGATTTGGTTCCGCACAAGTTTTTGATTAACTCCAGCCCTCGCCACACACGCGAGAAAAGAGGAATCAAAAAGAGGAATCAAAGTGCGGGGGAATTCCGCGTCTGGGCTGCGAGAGGGGGATTTGCACCCTCCCAGCGAGCGGGGAGGCAAAAACATCCCCCAAAAACGCGCCCCGAAGGAGCCCCCGCGCCCGCGGAATTCCCGCGATTCGGCCCCTAATTCCCTCCGAGGCCGCCCAGGGAATGGGAGCGCGTGGGAAAAATAAAATCCGATTTGAACCCGCGGTTTTGGGTGGCTCAAAGGGACCCTCGCGCCGGGAAAAAAATCCTGACAAAAGCCCGGGCTTGGGAGGGGAAAAGCGCCGCTTCCAGCAGGAAAACCGAGGGAAAATCGAGGGAAAATCTCCTTTTCCCCGGGATTTTGGCCGGTTCCTCCCTCAACCCCGCGCCCGCCCGGACACAGAGGAGTCGCAGGAGAGCTTTAATTAGCTATTAATTAAAAAAACAACAAACCCTGGCGAAGCAGCTCGGGGAAGCCCGGGCAGCCGCAGCCGCGTTCTGCCCAATTGCCTTTTACCCTCGGCAACCCCGAATCCTTTTAAAACGCCCGTGTAAGTTCATGATCAAAGTTAATATTTGTCACGACGCCGCGCTTTTAAAATTTCACAGACTCCGCCGAGAGAGAGAGAGAGAGGGGAGAGAGAGAGAGAGAGATGTGGCCGCGCTTAACATCTCCATTTTATATTTTATTTTTTTGTTCTCCCAGCGCTTTTTTTTCCCATCGTAAAAGGGAGAAGAAAGAGCTTCAGAGCTTCTAATAAAATCCTTGGAGCGCTTATAAAACTCCACATAAAAAACCTTTGCCCGACAAAACACAGCCGGGCTCGGTCCCCCCCTTTTAACCTTTCCCTTTACTGCTCTACCTACTCGCAGCGCCGCTTTTGGAGCTCTCCTTGGCTCCCGACGAGGACGACGCCGAGGAAGAGCCGGGATTTGTGTTCTCCTCCTCCTCCTCCGCGTTGTCCAGCGCCTCCGCGGCCGCTTTGCCTTCGTCCCCTTTCTGCGCGCAGCTCTCGGGCGCGCTCTCGGCGCCGCAGAAGGAGGAATTCTCGAAGAAGCGGTCGAAGCCTTGGGGCAGGACGGAGTTTTTGCTCATCCCGGAGTAAAAACCCGACGGCGCCGGGGCGCTGGAGGCCGGGGGGTGGTGGTGATGGTGATGATGGTGGTGGCTGTAGGCGCTCTCGTTTTTCATTAGCATTTCGCTCATGCCGGCGGGCGGGATGCACTCCCTGTGCATCAGCTCCTCGGCGGAGTAACACGACGCGTAATTCCCGCGCGGGTGCCATTTGCTCGAGGGCTCCAGCGCGTAGGGCACCTCCCGAGGCACGGCGGGCACTTGCGCCAGGTTGGCCGAGTAGGGGTAGGAGATTTGGCGAGAAGGGGCCTGCGGCAGGAAGGAGGACACGGTGGAGAACTCGGGCACGTAGTAGGTGCAGCTGGGCAGGTACAGGTTGGACGCGCAGCCCGCCCTGTCCCCGAAATCGGCGCTGCGCTCCTTGCGCGACTGCGAGCAGAAGTTGCCCAGGTTCACCGAGTTAAACATCTTTGCCCCGGCGCGCGGGGTCGGCTTTTGGAGGTGTTTTTTGGGGTGGTTTTTTTTTTTATATCAGCCACGCTCCTCGAGTCTGGAGGGGGTTTTTTTTGGGGGGGGGAAGGGGGGGGGGAAAAGCCGAGGCGCGGAGGGTGAAAAAATTTGGGGAGGCGAGATGACGCGCGATCCGTCTTAGTCGCTGGCGAGCGCCACGTGATGCCAAAGTAGAAATTGTCATATATCAGTTTGGAGCGCCCGGGATGGCGGAGGAGGGGTCGCTTCACTTAGGTAAGAGCGCCGGAGGTTCAAACGATTGGTTTGCAAACACCGCAGCCGCGTTATGAAAATCAGGCGCAGATTTGGGGGCATTTTCTGCCGCCGGGGAAGGCACACCCCTCTCTCTCGCTCTCCCTCTCCCTCTCCCTCTCTCTCTCCCTCCCCGCGAGCATCCACAGCAGAACAAGCACAAGGGCTGGCTTGGGAACTTGCTTTTTTTTTTTTTTTCCTCCCTTTTCCCCCCCTTCTTGCTCTTTTTTTCCCCCCTCTCTCTCCCCTTCTTGGTCTCTTTCATTTTTTAAATTTTTTCTTCCTTGGTTTTTTTCCCCATTCTCTCTCTTTTCCCCCCTTTCCCCCTTCTTCCCCTTTTCTTTCCTTCCCCCATTTCTTGCTCTTTTTCCTTCTCTTTCCCCCTTCTCGATTTTCTTTTCCCTTTCCCCCTTTCTTCCTCTTTTTCTTCTCTTTCCCCTTTCTTGCTCCTTTTTGTCCCTTTCTGCCTCTTTTTCCCCCTTCCCCCTTCTCGCTCCTTTTCCATTCTTTCCCTCCCTTCTTCCTCTTTTCCTTTTTCTTCCCTTTTTTCCCTCCCTCTTTTTCCTTCCCTTTTCCCCTTCTTTCCCCCCCATTTTTTACTTCGTTTCTTTCCTTCCCCCTTTTTTCTTCCCTTTTTTCCTTCCCTTTCCCCTCCTTTTTATTTTTCTTCCCCTTTTCCCCCCTTCCTTTCTTTCCCCCTCTTTTTTTTCTCCTCCCACTTTTTCCCACCCCTTTTTTTTTCCTTTTTCTTCCCTTTTTCCCCCCTTTTTCCCTCCTCTCCTTCCCCTCTCGCTGCTTCCAGCGGGGTTTGGGGATGGGTTGGGGGCGACCAGGGCTGGGCAGGGGGCGAGCAGAGGGCGAGGGAGGCTCCAAAGGGTGGAAAATTCCCCCCCCCCTTCTCCCTTTTTAGAAATATTTTAATTACTCTGATTATTCTAATTTATTATTCCGGCCATTCCCATCCCCTGGAAAAGCTTCAGGCAGCTCAATAAAATCTCTGGAGTTTCGGGAGGAACTTTCCCAATAAACGGGAATTCAGCGAAATTACAAATCAATCCCGACCGGGGGAATTAGCGCTAATTAACAAGCCCCTAACAAACGCTAATTACTCGTTCTCCACGTGCACATCAACGCTCCAGCGGCGGCTTTTTATGGAAAAAATTCCAGCTCGGCAGCGCCGGGGAGCGCGCGAAGTTTCCCAACTTTAGACTCCAAGCAGGCCCGGGGATTTTGGGGTTTTTTAAAATGAATTTTGCCGCGGAATCAGCGATTGATCAAAGAAATAAATGGATTAAATCGCTGCCCAATCAATATCCCAAAGTTCCCCTTCTCCTTTAAATATTTATCCCGGTATTGAATATTTCATGGAAGTGTTTATTGTCAATCAATGACGGCGCGTTCATCGCTCATTCCGCCTGAATTAAAAAAAGATAATTCTGATTAAAGTCGTTTGTCTTGCGCCTGGAAGCCTCCTCTGATCCCGCTCCCGCTGGATTTTGATCCCGAAAAAATCGAGCTATTGAAGCGCTGCCGGATATTGGGAGAGTTTGCCGCAGAATTATTAAAATTTATTTAAAAAGGGGGGAAAAAAATTCCCTCCTGGAAGGGTTCGGGGAAGCCGCACCTGGAGGACGCCCAAATCCTGCGGCTCCTCCGCCGCATTCCAGGAGCTCTGCAGGAGCGAAATTCCCGGGAATAATCGGGGCTAAAGCGGGTTTTCACCTGGACTGGGAATTGCGAGGGGGGAAACCTTTCCCGGCCGGGAGGACGCGGCCGCTCCAACTCCGGGTGCAAAAATCGCCCCAAATCCGGGATTTTTTTTCCCCCTCATCCTTTTATTTCCAGGATGCCCCTCAGGAATCTTCCCCTTCCATTCTCCCTTTTAAAACCCCCGAAAAAAAGGAAAACAAAAGGGAATTTTGAATGAAATGAAATAAAAATGTGGATTTTTTTCCACGCGCGAACCCGAATTAATCCCAGTTTGGGATTTGTTTGGAGGGGGGATGAATATTCCCAACAAAACCGGGAGAGAGGAGAAGATTTTAGAGGGGATTTTGTCCAAATCGAGAAGGAAATTCAAGGAAAAAATGGGGAAAAAAAGGAAATCTCAGGAGCAGGAAAAGCCTCGACGGCTGCCGCGGGTTCGCTTCGCTCCCTGAGATAAAAAACCGAAATAAAATAACAAATTCACCCCAAACAATCGGAATTTCACCCCCGAATCACCCGAATTTCACCCCAAAATGACCATTTCACCCCAAAAAGGGAAGCCCCTTTCGGGGCCGGGCACCCGGGCGGCTCCTCCGTGGCTCTCCCTCTTTAATTTCGTTTATTTTGCTCCCGCAGTTGGGTTTTTTTCCAAGGGGGTTGCTGAATTCCTGGGAAAAGGTGGGAAAAAACCTCCCCTGGAGGAGCGGGGCAGAGGTTAAAAATAAAAATATCCCGAAATTCCGCAGCAATTTGGGGGAAAAGTTGATTTTTATGAAGAAAAGAGCCCCGCTGGCAAAGCCAAACCCCGAGATTCCGAGGAAATAAAAATAAAAATCCAGGGAATTTCAGCAGCGCTTTCCCAGCTCCATCGGGGCGTTTCGCCGGGAATTTTTGGGGGATTTATTGGGAATTCTTGGAGGGCTGCGCCCTCCTCACTCGGACCTTTCCAACCCCAACAATTCCCATTAATTTCGGGGTTTCCCCACCCTTTTCCTTGGCTTTGTCTTCCCCGTTCCCATAAAATCCCTTTTTTTGCTGGAAACACAAATAAAAATCCCAGGAATTGCGGGATGAGTTTTGTTGGTTTTTTGGTTTTTTTTCTCCCTCCCCCCCCCCCGTCTGAAACATCCCCATAAAAATCGAAATAAAAACCGAAATAAAACCGCGAATAAATATCCGCAGCTCGGAGCAGGGACCCGGGGATGTTTCCAGGTTCCTAATCCGCTTCTTTTTTATGGCGTTTTGGGGCAAAACTTTTAATTAAAGTGTCAGCGCCGCTCTAACTCGGGTTTTTATGGAGCGATATTAATCCCAAACTCCAAACTAATGATGTTCAGGGATTTTTTATGAGCGTAATTATTATTTTTTTTTTCCCCCCTCAATTCCCTCCTCTGGAGCATCTCCCTCTAAAACGGGGAAAAATAGGGTTTAAAATCCACTTTTTTGGGGGGATTTTTAGACCCCACGGAAAAATCTGAGCGCGGTTTTGTTTTTTTATCCAGAGAGGGAATTTGAGCTCGTCCTAAAACCCCGAAGCCTCCCCAAAACCCCCCAAAAAGAGAACAAACCCCTTTAGGTGCGGGGAGAATTTATGGGGGTTTGGAGGTAAAAGGATTTAAACCCGAACCTGGGGGTGGGCTTGGGGTTTTAAAGCCGGGTTTGGGGTTTTAAAGCCCGGTTTGAGTTTTTAAAGCCGGGTTTGGGGTTTTAAAGCCGGGTTTGGGGTTTTAAAGCCGAGTTTGGGTTCTAAAGCCGGGTTTGAGTTTTTAAAGCCGGGTTTGGGGTTTTAAAGCCGGGTTTGGGGTTTTAAAGCCGGGTTTGGGGTTTAAAGGCGGGTTTGGGGTTTAAAGGCGGGTTTGGGGTTTTAAAGGCGGGTTTGGGATTTAAAGCCGGGTTTGGGATTTAAAGCCGGGTTTGGGGTTTTAAAGCCGGGTTTGGGGTTTAAAGGCGGGTTTGGGGTTTTAAAGCCGGGTTTGAGTTTTTAAAGCCAGGTTTGGGGTTTAAAGCCGGGTTTGGGGTTTTAAAGGCTGGTTTGGGGTTTAAAGGCGGGTTTGGGGTTTTAAAGCTGGGTTTGGGGTTTTAAACCCGGTTTGGGATTTAAAGCCGGGTTTGGGGTTTAAAGCCGGGTTTGGGGTTTAAAGCCGGGTTTGGGATTTAAAGCCGGGTTTGGGGTTTAAAGCCGGGTTTGGGGTTTTAAAGCCGGGTTTGGGGTTTAAAGGCGGGTTTGAGTTTTTAAAGCCAGGTTTGGCGTTTAAAGGCGGGTTTGGGGTTTAAAGGCGGGTTTGGGGTTTAAAGGCGGGTTTAAGGCGGGGATTTGGCCGCTTCCTGCCGGGCAGCGGCAGCTGCGGAGCCCCAGCACTTGAATTTGACCACCAAAAGCGGCCGCCATAAACCGGGAACGGCGGCTCGGATTCCTTAAAAAAAAACCAACAAAAACCGGGAAAAAGGAAAACAAGACAAGAAAAGCTCCGGGAGCGCTTTAATCCCCGCCTTTTCCAGCCCAAAATTCGGATCCCAGCGTGGAGAAAAGGAAGGAAAAGCTGCGTTTGTGAGGATGAAGGGAATAAAGATCCGGGGGAATGTGGAAAAGGGCAGGAAAAATCGGATTTTGGGGGGTTTGAAAGCCCTGAGTGGAACAAATGAAACTCCCCCAATGGGGAGAGGTTTTTTAATTATTTTTTTTTTAATTTTTTTGGATTTTTCGCAGCCGCAGCGATTGAAAAGCCCCGAGTTCCCGGTGCTTTTTCCACGATTAAATCTGGAAATTCCCATTTTTATCCTTCCCCTCAAGCGGGGGCTTCTCCCCACCCCAAAATCAGGTGAAAATCCCATTTTTTTTTCCCTCGGTTTCCACAGCCGGGGGCTTCTCCAAACCCCAAATTAAATGAAAGTTCCCATTTTTTTCCCATTTCTTCCCCACTTTTCCCCATTCCGCTTCTCCCCATCCCAAATTCCCATCCAGAAAGAGCAAAAAAAGACGGAAAAAAATCCGAATTTCAGCCCCCGTTTTTCCCCATAAACCGCGAGCACTTCCCACATTTTGAAGGCTTTTTCAGCACCACAAAAAAAACCCTCCAAGATCTGAGATTTCGGGATTTTCGGGGGATGTTCGAGGCCTTTCGCCTGCCGAAAAAAAATCCCTGCAAGTTGTGAAAGTTGGCTCGGGCTGAGCTGTGTAAACATCTGAAGTTTGATTTTGATTTAGGTTAAGCCTGGACTTGAACTCTTCTCAATAAATCATCTTTTTTCTCTCTTTTCTTTCTTTTCTTTCTTTTTTTCCTATTTTTTTCACAACAATATTTGATTTTTGATTTTTTTTCCGCCCTCCCAGCCCCGAGCCGCAGTGAAAGGAATTTTTTCAGCCTCCCCAAAAGTTTTGGTTTTGGCTGCGTTGCCACAAAGGATTCTTTGTCCCGGGTAGGAAAAAAAGCAAAAAAATATTAAAAATGAGGTTTGAGGGAGTTAAAAAGGGGAAAAAATATAAAAAATGGGGTGGAGGCACTAAAAAATCCCAAAAAAGTGAAATAAAAATGAAATGAAAGAGCTTTGAGACCAAGCTGCCTCTCAAAAAACCCGATTTGAACCTTCGGTTTCGCTGCCTGAACTGAACTCGCTTCGCTCCCGTTTCGGGGTGAAAAAAAGCGATTTTAGGGTGTGCAAATGAGCTGTGAGAGGGCGAAAAAAGCGCATTTCCAGCGGCTGCTCCAACTCCTGCGGCCGGGGGGATTTGGATGCTCCCGGCGGGGATTTTCCTGCAAGGATTTCCTGGGCGGGGGGTTCAAAATTAATTAATAATAGTAATAATAATAATAATAATAGTAATAGCATAGTAATAGTAATAGTAATAGTAATAGTAATGGTATATAATTTAAAAAATGAAATTAATGATAGAAAAAAATAAATTAAATTCAGAACTGAGAGAGGGAGAAGAGGAAAGCGATCCCAAAAATCCAAAGTGAAGCGGCGACAGCTCCGAGCCCGGAAAAACGGGATCGGCCCCAAATTAAATTCGGCTGCGCGAGGAGGGGGAAAAACCCCAAAAACGCGAAGAATTCAAAGGGAAAAGGGGGAAAAATCCGGAATAATTCCACTAAAGGCGGCGGGAGCCCCCTGAGCTCGGGGTTTCATCTGGGTTTGATCAAGATAAAAGCCGGGGCAGCTCCGCGCTCCCAAAGCGCGGCGGGGCCGGGAACGTCCGGGATCAGTTTGGGATCGGGATCGGGATCGGGGTCGGGATCGGGATCGGGGTCGGGATCGGGATCGGGATCGGGATCGGGATCGGGGTCGGGATCGGGATCGGGGTCGGGATCGGGGTCGGGATCGGGGTCGGGATCGGGGTCGGGATCGGGGTCGGGATCGGGATGGGGCCGAGGCGCTGGGGAGGGTTTGGGATTCAGCAGCGCCGAGGAAAAATCCCATTTTCCCCTCCGCCTGGGCGCTTATTGGCGCTTTTTCACCATTTCTTCACCATTTTTGCACCATTTCTTCACCTTTTATTTCCCATTTTTTTCCCTTTTATCCTCAGTTTTCACCATTTATTCCCATTTTTTTCCCTTTTATCCTCAGTTTTCACCATTTATTCCCATTTTTTCCACATTTATCTCCGATTTTCACCATTTATTCCCATTATTCTCCATTTATTCTCATTTCTTCCCAATTTATCCTAATTTTTCACCATTGGTTCTCCTTTTCCCCTCTTTTATTCCCATTTTTTCACCATTTATTCCCATTTTTTCACCATTCAGGCCTCGGGAATTCTCCATTCCTGCGCATTCCCTTTTTTTTTTGACTCTGTTCGCCCCTGCCCGGCTCTGAAAGGCGAAATTTTCTGGAATTCCAGTGGAATTCCCACGAAATTCGGCTGGGAAGGAGACAAAGCCCAACCTCCTCCTGTCCCCCCTCCTCCCAACCCCAAAAACTCCGCTTTTAACCCCAAAAAAACCCAAACAAACCACGCCGAAACCTGGGAAAATCCGAAATTCCTTTATTCTCCAGCGGTTCCTTTGGAAAACTTCAGCGGCGCCTCTAAAATGGGGGGAAAACAAGGAAAAATCGGGAATTTGGGTGGGAAAATTGGAATTTTTTAATCGGGGACCCCATTTTTGGGTGAAAAAGCCCCGAAATGAGGATCTGGGGATAAAAGAAACCTCCCCCATCCAAGCGCAATCCCGGGGTCTTCATCCCAAAAATCCTCAGGAAATCATTCCCAAGGATTCAACTTTTTATTATTTTTAATATTTTTATTATTTTTAATATCTAATTAATTTTTATTTGATATTTGATTTTTTTCCATATTTTTTCCTGTCCCGGGTTTGGATTTCCCTCCATCCCAAAGGGATTTTTGGGGATAAACTCCGGGAATTTGGGGTCCCCCGGCATTAAATGGGAATAAAGCGACCCCAAACCCTTCACAGGGGGATTTTTCCAGCGGAATTTCAGCTCCTGGGGGATAAAATTTTGGGGAAAAAGAAGGAAATTTGTCCCTTTTCCATCCGTCCCTGGATCCAATGGAATTCCCGGCGCTCCGAGTCCTTTTTCCCAATAAAATCCGCATTTTCCACTCCCAAACCGCCTCCATCTCTTGGCAAATCCTCGGGATTAGGGGCGGAAATCCCTTTAAAATCAGATTTTTGATTGATTTCTTTATTTCTCTCCTCATTCCCCCGCAACACAAAAAATTTATTGGGGTTTTTTTTTCTTTTCCCTTTCATCTCATTAAAAATGGAGGGGAGAAATTCCCTTTTTCCTGCTTTTTTTCCTTCTTTTCTTCCTCCTTTTCTCGCCTCCTCTCTCTTTCCCTTCTTTCCCCCCATATTTATTTTAAAAAAAGTGAATTTCTGCCCCGGGCACCTCTGTAAGAAGCCAAAACTCGTCATTTTTACCCCAAAAATTCACATTTTATTCCATTTATCGCTGCTTTACCCCAATCCAGCTGAAACCCCCGGGGATTTCCACACTGATTTCCCTAAAATAATTCCAATTTTTGCCGAATTTCGGCAAAATCGCGCTTTTTTTTGGTAGCCCCCCTCTCCCCCCACCCCCTCCGCGGTTTTGGGTTTTTTTTAGGTTTTGAGCCACTCCGAGGGTGAAAATCAGGGGATAATTGGGATTTTTGGGGGGGAAAATTGAGTTTTTTCCCCATTTTTTGGTGCCGGGGGGGAAGCGGCGCCTTTGTCACAGCTCTGGGGAAACAAAGGGCGAAAAACGCCTCAAAATCGGCAAAAAAATCCTCAAAAAAAGAGCAAAAACTCCTCAAAAAAGAGGGAAAAATCCCGAAAAAAGAGCAAAAACACCCCCGAAAAAGGGAAAAAAAATCCTCAAAAAAAGAAGCCAAAACTCCCCAAAAAAAGAGCAAAGAATTTCCTCAAAAACAGCAAAAAATCCCCCCAAAAAAAGAACAAAAAACCCCAAAATTGCGAATTTTCCCATTGTCCCCTTTGGGGTCCCCCCTGCGGGCCCGGCCCCACCCGGGGAGCGAAATTTGGGGTGAAATTTGGGGCAAAACCCCCCAAAATTCCCCTCCCGGCCAAGCTTTGTCCAATCCCTGCCGTTTTGGGGGGGAATTTGGGGGATTTTCTCTTTATTTTGGGGTTTTTAGGTCCCCACCCCGTTTTAAAAGAGATTTTAATTCCTTTGTCCTGAATTTTGGGGTGAAATCAGCTCCGAGGAGGAAGGGAGCGAGACGAGAAGGATTTGGGGAGAATTTAAGGTTTTTTTCCCCATTTTCCCCCACCCCATTCCCTGAATTTTCCTTCTTTAACCCCAACCCTTCCCCGGCAGCCAAAAACGCCCCAAAATCCCCTTAAAATCCCCTAAAAATCCAAATTATTTTATTCCCTCCGCCCCTTCGGCCGAGCTTGGCTCGACCCCAAATATCCCAAATCCCATTTTTATTTTAGGATCGGAGTTTCCCCCTTTTTTTTTTGTGGGAAAATTTCCACTTTTCCTCCCTCCACCCTTTTTTTTTATTATTTTCCTCTCTTACCGAGCGAACTTCGTTGTTTTCGGGCATTTAACCTGAATTGGGATTTTCCTGATGGTTTTTCATCCCCTCGCTGGGAAAAGGGAGGGGAAATGAGGGAAAAAATGGAGGAAAATGGGGAAAAGGAAGGAAAAAAAAGGAGAAAAAATCGGTTTGAAGCCTCGTGGAGGGGAGAAAAAAACGGCGGAAAATCAGGATTTGGAGGAAAAATCTTCCCAAAAATCGACGTGGAGGAGTTGGGGGGTGGAGAGGGGGGGGAAAAAAGGGTTTTAATTAAAATAAATGGGGGAAAAGGGGGGGGGAAAAAGGGAATTAAAAGGGAAATAAAAGGGAAAAAAGGGAATCGGCGCAGCCCGGGCTGAGCTTAACTTGACCTTCACTTTGCCCGCCCACCCAGACGGGCAAATCCCGGCGCCTCCTCCCGCGGGCAGCGCGGAAATCCCGGGAAAAGGCGGCGGAGAGGGACCGAAACCGGGAAAAATCCGATTCTAATAATCAAAAATTAAAAAATGAACCCAAATAACGCGGGCGGGGGCGAACCCCGAGCGGCTGCGGCCCCAAAAGTGCCCGAAAATCGGAATTTTCGCTGATTTTTTGCGAGGGTTTGGATTGGGATGGAGGGAAATTTGTGTAAAAATGGAAATTTGGGGTTTTGCCAGCGGATTTTTCCCTTTTCCCCCGAACTGCCCCAAAAATCCGCTCTGATCCCAAAGAGGCACCGAGATTTTCCCCCAATCCTCTTTTTTTTTGCCCCTAAAATCCCTTTCCCCCCCTATAAAAACCCCAACAAAGCCCGCCGAAACCAGCACGGAAAATTCAGATTTTTTACCCCGTTTAGATTAAAAAAAAAGGGGGAAAATTAAAAAATCCCAATTTTAGGGGCGCGGGGATTTTTTTCAGTTCAAAGCGAGCGCGGCCGGGTTTGGATCCATGGATTTGGGGCGGGAAAAGGGGGCGAAAAAAGGGAATTTCGGGTGCGGATGTGGCAGCTGCCGGGGTTTAGGGCAGCAGCAGATGTTTTGCCTCAGCGGCGCCCTATAAAGATCATTTTCTGCCGGAGCCATAAACGCGGCTCGGCCCCAATTACGGCTGAAGACGCTCGCTCCAAATCCCCATAAATCGGGCGTTGGGACGGGCCCGGAAAAGCGGGAATTTGGGAATTTTGGGGCGGGGGAAGGGGGTGGGAAAAGGAGGGAAGGGTTGGGGGGGAAATGGGGTGGGAGCGGGACCCTAAAAAGGCGGTTTTGGACCCCAAAATGCTCCCCGGTCTCTTTAGGGCCCCAAAAATGGAGCCGGGGTCACTTTGGGGCCCCAAAAATGGAGCCGGGGTCACCTCAGACCCCCAAAATGGAGCCGGGGTCACTTTGGGCCCCAAAAATGGAGCTGGGGTCACTTTGGGGCCCCAAAAATGGTCCCTGGTCCATTTAGGGTCCCCAAAATTCCCCCTTGGTCCCTTCAGCCGCCCCAAAACCCCACCTTGGTCCCTTTAGGGCCCCCAGAAATGAACCCGTGACCCCTTCGGACCCCAAAAATTCCCCTCCGGTCCCCCAAAAACGCCCCTGGTGCCTTTAGGGCCCGAAAAAGGGGAAGAAAAGGGAATAAAACGGAGGGGGAAAGGGGGAAAATGGGAAAAAAGGGAAAGAAAGGGGGAAACATCCGGGGAAATGGGGGAAAAGTGGGGAAAAAGTGGAATAAAAAAGGAGGAAAAAGGGGGAGAAGAAGGGGAAGAAAGGGGGAAAGGGGAGAAAAGGGGGAAATGACGGGAAATGGGGGAAAGGATAAAAAGGGAGGATGAAAAAAATGGGGATAAAAAAGGCGGAACAAGAGGGGAAAAAGGGGAATAAAAAGGGGGAAAAAGGGAATTTTTCCAGCTCCCACCAAAGCAGGAAAATTCCCGGGATTTTCCCGCAGCGAGGAGCGGAACCCGAGCGGATTTTTCCTTTTATTCCTGATTTTCCTCTTTCTTTCCTTAACGAGGCCGGGCCTTCATCCATCTCCTTTAAACGAGGTTCATTAATTAATGAATTTATCCCCGCGCTAATTAAAATCTCGCCGGGGCTCCTCGCGGCCCAGCCAGCCATAAAAAAAGCCATTTTTCCCCCATTTTTCCCCGTTTTTTCCCTCGTTTCCTCAGGTTTTAGCCGCGAGTTTCCCGCTGGAATAAATTCTCTTAAAATCCGAATTATTCCCAGTTTTTTTGGGCAGGGCCGCGGCTGTTGATTAACGCCGCTAATTGGCCGCGCTCGGGGCTCATTGGATATTCAGGGGCTGCTTTTTAGGGATAAAAAAAGGGGGAAACGGCTCAAATTAAGCACAGGAGGGGGAAAAAATTGGATTTATCATGGAATGCACCCAAGGATGGAGCGCAGCCACGGGAAGAGGGAATTCCGTCCATTTTAATTGGAATTATTGGGATTTAGTTGGAATTTTTCTGCTCTTTCCAGGCCCCAAGCGCAGCTGCCAGGGGAAAAATTGGATTTTAATTGGATTTATTTGGGATTTGGGGTGGTTTGGGGGGAAAATCCTTTCCAGGCGGGGAAATTCCGGCCTGGAATTCCGGCCTTGGGTTTTGGGGGATTTTTACTTCTTATTTGGGGATTTCTGCTCTTTATTTTGGGGGGTTTTATTCCCTATTTTTGGGTTTTTTTCACTCCCGATTTCGGGTTTTTTTACTCCAATTTTAATTCCATTTTTCTTTCTGCTCTTCCCGCCTGGATTTGGGGGCAAAACCCCCAAATTTGGCTGGGAAAAAAAGGAGATTTTTGAGAAAAAAGGAGAACTTGGACATCCCACTTCAGTTTTCCTCATTAAACTCGGCTTAAAGCCGCTCTTAATTACCCTGAGATGAGCTCGGGTTTAATTAGGCCGGGGTTGGCCGCGAGTTCAAAGAAATCCTGGACACGAAGGTGCCAAAACC
Organism: Monarcha castaneiventris obscurior; assembly: GCA_026261815.1. Lineage (NCBI taxonomy): Eukaryota > Metazoa > Chordata > Aves > Passeriformes > Monarchidae > Monarcha > Monarcha castaneiventris. The sequence goes on along the minus strand of JAMPIT010000500.1, from coordinate 282,908 downwards.
CAATCCCGAATCCCCAAAAAAACCCCAAAAATCCAATTTTATTTCCCATAAAAAGCCCCAAAATGCGGTGAAATCCCCAAAAATCGCCCTCGGGGATGGATTTTTCCCAGGATTTTGGAGGCAGCTGGGAAAAATCCCCAATTTTTGGGGTCATTTATTGAATTTTGGGTTTGATTGGAGTTTTTTTCCTCATTGATTTGGAATCCAGGGAGTGAAATCCGCGCCTGAATCCCTGAAATAATTATGGAATTTTAATGGAATTTTAATGGAATTTTGATGGAATTTTTATGGCCCTCCAGCAATTTGTTCCCAGGCCATAAATTCCCTTTTATTTGGGGTTTTTTGGAGTTTGAAATCCAACAATTCCCGCTCGAGGGGAAGGGAAATTCGGGATTTTTGTGGATTGGGAGAATTTCGGCTCCTCCCGCCCCTTTTTCCTGGGAAAGGAGGGGATTGAAGCGGATTTGGGGCGGATTTGGGATTTTTCGGGATAAGGGAGGTGGAGGGGGGGGCGTGAATGGAGAAATGGGAAAAAGGAACAAAATAAAGCAGGAAATGGGAACTGAGAATTGAATCCTGAAAAATAAAGGGAAATGAAATCAATGGAATGGATGAAAGAATAAAGGAAAGTGGAATCAAATAAATGAAGAAATAAATAAAATATAAAATAAAGTGAAAATGAAAATAAAATTAAAATAAAATAAAATAAAATAAAATAAAATAAAATAAAATAAAATAAAATAAAATAAAATAAAATAAAATAAAATAAAATAAAATAAAATAAAATATTTTTTAAAATAATAATTGTTTTAAAAGCAACTTTTCCATGGAAAAACGGGAATTTTCACGCCGTAGCAAACCCCAAACCCCCGGATCCCCCGAGCTCGCTGGAAGGGGCCGGGATCGGCCCCATTCTTTGGGAATATTTTGCTTTTCCTCCCCTTTCCCTGCTCAGTTCCGGCAGCTCCTGGAAGAAAAAGCCGGAAGCGGCTCCAGGATCCCCCGAAATTCGTCCTTGGAGAATCCGGGCTGGAAAAATCCCAATTTCCTCTCAATTTTGGGGCTTTTTCCCCAAAAAAATCGCCCCGAACCGCCCCAGGCTCAACCAATCCTTGGATTCTTCCCCTGAAATTCCCGCCCGGATCCCAGAAAATTCCCTTTTTCTACCCCCAAACCCTCAGAGGGAAAATCCAGGGAATCTCGGAGGAAACCGCGGCTCCAAATCCGCTTTGTTCCCGTTTCAGCTGCGGGATTTGGGATTTTTCCTGTTGAAGGAATTTCCGCCCGTCCCAACCCCAAATCCCATTTTTTCCCACTCTAACGGGGGCACTCCCAGGATTATTCCCATTTTCGTGTCCGGGATTTTTGGGACATTTCCCTTTGGGCGCCCCCGCCCCTTCCCCACGGACAAAAGGATCCCAAATTCCCAAAAAAAATCCCAAATCCCAGCTTTTTTCCACAAAAAGTACCCCAAATTCCAGCTTTTATTCTCAAAAAAAAAAAAAAATCCCAAATCCCAGCTTTTCCCCAAAAAATCCAAATCCCAGATTTTTTTCGCCTAAAAGTACAAATTCCGGCTTTTTTCTCCCTCAAAATCGCGGGTTTAGGGCGGAATTTCTCTCCCAACTGAAGCTGAATTCCCACTTTCGGAATCCCCGGGATTTTCCCAAATATTCCCCTCGATATTTTTAATTTCCCGACACTTTTCATTTTCACCGAATCTTCTCTTTTTAAAATTATTTTCCCCAAAAGAAAAGAAAAGAAAAAAACCGGAAATAAACCATCCAATATTTTGGTTTTTCTCTCCTTTTTTTAGGAACTTCAGCGGCGATTTTTTTTTCATTTCAATCGCGAGTCATAAAAATAGATAATAAATAAAAAAAAAATAATTATCAAATAATTATAATTGCTAAAATAATGATAAATAAAAGTGTTATTATAAATAAAATAAAAAAATAAAAAAATAAATAAAATAAAATAAAATAAAATAAAATAAAATAAAATAAAATAAAATAAAATTGGTAATAATGATAATAATGAAAATAAAGAAAATAATAATGTAAATAATGATAATGATAATGATATAATAATAATAATAATAATAATAATAATAATAATAATAAAATCCATCACCACGGCGCGGCTTTGGGCTGAGTTTATTTATTCTCCAGAAATGACATCAGAATACATTAATTAATTCATTCATTCATTAGAATCATCAGCCAGAAGCGACTTTGTACAGGACAGACATTGCATAGGATTCAAAAAAACCCTTCGGGAAGGGATTTCCGCGCTAATTAACACCGGTAATTAACCTAAACTAGGCCAGACAAGCAGGGGACAACGGCACGGACACGGAAACAAACACAGGACGCACAAACCCCACCGAGCGCCTCTTTTTGGGCCACATTTGGCAGAAATTCGCATTTTCCCGGCATTTTCGCTGCTGGTGTGGCGGGGAGGGGTCGGGAATTCCAATTTCATTTAATTTTCTTTTTTTCTCTCCTCATCCTGTTCTCATTTTATTCGAATTTTTTTTCATTTTATTTTCATTTTATTTCCATTTTTCATTTTATTCTCATTTTATTTCATTTTTTTCATTTTATTCCCATTTTATTTTTGTTTTATTCCCATTTTATTTTCGTTTCTTTTCATTTCTCCTCATTTCCCTCTCATTTTATTTGGTTTTATTTGGGGTTTTCCGGGGTTTTCGCCCCTCTGAGCAGCAGGAGAAGAAGGACACGGCTCCGTTTAGGGTTTTTTTTGGGATGAATCCCACAAAATTCCTGAAGTCCCGCCCTACTCCATCCCCGGGGGGAGTTTAGAACCCAAAAACGCAGAAAATCTGCGTGGATTTGGGGTTTTTGGATGATTTTCCCACCTCCGGGACACGAAACCGCCCCAAAATTCCCTCCGAGAGCGCCCAAACCCCAAAACTCCCCTCGGCGCCACCCCAAAAATTGGATTTTCCCATTGCACGTGGTCGGGCTGGAGCAAAACTGCCCAAAAATGGGGTTTTTTACACATTTTAGGGGTTTATTGCACAGCCCCGCGGCGGCTCTGGAGAGGGAGAGGAGGGAAAGGGGAAAAAAGGGGAAAAAAGGGGAAAAAAGGGGGAAAAGGGGAAAAAAGGGATCCTGACCCCAAAATTTGGGTTGAGGGAGGGGTTTTGGGTCTTTTTCCGGGCCAAAAAAGCTCCGGGAGGGAATAAAAATGGGGAATAATTGGGGTGGGAATGAGGAAAAAAAGTTAAAAAGAGGGGGAAATGGAAATGGGGAAAAAAGGGGGGAAAAAGGAGCGAAAAATGGGGGAAAAAGGGGGAAAAGAGGGGAATAAAGGGGGGAAATTGGGGAAAAAAACAGGAAATGGAGGAAAAGGGGGGGAAAGGAGGGAAAAGTGGGGAAAAAGGAGGGAAAATGGGGAAAAAATGAGGGAAAATAGGGAAAAAAGGGGAAAAAAGAGGGGAAAAAAGGGGGAAAGGGGAAGGAGACGCTGAGGACGGAGGGAGCAGGAATAAAGCCACAGGAAAAGAGGGAAAAGGCTCCTTCCAGCCCAGGGAGGGATTTTTTTTCCCTGTTTTTTTTTTCGGGATTGGGCTCCATCGTAAATAAAAGCGGCCCGGCCGTGACCGTGAACGCGGGGAAGCCGCAGCACGCGCGGGGCTTTTCCCGGGAAAAATCCGCTTTGCCACCGAATTATTCCCAGGATAAACCCGGCGGCGCCCGCGGCCCCTTCTCCGCTAAAAAAATTCCTTTTTCCCCGATTTTCCCCCCACTTTTTAACCCCAAAATTGCGATTCCCAAGCAGGAAAAGCCCCCCCCTGCCCCCCATTCCCGAAAATCCCAAAAGTGCCTTGAGCGCAAAATTGGCCAAAATTGAGGAGTTTTAGCCCAGGAAATCCCAGCTCCGCTGCGCTGGAAGGGGAAAAATCCTGGGAAAAGCTTTGGGATCCCATTCCCTGTCCCGAAAAAGGTCAAAAATCGGGATTTTTAGGGAGGAAAAAGCATCGTTTTTGGATAAAACCCGCGGTTTTCTGAGCTGATTTACATTACCTTAAAATAAAATTAATATTCTTCTATTTTTGAGTCTTAAAATCGGTTTTGAGGGAGGAAAAAAATCCCGAGTTATCCCAGGATTCGGGGATTGACCCAAGCGCTCGGAACCGCCGGAAAATGGGATTTTTCCTGCCTAATTCCCGGCGTTTCCACCCCAAACCCCACATCCCGCAGCGCTCCCGTGGCAGAAGAAAACAAAAGAAGTTTTTGGAAGAGGGAATTTGGGGATTTTGCAGAGAAACGCTGGAAAACCGGGAGAGAGGGAAGGGAAAATCTCCAAGAATTTGCGTCGACGTGGAAAAAATTCCGGATTTTTCCCTGGCAGAGGGTGACAGAGACACCTCATTTATCCCGGGGAGAAACCCAATTTCCAGCGGGGCTTTGTCTCGAGCATCCCCAATGAACGCGGCCGCCCCGATTGCCCCAAAATCCCTTAATTTAAGGTGAAAAAAAATCCCATTTTCCACCCAAACCAAAGCAGCGCCGCGGGGCCGCTCCGCAAATCCCCCGCCCCCATTTCCCCCCCCAAATCCCGAATTTCCGCTCCTTTTTCCCTCCCGCTAAACCCCAAATCCCAGGATCCTTTTCCAGCCCGGTTTTTGGGAGAAAATCCGGGAATTCCCGACGGCCCCGACGGTGCCCGGCGCTGAGCCCCTACCTGAGCTCGCCGCCTTGGAAAAGCTCCCAAAAAACCTCCCCTTCCTCCTCTCCGGACGCCGCCTCCATGGAATATTTTGTTCCTATTATTCGGAATATTTCCTATTATTTATAATTTTTGCGCTTTTCCGCTGTCGGGGTTGATTTTTTTCCCTATTTTTTTCAGGACAATCGGGCGGGTTTTTTTTTTTTTTTTTTTTGCTTTATTCTCTTTATTCCCCGGTTGTCTCAGGGCGGGACAGGAAGGGATCAAGAGTCTCCGTGGGGTTTTAATGGGATTTTCTCATTTTTCCTTTCTCTTTTTTTTTAATTGCCGTTTTTTTCCTGATTTCTAACCCCCGACGCGGCCGATTTTGCCCAAAATTTCGCTTTTTTCGTGGTTTTTTTTTCCCTTAAAAGAAAGACAGCGCCTGCTCCCTGAGGAGGAGTCTTTTCTTTTTCATGCGCCGGTTCTGGAACCAGATCTTCACCTGCTGATCGCTCAGGTTCAGGCGGTCCGAGAGCTCCCTCCGTCTTTGGCGCGTGATGAATTCGTTGACCAAAAATTCCCCTTCCAGCTCGGCCAGCTGCAGCTTGGAGTAGGGTTTGCGCTTTTTCCGGGATCTCGTGTGCATCGGGTACCACGGAGCACCTGCAAAAGCCGCCCCGGCCGCCTTTCAGCCTTTCCCGAGGCTTCAAATCCACTTTTTCCCCCGAAAAAATCATCCCTACAACGCCCTTTTCCCCCAAAAAAAGCCTCCCCGCCACGCCTTTTCCTTTTTTCCCCGAAAAAAGTCTGCACTGAGCCCCTTTTCCCTTTATTCCCCTAAAAGAGCGTCCCCACAACGCCTTTTGTTCCTAAAAAAGCGTCCCCATAACGCATTTTCCCCCAAAAAAAGCGTCCCCACATCGCCCCTTTCCTTTTTCCCCAAAAAAAGCGTCCCCACATCGCCTTTTTCCCTAAAAAAAGCGTCCCCACACCGCCCCTTTCCCCGTGACCCCGCTGTCCCTAAAGCTTTGGGGCCGCGGGGAATATGGGATTTGGGAGAATTGGGAAGCGAAGGACGAGAGACAAATCTGGGACACCCCAGAACCCCGGGCTGCCCCCAAATCCCAACCCTGAAGGGCGCGGGGGCTTTTTTATTTAAGGATTTCCCCCTTTTTTCCCATTTTCCCTCGGGCTGCCGCCCCTCAGCCGTGACCCCAAAACGCCCCCGGTGGTTTTTTTTAAAAGGATTTCCCCTTTTCCCCCTTCTTTTCCCCCTTTTCCCTCGCGCTGCCGCCGCTCACCCGCGACCCCAAAACCGCCCCAGGTTGTTTTTGTTTGAAGAATTCCCATTTTTCCCCCCTTTTCCCTCGGGACACCCCTCAGCCGTGACCCCAAAACCGCCCCGGGTCCCTCCGGCCGCGCGTTCCCGGTCCCGCTCCGCTCCCGCCGCTCCCACTTCCCCCTTTTTTTATGGGATATTTACATGTTTATGGCCTTTTCTTTTAAAAGCAGCGGCACCCAATAAAACATTCGGGATTTCGCTGCTACCCCTAGCGGCCTGACCCCACATCGGCGCGCCGATCCCACCGAGGGAACCCCAAATTCCCCCCCAAAACCCCCAAAATCCCCGGGTTTTAGCTCCTTACCAGCGCTGCCGGGGTTCAGGGGCTACGCCGACCCCGGCAAACACCAAATTCCCTGGGAAAACCCTTCCAGAACCCCTCTAAACCACCCCAAAACCCTGTCAGAACATCCCAAAAACCCCTCCAAACCCCAAAAAAATCCCTTTTTAGCGCCTTTCCAGCGCTGCCAAGGTTCAGGGGTGACACCAGCCCCGCCGAACCCCAAATCCCCGAGGGAGACCCAGCCAAAACACCCCGAATCACCCCCAAAAAACCCCAACATCCCCTTTTTAGGACCTTACAGCTCTGCCAGCGTTCAGGGGTGACACCAACGCCGCCGCGTCCCCTTTATTCCCAGGGAAAACCTTTCCATGCCCATCCCCCAAAAAACCCCGAAATCCCGGGTTTTTAGGGCCTTACCAGCGCTGCCGGGGTTCAGGAGTGACACCGAACCCCAAATCCCCAGGGAAAACACCTCCGAACCCCCCAAAAAAGCCACCCAAAAAACCCCAAAACCCCCTTTTTTAGGACCTTGCGGGCTCTGCCGGGGTTCAGGGGTGACACGGACCCCGCCGAACCCCAAATTCCCAGGGAAAAACCCCTCCAACCCCCACCCCAAAGCCCCTCCAAACCCCCCAAAAACCCCACTAAAAACCCCAAACCTCCTTTTTTAGGACCATCCCGGCGCTGCCGGGCTTCGGGGGTGCCACCAACCCCGCCGAGCCCCAAATCCCCGGGCACAGCCCCTCCAAAAAAACCCTTCCAAAACCCCTCCAAACCCTCCTAAAAACCCCAAACCCCGCATTTTTAGGACCTTCCCGGCGCTGCCGGCATTCAGGGGCGACACCAACCCCACCGAGCCCCAAATCCCCGGGCACAACCCTTTCAACACCCCACCAAAAACCCTTCCAAAACCCCTCCAAACCCCGCCAAAAACCCCACTAGAAACCACAGAAACCCCATTAAAAACCCCAAACCGCGCATTTTTAGGGCCTTACCGGCGCTGCCGGCGTTCAGGGGCGACACCAAGCCCGCCGCGTCCCCTTTATTGCCCTCGTTGAGCAGCGAGGAGCCCGAGTCGGACTCCAGGGACTGGCAGGAGGGGGGGTCCTGCGCCATGCCCTCGGCCGCGGGATACTCAAACTTCCCGAAATTGGGCCCCATCGCGGCCGCGGGCAGCGGCTCCAGGGGCAGCAGCGCTCCGGCGCCGTCCCTGCCCCGCTCGTCGCGCTTGTCGCCCTCCCGGTAGTAGCACTTGCCCTCGTCGCCGCGGGCGAGCTCGCAGGCGCGCCCGAAGCCGGGGTTGAGCGCCACGGGCGTGCCCAGGTAGGGCTGCGGGTAGCCATTGCAGGGCTCCGAGGATGCCCAGGCGGGCAAGGAGCCAAAGTTGTCCCTCCGGGGGTAGGACAAGGACGGCAGCCCCGGGATCTGGCCGCCGGACGCGCGGAAATTGGGGAAGTAGAAGGCGTCGCCGGTGTGGATGTTGACCAGCGGCCCCACGAAGCCCGGGTTCAGGAGGTTGTGCTCGCCCATTTTCCGCGGGGCCCCCGCGCATCCGAGGAGGGGGCAAAAAAAAAATTATTGGGATTTTTTTGCCACTTTTGCGCCTTCCCTGCCATGACGCGGGGTTAAAAGGCTCGGCTCGAGCTCATTGGCCCGGCCGCCGCCGTCACGTGAAGCCCCAAATCGCGCTGGGTGTCCCCCCCTTTGTCCCCTCCTCCTTTTCCCCGTCCCCTCCCTCTTTTTTTTCCCTTCCCTTTTTTTTTTCCCCTCCCCTCCGCGGCCGAGACAAAACAGCCCCGAGTTCCTCCTTTTTTTCCTCTTCCCCCCCTCCCGCATTAAAAATAATAATAAAAAACCATTTAAAAATCCCATCAATCCCCTTTTCGCTTAATTTCATTTTTTGGGGGAATTTTTAAGTTGCTCCAGCGCTGGCGAAAAGCCCCGAAAATGGTGCTTTTTTTTTTTTTTTTTTTTTTTTTAGCAGGGAAGATTTGGGGTTTTCACCCCAAAACCTCCCAGCCCGGGGGGGAGGAAAGAGCGGCGCGAGCGCGGCCGCTCCTCATTAATTAACTCCTTTATTAACTAAAAGCGCGGATTTACAGTATCGCCCCAATAAATCCCCATTAGATATTGTGTCATATAAACTTTACGGGGCTTTTTAAGGAGACGGATGACGCTGCCCGCAACAGGCTCCGATCCAGAGGGAGACTTGGAAGCGATTCCCGACCTTTTTCCACCTTTTTTTTTCTAGATCGTGATCATCTTTTTTTTTTTTTTTTTTTTTTTTTTGCCATTTTAAATCATTTTTTGTCACTTTAAATCATTTTAAAATATATTTTTTTAATATTTTAAAATCCTTTTTGGCCATTAATTTATAATTTTTGGTCATTTTTTAATCATTCTTTTCATTTTCTCCCACCTTTTCCCGGCCTCCGCGGCTCCGTGCAGGATCCAGCCTCTTCCCAGACTCTTCCCGGCCTCTCCAGGTTTTTTTTTTAGGGACAATCCATGGGTTTTATTAATGAGCTGAGGCGCAGGCAGCGGCCAGGAGGAATCCGCGCTCCCTCGTCCGTCCCCTATAGATCCCATAAGCGCCACTTTAACCCGAAAATCTGATTTTTTTTCCCAGGGAATAACTGGAAATTCCCATTTTTCCGGCCCATCCCCACCTCTGGGAGCCGCTTCCTCGCCGCTTTAATTCCATTTATTTCGCCCTCGCAGCTCTTCCTTCTCCTGCCCTTCCCCTTCTCCCGAGGAAAAATAATTAAAAAAAAAATCAATACCGGCTCCTTCCAGCACGAAATAAACTCCGAAAAAAAAAATTCCTGGAAGGGAGAAGAAAAAAAACCCTGGAAGGGAAAAACGATCCTGGAGGAGAAGCTTGGAGTGGAAACCGGGAACCGCCGAGGGCTTGGGTTGGAATTTCTTCCTCTTTTCTGGTTTTTAATCCCTTTTTTTCCCCTTTTCCCACCTTTTTTTCCCTTTCGGAGCAGCCCAGGTCCCTCCCCCGCCGGATTTCTGCATTTTTCCTCTCCCAAACCCCGGGAATTTTCCCGGAGAGGGAAACCCGCCCCCGTTCCCATTTCCCCCCTTCCCACCGCACTTTTGAGGGATTTTCCCCCCAAAACCCCAAATTTTTTTTCCCCTCCTGGCGCCTTCAAACCCCCGAAAAAATCCCAAACCCGTCAGGTGCCGCTTTCCTGCGCGGCTTCTCCTTTTCCGCGGGGCTGGAAAACCCCGAAATTCCTCCTTTTCCAGCGTTTTTCCAGCCTGGAAAACTCCGCTCCTACCTTTCCCCGCGGAGGCTGCAAAGCTCGAGCGAGAAACCTTCGCTCCAAACGCCAAAAATGGGATTTTTTGGGGGAAATTTTTTTTCTCTTTTTAGGGGGGGGGGCGTTTTTCAAGCCTTGCCAAGGAATTTTTTCTCCCCGCAGGTACGAGGTGGGAATGAAAAAGCTGCTCCCGGTTCCTTCCTGGAGCTGCAGGGATGAGCAGAGGAATAATTTATATAAATTCCGAGCACGTGATGCCCCGCGGTTGCCGTCGGAATTGGCTTTGTTCGCTCCTATTTCTGCTTTTTTTGGGGGGGGAGAGAGAAAAAAAAATTCCTTCCTCTTCCCTCCGCCCAAAAATTCCTGCCCCGGCTGCTCTGGGGCTTTGTTCCCTGCCGGAGAAAGGGAATTTCTGCTCCAAAATCCCGGGCTTTGAGGGGTTTTCTCCTTGATTGTTTACATTTTTCAGCGGGGCGAGCCCAAAAATTCGCTGAAAACTCGCATTTTTGGGGCGGGGTTGGGCGAAGGAGGCTCGAAGTGAGAAAAGCGATTTCTTCTCCTTTTTTCTTTTTTCCCTTTTTTTCCCTGTTTTCTCCTGGTTTTCCAAGCCGGGAAAAGCCCCGAGCATTCCCGGGATTATTCCAAGCGTGGCCTTGAACTCCTGGAGCAGAACTCGCAGCGAGGAGCGTATTCAAAATAGAAATAAAAACCAAAATAAAAACAGAAATAAAACCCAAAATAAACCCCGAGGACCCTTCAGCGACGCTCCCGCCTTTCCAGGGGGAATTTTTTTCCCATTAAAATCTCATTTCCCGGCTCAGCTCGAGCTTTTGGAATGCTCGGCTTAGCTGAGCGCCGCTTAAAAACCCCCGGGGCGGCTTCCCTAAAAAAATCCCAATTCCCACTTAAATGGCTTGGAAAAACCCTTCGGTTTCTAATTTTTTTTCTGTTTAACTCAAAAAAAGCCCAGGATAAAAAAAAAAAAATCCCTTTTTTCCCCGATTTCAGGCAAAGATGATTTTTAGAGCTGATTTCTTTTCAATTTTTCCTCAGATTCTGGAAAAACGCCGGCCTGGAAAGAAAATTCCCAGCCCGGGGGGAAAAACCAACCCCGAAATAATAAAATTCCAGCCCCGAAGTAATAAAAATGCAGGGAAGAGGGGGGAGGAAAAGCGGCTGGAAAAGCGGGATCGCAGTTCAAGGTCACTGTCTAGGGTAGTAAAAAGGGTCGGCATCCCATGCTAATGAGCATCCCTGGCTGCGCCGGGAAAACATTCCCAAGTTTTGGGATGAATCCCCTCAGTTTTGGCGCTTTTCTCCCGGTTTTCTTTGCGGGATTTATTCCCACGCTCCTCCTTTTTCCTCTTCCCTTCGGGCGCCGTCGCGACCCTGAAAAATTCAAATTTTTGCCTTTTTTTTCCCCCCTTCGCGAATTCCATTTTTTCCCCAGCGCTCAGCTCGGCCTGGATCGGGTTTTTTATCCCCAAAATCTCCATTCCCCTCGATCCCAGAAACCCAAATAAAAACTGAATTAAATAAATTGAGAGATCCCAAATTTAGCGGCCTCAGCCCCGATTTTCCGGCTCCGATGGGAAGGACCCGACCCCACTCGGAATTTTCTTCCCAGAAATTGAAATGTCACCTTCCCGAGGCCAAAGTCGCCCAAATTTTCCCGCCTGGGCCAAACATTCGGAAGGGGAAAAGGAACTTAAAGGGATTTTGGGGAGTCTGGAGGTTGGAAAAACAAATCCCACGTTTTTTCCCTCCTCACCCCAATTTCACCCCAAATCCACCGGGAATTGTGGCTCGAGCAAAAAAAGGTCCAAGAAAGGAAGGATTTGGGGTAAAATAAATGCAAAAATCCAGGATTTGGGGAATAAACATGGACAGGGTCAGGAAAATCCCACGGAAATGGGATTTTTGGGATGGCCGAATATCCCCCGGCTGCTTTTTCTGGTGTGGAAAATCCGCTTTTTCCGTCACTTTATGAATTTATAAACGCAGCGGGACGCTCGAGCCGCACCTGGAAAAGCTGGGAAAAAAGGATTGAGCCCCCAAAATAAACAGAATTCCATGGAAAAGCGGGAATGGGAATAAATCCCTTCAGCTCAGCCCCAGTCACCGCCGGCGGCTCCAGTTCGGAGGCGCGCAGGTCCCAGAGGGAAAACCTTGGAATATCCCAATTTTCCCCCCATTTTTCCCCATTTCTGCCCGCAGAGGATCCCCGGGAAAAGTCTGGGAGGGAAAAGTTCAACCCCCAAAATCCAGGGAAGTTCGGGTTTAACTCCAGGTTCGGTTTTGGGGGAGAAATTGGGGTTTTTTCCTGGAATTCCTGGAATAAAAAAAAAAAAAAGACCAAACCCAAAAAACTGGAAAAACGAGCGGGGCCGGGGCTTGGAATTCCCGAGTCGCGAGCGAATCGCGATAGGAGGAGCCCCAAAACCGCGATTTTAATTCCATTTTCCTCGCAAAAGGAGGAGAAAGCGGCGGGGAAAAAAAGGGAATTTCTGGAATCCGCGCCTGGGCTGAGCCCCCCCCCGCAGCGGAGCCGCGATTTTTCGGGATGTAATTCCCAAATATCCATAAAAAACGAGGTTTTTCCCCCCCACTTTGAGGCGAAGCGCGCGGCCGAGGAGGGGAAAAACCAAGGAAGACGCCTCAGGAAAAATTCCTTGGCAAAGCCTTTGGAAGCTCCCAAAAATAAATTAAAAATCCTCTTTTTTCCCCCTTTTTCCCCTTTTTTTTGGCCTTTCAAGGCCAAGTTCTCGTGGAACGGGGAAAATCCGAGCTGCACTCACCTCGCTCTGAAGGGAGAGGAATTCCCGCTCCTGAGGGGGGATTTGATCCATAAAAAAATGATTTGGGGGGGAAAAATAAACGGGAAATGTTCGTTTGGGAGGGGAAATAAAGAGGGGAAAAAATAGGGAAAAAATAGGAAAAAATAGGAAAAAATAGGAAAAAAGGGGGAAAATGGGGGGAAAGGGAAAAGGAAGGGAATAAATAGAAAAGAGAAAGGGGAAAATAGAAAAAATGAAGGAAATATTAGGGGAAAAAGGAAATAAAAAATTGGGAAAAAGGAAGGAAAAAATAGGAAAAAAGGAAAAGGAAGAGAAAAAAGAAAGGAAAGAAATAGGAAAAAAGGGAGGGGAAAAATAGAAAAGAGAAAGAAAAAATGGGACGAAAAGTAAATAAATAGGAAAAGAAAATAAATAATAGGACGATGAAAGGAAAAAATAGAAAAAAGGAAGGAAATGATAGGAAAAGGAAAGGGAAATAAAAGGGAAAAAAGGAAAAAATAAAGGGAAAAATGGAAAAAATAAAGGGAAAAATGGAAAAAATAAAGGGAAAAATTGGAAAAAAAAAGGGAAAAATGGAAAAAATAAAGGAAAAAATGGGGAAAAAAAAGGAAAATGAAGAGAAAATTAATTTAAAAATTACGGAAACAAAGAGGAGAGGGGGGAAAAAAAGGGAGAACGAGCCCAAGCAGGAAGGAAAAAGCCGCGGGAACAAAGGGAAGGAGCAGCCCGGGCCGGGAATTTCCGGGCGCGGTTTTTTTACGGCCGCGCCGCTCGGGGCTGCGCCGGGCTCGGGCCCGCGGCGAAGATCAAGGCTGAGGGGAGCCCCCGGGACCCCCCCGGCCCCTCCCCTCCCCCCCCGATGATGTCAAGGTCAAGGGTAACTCGCCCGTGACGTCACAGCTCGCTGACGTCATCCGCTGACCGTTCCCCGTCCCGGTTTTCCAGGAAAAATCCCGAATTTCGTCCATTTCGGGGTCAAATCTCGGCGAGTTTTGCCTCAAAATTGGGGTTGAGGAGGGGCTTGCGTCCAAATTCTTGAGTCAATTTAATCTAATTTTGATTTAATTTTTCTTCCCATTTTTAATTCCATTTTTCCTCGTCCCTTCGGGCGCCGTCGCGAGCCGGAAAATTTCAATTTTTGCCTTTTTTTCCCCTCCTGAATTCCATTTTTTCCCAGGCTCAGCTCGGCCTGGATCAGGCTTTTCACTCCCAACTTCTCCATCCGCGGCTCTTCCACAAATCCAAATGAAAAATTTAAAAAAAATTCAATTAAAATAGATTTTTTAACAAATCAATTAAAATCTCATCACAATAATTCCCTCCTTCTCCACCCGAGCGCCTCATTGGAAGAGGATCGGAGTTGGAATGAAAATTCCCGGGAGTTGGGCCTGTAAATGAAAGTTTTCCACTTTTTCTGGGGAAAAAACGAAGGAAAACACCCCCAAAATTCCCAAATCAGCAGCGGGAGCAAGGATTGGTTTAAAAAACCATTAAAAATGAATTAGTTAATAAATAAAGGGATTCTTTTTATCTTTCTAGCCCCAAATTCATTTTCTTCCCACCGGGATTAAAGGAAAATGGAAGAATCCGTGGATTTGCGAGGGATAAAGGGGAAAATTTGGGATTTTTGGGGCTCCGGAGGGTCCAGCCCAAGCCTGGGGCTTTGGGAAAAGCTGAATCCCAAAATTCTGAGTGGATCGGGCTCCAAATTCTAGGAAAATTCCACATTTCCTCAGCTCCTGGAGCGCTGGGGGACGATGGAAGCTCCAACGTCCGTGGAAAATCAGGAAAAATTCAAATATTTTGGGAAATTCGGGCTGGAAATCGCCCGAAATTCCGTGATTTCCCCAATTTTTCCCACCAAAATCCCAAAAAAAGCCAAACCCTGAAGTGGAAAAAATGAAAGAATTTCTTGATTTTCCTCCTTTCTGGGGGTTTTATCCCATTTTTTGGAGTCCTCCAGCACCAAAGAGCGGCCAAGACTCGGAAAAAGGAGGCGCAGGCGGAGCCGGCCCCGTCCGAAAAAGTGACCCGAAAGTGACAAAAATTAACCCAAAAGTGATAAAGAATTGACCCGAAAGTGCCAAAAATGAACCCAAAATGAACCCAAAAAATTAACCCAAAATTGCTCAGGAATTTACCCTAAAGTGACAATAATTAACTCAAAATTGCCCAAAAATTAACCCAAAAATGAATCCACAAATGACCAAAAAATTAAACCAGAATTGACCAAAAATTGACCCAAAAGTGACAAAAATTAACCCCCAAATGACCAAACCCTGCCCGATTTGGCCGCTCCGTGAGGAATCCGAGCTCCAGGTGAGGAAAATCGGGAATTTTTGTCCCTTTTCCCATATTCCCTCCCGGTCCCTTCCCAAGAATCCCTTTTTGGCTTTTTAATTGGATTTTAAATTTATTACTCATTTTTTCTGCCCCCCAGGTTTGGGGTTTGGGCATTCCCGGAGCTGCTTTTTATCTCCTCACAAACAAATTCCCGGTTTTTTAGGAATCAGAGCCTTTTTTTCCACCCAAATCCCGATTTTTCCCGGATGGGGAGAACCCGGGAATGTTTTCCCGAGGATTCCGAGCTCCCATCCCGAGGAATTCCGCTATTTCCCGCCTGAGCTGCTCCTGAAATGAATCAAAACCCGAAAAATTCAGGATCCCAATGGCTGAAATTCCCCCCAAAAAAATCCGGGAAAACCCTTGGGATCAACACCTGGAAATTTTGAGGAAAATCCCCAAAACCCCCAAATTTTTCGCCTTCCCCACCAAAACTTTGGAATAGGGGCGGGTCCGGCGAATTCCCGGGATTTGGGGTCGCCCTGGGAAGGATCCCAAATCCGCAAGGGGCGATTTTTGGGGAGGGAATTGGAAATATTTTGGATCCCTGGAAAAATTCTGGGGGGAAAAACCCAACTCCGAGGGTCTTCTGGGGCTTTGAGAGGGGAATTTTGGGGTTGATTTGGGGATTTTGGGGTTGATTTGGGGATTTTTGGGGTTGATTTGGGGATTTTTGGGTGCGGATTCATCCATCCCCATCCATGCTCCCATTCCAGAGGCAAATCCAGGCGCCCTTAAATGGGATTTTCATCCCTTTTTGTGTGAAAATATTGGGATTTCGCCTCCGGATATGGACAAATCTCTATAAATTCCGAGATTTTTATGATCTATTTGCATGAATTAATCTCTTTATCTCCCTCGTTTCCACCAATTCCTGGATTTATCCCAAATATTTCTGTAAATTTCTATAAAAACGTGGATTTTTTCCACCTGCCGCTTCCCAAGTCAGTGCAGGGCGCTGGATTTCCCCTCCCATATCTAGAAATTTCTGCATTTTATTATTTATTTCTATACATTTCTATATTTTATTATCAATTTCTGTAAATGTCTATATTTACCTCACGTAGTCCTACGAATTTCTATAAAACACCGATGGAAATTCACACTTTGAGGGGGAATAAACCCAAAAATAAAGACCCGGAGCGCCCCAAACCCGGAATTATTGAAATTCCACCCCCCAAATCTGAATACTTATATCCGCAAAATCCATAAAATATTTAAATATCCACCCCGAAATCACAAAAAAAGCGAATATTCAGGGTTACACCCACGGGCCTGGTGGAAACACAGAAATATTAAATATAGATTCAATATAAATTAAATTCAGATTAAATTTAATATTTTGCCGCCCGCACGAGCGTTTTTGCCGCCTCTAAAATTCACATTTTTCCTCCTTTAAATTCCCCCCCTCCCCTCCATTTTTGCCCCACTCCGGGTGAATTTAACCCCGCAAAAATCTCGATTTTAAAGCCATTTCTGGCCCATTTTTCCCTCCCCTCGGGCGGATTTCAGGAGGGGATTGAACCGCGAAAGAATTTCCTCGCTGGGATTTCTCCGCGGGAGCTGCGCGGCTGCGGAGCCCGAGAGGTTTTGGGGAAATTAAAGAGATTTAAAGAGATTTAAAGGGGTTTTTTTAGCGGTTTGGGAGCGGCTTCGTCGCGTTCTCGGGCGGGGGAAGGGAGGGAGATGAGGGAGGAAAAATAAAGGGAAGGAGAGAGAAAAAAAATCAAATAAAATTTAAATTAAGTAAGAATTAAGTGGAATAAAAATCTATTAAATAAAATGCATGGAATAAAAAAGAGATGGAATGAGAGCGCAGTGAAATACAAATATTCTATATTGACTAAAAATAGATTAAATGAGAAATAAAATCAACAAACAGCTTCAGATAGAATTCCATTCCACAAAAATTAAATAAATAAGAAGATATTCAATGAAAATTGAAAAAAATCTCAAAAGAAATTCAATAAAAATTCAATTTTAAAGCGCTCGCTTCAACCCCCTCGGATTTCTTTTCTCCCCTTCCCATCCTTCGATTTTTCCGCTTTTATCCCAATTTTCCCGCATTTCTCCCCTTTTTTTCCCATTTTCCCCTGGAATTCCCGCCGGGGGCTGCAAAAAGGTGCACAAAGAGCCTTTTTTGTTTTTCCTTTTTCTTTTTGTCCTCCAGGCAAAACAACGACGAAAAAAAAGCGATTTATTTCTAAGAAATGATACAACGCGGACACCACGAGCTCTCGACATTTACAGGACAATTAAAATAAAATTAAAATAAAATAAAATTAAAAAAAGAAAACCAAACAAAAAAAAAACAACCCCAAAAATCGCTTTTACATCTCCAAGGAACACTGCGGATCATGACGAGAACCCCAAAACCCCCCAAAATCGGGCATTTCCCGGCAGAAAACTCCACTTTTTCCGGCCCGCACAGAGCAAAACCCGCAGGAGAAAATTCCCAAAAATTCCCCAAAATTAAAAAAACTCTCGGGGAGCGGCTCCGGTCCCGCCCCGCGCCCAAACCCCGGGATTGGGGAGGGGTCGCAGCGACCCCCGGGAATTCTTTTCTCCCCTCGGGAGCGGCTTCATTGCTCATTTTTCCACCCTCAAAAAGCCGGGAAAACGCGGAGCCAACTTTGCCCGAGGGTTTTTTTTTCCCCCCGCACATTTTTTACACATCGGGATTGGGATAAGAGATAAGAGATAACGGGAGGGGGGGGAAAATGGGAATTCCCACCTTTACCTACACTCTTAGCTTATTATTCCTTTTTTTTTTTACTCTGTAAAATATCCACGAATTCCCCAAAATCCTGGGAATTTTTTCTTTTTCCCCGGGATTTCACAGTCAGAGCTGTCGGGAGGGAAAAACTCAAAGCCGCGCTGGGTGATTTTGAAGGGATGGGGTTGATTTTTTTTTTTTTTTTTTTTTTTTTTTAAGGATCATTCTCTTTAAATAACCTGGAATCAGCAGGATCCCACCGCAACGAGCAGATAAATATTCATTTTTACGCTTCTCGCTTCCCTTTTTTTTTTTTTTTCATTTTTTTTCTTTTTTTTCCTCCTCTTCCCACGGATTTTCCCCCAATCCCAAAGTCCCTCAGGTGGCGTGGAGATGGCCTGGCTTGGATTTGCTGACCACTTTCTTCTCCTTGACCCTCCGGTTTTGGAACCAAATGGTCACTTGGCGCTCGGACAGGTTGGTGGTGGCCGAGATCCTCCTCCGCTTCTCTTTGGTGATGAATTTGCTGGCCGCGTACTCCTTTTCCAGCTCTTTCAGCTGGATTTTGGTGTAAGGGACCCTTTTTTTGCGGCCCCGGCGGTAGCTGCTGACCTCGGGTTGCAAAGGGACCACGTCTGGGTGGGGAAAAATGGGATTCGAGTGAGTGAAAATGGGCAAGGGGAGAGAAAAAATTAAAAGAATCAGGGTAAAAATAAATAAAAAGCGAAATAAAGAGGAATGGAATAAGGGAAAGGGGGATTGGAGCATCCATGAGGAATTTGGGGGCAGGGAGAGGCGGAATGAGGATAAAATGGGGGTGAAAAGGGGAAAAGAGGGGGGAAAAGAAGGGAAAAAAAGGGAAACGAGGAGGGGAAGAGGAAGGAAAGAGGGGGAAAAAGGAGGGGGAAAAGGAGGGAAAAAGGAGCAGGAAAAGGGGGGGAAGGGGAAAAAGGGGGAAAAGGGGGGAAAAGAGGGAGAAAAGAGGAGGAAAGAGAAAGGGAAAAAGAGGGGGGAAAAAGGGGAAAAAGAGGGGGGGAAAAAGCGGTGAAAAAGAGGAAAACGCAGCCAGAGGAGGGGGATAATGGATGATAATATTGCGGATAATGGGAATAAAAACACACCAGGGATAATTCCGGGCTGTTTTTCTTGGCCGCGGATAAAGGAGGAGCATCAGCCCTCAAAGCCTCACACCGAGGGCTGCGGGGGATCAAAGGCACCTCAAAACCACCATTTTTGGGGCGACTTTTAGCGCTTTCCCCTGTTTTCCTTCTTCCTTTTTCGCCTCCCACCTCCCTTATTTTTCACCCCGGGAGAAAACCTGGGATGAGCAGCCCCAAATCCCAGCCCGGCGCGGACCCAGGAGCCCCCCCAGCCCCAAAAACCCCCTCAGAGAGGGCAAAATATACCCAATTTCCCCTCTTCCAGCAGCTTTTCGGGGGCGCTGGGGAAGGGGGAACGCTCCGGGAGTGGGGAATGGGATCGGGGGGGATCTGGGGGCGCCTCGCCCCCATTCTGGTCCTGCCGGGAGGGGGGCAAAGCTCCCCCCGAGATTTTGGGGCGTCCCCGAGCCTTTCCCGGCGCCCCCGCAGGGTTTTGGGGCAACCCGAGCCCCGAAATTCGGCGCCCAAAAGGGGCAGGAAGATGGAGGCGAGCGCTCCTCGGCCCTAATTATGGCTGTCGGGCGTTAATTGGGGAGGTTTTGGGGGCGGAATTCTCCTTTTTGGGGGTCTCAGCAGGGCCATAATGCGTTCGGGGGTCCCCCCAATTCCAGCGCCGCCCCAAGAATGAAACCCCACACGCTGCCGAATTCCCCTTCCTGTGGCCCCAAAAATTCCCGGAAAAAGCTCCTGTTCGGATAAAGGGGTGCGCGTGTTCCCCCCAAAATAACGCCACCCCCTCGCTCCTCTCCACCCCAGACATTTTCGGGTCGCGTCCCCCAATTGATTTGGGGTTTTTTGCTGCGGAGGGGCCCCGGGAGCGGCTCCCGCCCCGGGATTTTCGGGCTTCCAGGATGCTCCAAAGGGAGAATTTGGGGCCTTTTCCCCGCCGGGATGCGGCGGCTCTTCCCCACCCCTCTGTGCCTCCTTCTCTTCCCCCAAACAGCTTCATTTGTCACTTGACACCTCTTCCCCTAATTGTGCGTAATTGGGAGATGATTTATCGTGCCCAGCCCCCGACAGCCCTCAGCCCACCGAGCCATTCCCGCTTTCCTTTTTATTTTTTATTATTACTATTATTATTTTAATCTTTTTTCGGAGCTCTCCGCCCGCGGGGGAGCGGCGGGCAGGGAGGGGAGGGCGAAGCGCCGGGAAACTCTCCCGAGGCGAGGCAGGAGGGAGGAGGAGGAGGAGAAGAAAGGGGAGAATTAAGGACTTAAACGGCGGAGTTTCTGTGCAGAGCGCGGATTCGGAGTCGGCGGGGATTGCTTCACCCTCGCCGTGCATGTCCGTACACATTGCCCCGCACCGAGGCATTCCTGAGCCGGTTCTTTCCCCTTTAATTACGCAGAGCCCGGGCGCTCGCGCAGCCCCGCGCGCGGGCGGATGGAATACGCGGAATCGGCGGAACGGGCGGGAGGGATGTGGGGAATAAACGGGAGAGGCGAAATGGATGCACGGGGGGATGCGGGGTAGATCTGGTGTGTGGAATATGTGGAATAAATTGGATAAATGGGATAGATGGAATAGACGGAATATATGGAGTATACGGAATATATGGAATACATGCAATATATGGAATACATGGAATATAAGGAATATACGGAATAAATGGAATATATAGAATATATTGGATATACGGAATAAATGGAATATATGGAATAGATTGAATATGTGGAATAGATTGAATGTGTGGAATTGATGAAATAAATGGATTAGATGGAATAGATGGAATATATGGAGTATATGGAATAGATGGAGTGTATGGAATAGACGAAATAGATGGAGTAGATGGGAAATCCGCTCGCGCTCCTCCCGGGAAGCCGGAGGAAGGAACGGCGGCCGCCCCGCCGCTTCCCGGGGCTCAGCCTTACCTGGGAAAGGAGATTTCCAGAGGTGCGCGGACTGCGATTGCTCTTTGGAGCAGTAAACTTGCCCGTCCCAGCCGTTGGAAAGAGCCCAGTGCTGGTAGCCTTCCATGGGAAGCAAAGCCTCGTGTCTCGGCTCCGGGTGAGCCCCGAGCGCCGGCACCACCGACACGTCCAAATAGCCCGGCACGGCCTGGTAGGAGCCGGGAAAACCGGGGTAAAAGGCGAACTCCTTGGCCCTGGCCGGCAGCTCCTCGCCCGCCAGGGGCCCGCCGGCCTCGGGGTATTTTTCGGGCGGGTGGTAGCCGCAGGGCTTCTGCTGCAGGTTCACGCCGTGGGGCAGGCGGCAGCCGTAGTAGCCCGCTCCGAAGGGGTACCCGTAGCCCAGCGCCGCTCCCGCCGCCGGCCCCGAGGGGCACTGCCGGGGGGGCTCCGCGCCCGCCAGCTCCGCGTACGCGGCTCCCTGCGCGGCCGCCGGCGGCGGCGGAGGAGGCGGCGGCGGCGCGGCCAGGCCGGCGTGCGGCATCATCTCCCGGCAGTGTCCCAAGCTCTCCATGCGGGGCTTCTCCCGCGGGGCGTCCTCGCAGCGGCAGCCGAGCGCGTCGGGCCAGCGCGGGGGGAGCCCGAGCGGGGCCGTCATGTCATGCCGCGCCGCCGCCGCCTCCCGCCGTCCTTCCTCTGCCTCCTCCTCCTCCTCCTGCCGCCGCTGCTGCTGCTGCTGGCCTGGCCGCCGCCTCCCGGCCGCCTCCTCCCGCTCCGGTGCTGGCGGCGGGGGCAGCTCCGCGCCGCGCCCCGGGACCCCCCCGCCATCCCCGGCCCCGCCGCGCATGCGCCGCGCGCCCGCCGCCGCCGCTCCATTAAGAAATCCGCCCGGGCCACGCCCCTTTCTCCTCACCGGGGCCACGCCCCTTCGGATTCCCCGCCTTCTGATTGGCCCCGCTCGGGCTGTGGCCACGCCCACACCCCCCCGCCCGTGCCCCCCCCCTTTGGTGCCGCCCCCCCCAAAGGAGCCCGGGATGCTCCAAACCCCCCCCAATTCCCGTTCCCATTCCCGTTCCCGTTCCCGGCTTTTCCGCGGAATTCCAAAGGGAAAAGCTGCGCCCCCCCCGGGGGGAGGGTAAAAATCCGCCCCCTCCCCCTCCCCGGCTTTATTTTTAATTTTTTTACTTTTTTGGGGGGGTTTTTGGACCTGTTGAGGGTTTTCTTCTTCTCCTTCTCCTTCTCCTTCTCCTTCTCCAGGTGCCACCGCGCTTCCCAAAAATTCATCAAAAACGCCCCCACCCCCATCCCGCTGCCGGATTCCCAAATAATTGGGTTTTCTCCCCAAATAATTGAGTTTTGTCCCCAAATAATTGAGTTTTCCGCCCATTCCGCCCTCAGATTTGGGGGATTTCGGCTGCAGGGGAGAAGCGGGAGGGGGGGACCCGGGGGGGCTCCGGGTCCGGGCGGGATTGATGGAAAAAAAGGGAATTAATTCCAGGCTGTGGAATTGCGGGGATTGATAGAAAAATGGGAATGAGCTCCGGGCTGCGGAATTGGGGGAAAAAATGGGAAAATTGGCACAATTGGGAAGGGGGAGAAAAGGAGCTCAGGGGGGGTCGCAACCCCCCTGGGAGGGAGGGGCCTCAGAACTCCCAAAAAATCCGTGGGAATCGAGGAAAAAATGGGAAAAATTGGAATTTTTAGGATTTTTCTCCTCAGCCCGTCCCCGTTTCAGCCCCCCCCCCACTCTCCGCGTGTCCCCGAAAATCCCAAAATTCCCCCGATCCCGCTCCTTTGGCCCCCCCCCTTCCCGGGATTCTTCTGCTCCCAGCTCATCCCAATGGGAAATAAAAAAGCTGGAAAAGGGCAAAAAACCCCAAAACCCCCCAAATTCCGGGATGTGGCTGCACAGGGAACCCCCAAAGGAGAATTCCCGATTTTCCTGCCCGGCTCCGGCGCTCGGGGAAGGGAATTCGGGAACTTGGGGCATCCCAAGTCCAAGTTCAAGGGGGAAGGAGACGTCGGGGAAAATTCCCGGGTTTGGGATAAAAGGGTTGGGAAGGGCCGGGAAAAGGGGGATGGCGTGGGAGGGAGCGGGGAAAAATGGGGGGAAATGGGATTAAATGGGAGAAAAATGACATTAAATGGGGAAACATGGAATGAAATGGGGAAAAAATGGCATTAAATGGGAAAAAAATTAGATGAAATGGGGAAAAAATTGAATGAAATGGGAAAAAATGAGATGAAATGGGAAAAAATGAGATGAAATGGGAAAAAATGGAATGAAATGGGGAAAAAATGGAATTAGATGCAAAAAAAAAGGGATGAAATGGGAAAAGATGGCGTGGAATGGAATGAATTGGGAAAAAAAAGCCATGAGATGGGATGGAAGGGGAAAAGAATGGGATGAAACGGGAAAAAATGGGATGGAACGGGGGGAAAGGCACGGAACAGAAAGAAATGGAATAAAAAACGCTTAAACAACGTAAAATCCAGCTGGGAATTAAAACCCGTCGATAAATGAACTACAAACAATTTTAAAAAATTAAAATTAATTCACAGAAAAGCCGGGAATTCGCCTCCTTTGTGCTGCGGCCGTCCAGGAGAAAGATCCCCGTGCCCACATGGAAAAAATTCCCAAATTAAAGCCAAACGCGACCCTCCCCCAACCCCCGCGGCTCTTTTTTTTTTTTTTTCTTTTTTTTTTTTTTTCGCCTCTAATTTTTATGAAGTGCTGAACATTGGGCAGCACGTCCGGGATTTAATGTTAAAATTCCCAAGATTTATGGGAAAAGGCTGGGAGAGAGCGGGAAAAGCCGGGAAGGGCTCGGGGATTGAGGTGGGAGCCCGGAGGGGTTGGGAATGATGGAAAAAAAACCCCAAAAATTCAAATGGATCCCGAATTTTGGGGGTTTGGGAATGCAGATTTCTGCTTCGCGTTCTGGGGAAATATCGTGGAAAATCGGGTTTGGGAATTGCGGGGTTTGGGGCCGGCTGTGGCTGGGGGAAGGGGGAAAAAAAGGGGGGAAAAAGGAAAAAAAAGAGGGAAAAAAATGAAGAGAAAGAGAGGAAAATGGAAGGAAACGAAAGGGGAGTGGAAGGAAAGGAGAGGAAAAGATGGAAAAATGGAGGGAGAGGGGAAGAGAAGAGAAATTGGAAGAAAAGCAGGGAAAAAGCTCTTTTTTTGTGGAGGCAAAAGAGGAGGAAAATCGCGTTTAGGGCAAGGATCGGGAGCGCTGAACAAAGGAACCTTTGGGTGCGGAAGAAATGAGGAATTCCTTGGGAAAATTGGCATTTTCATGGAATTTTTGGGCGTTTCGGAGCTCTGGAGGCGCCGCGCTCCAGGGCTGGGAGCGACCCCCAAAAAATCTGGGAAAAGGAGACCCCAAAACCACGCGGGGAGAGAAAACTGGGAATGGGAATTCCCGGGGTTTAATTCCATCCCTTCCGCCCCAAAAATCCCCCCGCGAGCGCTTCCTGCGCCCGAGATTCCCGATATTTGGGGATTTGTGGGGTAAAAGCTGCGGATTTATGGAATTAAAGGGATAAAGCGTCAGGTCCCCAGCGTGGCTTTTTAAAATTGAGGAATTATGGGGGAAATTCCCCTTTTTCTCATCCAGGGCTCGCGGATTCCCCCTGGAAAAGGGTTTGGGGTTTTTTTTGTGGATATTTCTCCTTCCACAAGAACCGAGCAGGAAAATGTGGAATTTTCCTCTCCTGAATCCCGGGATGGCCTCGGCTGCTTCCCTTTCCCCTTTTTTCTGAAGGCAGATCCCAGGGAAAATCCCGATTTTTACAATTCCTTCCCTTGTTTTTCATTCCTGCCTGGGGAAAGAAAAAAAGAGAGAGAAAATCGGATTTATTCCAAATGCACGGTGGGAGAAATCCAATTTATCCTCGTGGTTTCCATCTCTGTTCCCGCTTTTCTCCATATTTTCTCTCCAGCGCTTCAAAGCCGGGATTTAAGGAATTTTCCCACTTTTTCCCCTTTATTTTGGATTTTTTTTCCCAGTTTTTCCTTTACAAAACCCCAAAATTCAGGATTGAGCCCAATTTCTGCAGGTGAAGGCGGCTGCGGGTGGAGATTTGAGGTTGTCCATAAATTCCCTTTGGGAAAAGCCGATTTGGCTCCCAAATATTCCAGGGAAAGTGGCCAAGAAAAAAAAGGGAATTCTGCCCCAAATCGCGGCCCGGCGCCTCGAGGGCGCATCCCAGGGAGCTCAAATCCAAGCGCGGCTTTTCCAGGCCGAAATTCCAACCCCGGGAAAAGGAATCAGCTGCGGAATTTTATGGGAAAACTGCTTTTTTTTTTTTTTTTTTTATCCTGAGGGGGAAAAAATATTAAAAAAGGCTTGGTGGGAACAAAGGGAAAAGAGAAATATTCCATTTAAATGAAAGAATTCCCGGGAAATTCCCTGGAAATCTGCGGCACGTGGATCCCTTTCCCCTTTGTTTCCCTCTTTTCCCTCTTTATTCTTGTCCTAAAATGGAGGAAAAACCCCAAAACTCCTCGATCCAACCTTTCCATGCGGGAAAAAATGGGAATTTCTGGCTCTTCCCACCTCCCATTCCAAGGAAAATCTCCAATTTCAGGGAAGGAAAATCGGCTCCAGCTGCTGCCAGGGCCTCGAGGATCCCAACCTAAACCGGGAAAGAAAATGATTTTCCGTTATTTTTCTATTTTTTGGGATGGAAGCGAAGCCGGAATTTTAATTTTTTTTGAGCCCTCAGGGAAATCAAAACCCCGGGATGAGAAACTCCGGGAGGATTTTCCCTCTGGAATTGCAGTTCAGGGAGGGAATTTTCCACCCAATCTCAGCCTCCTGGCGCAGGAATCCAAGCCGAGTTTTCCCAGGTTTTGTCCCAAATCTTTGGATAAATAAAAACCCCAAACTCGGCTTTTTTCTCCCCAATTTTTCCGGGCTGGTTTTGATTTTTTTAGGGATTAAAAAAAGCGACTCCTCGTCCGAGCTGAGTGAATTCCTGAGCCTCGCTTTTGCCTCAGCGATTCCAGGAAAAACTCGGGAAAAGAAGATTAAATTCCTTTTTTTCCTCGCCAAAAAAACAGGGAAAACCCACAAAAAATCAAATTTTCCCCTCAATTTCTTGCGTTTCCTTTAATCTTTCGCCCCCTTCCCGTCCCGGGGGCGTTCAAAGAGGGAAGAAAAACCCAAATTCCACACCTGGAGCAGCAAATTTTGAATTTTAAAATGATTTGGAAAAGCCAAAACAAAAAGGAGGAATCCGGGTGGGATCGGGAGATTCCAGCCGGGAATGGAACCTGAGCCCGGAATATCCAGGATTTTTTCCCTTCCCAACCTGTCAGATCCCTGCAACCTGTTTGCCTCCGATCTCCCCTCGAGTTGTTTTTTCTTTTCCAGGCTTTTTGTAATTTTTTAAAAATTCCCAGCCCGGTTTAGGGGGGGTTGATCCCTAAATTTTGAGGATTTTTTGGGGCTTTGCTTGGATTTTCCCGCATTTTTCCCACCCGAAATGCGGAAAACCCATGAAATAAAATCTATAAAGGGAAGGAGTTATTGCACAAATCCCTGGATTTTATCCATAAAAATACAGGTTGCATGGAGATAAATAAATATAAATATAAAGATTAAGTTTTTAAACAGAAATAAATTAAATCCGCTTTTCCAGGCAGCTCCAGAGGGGAATTTCCAACCCCAAAACTCCTTTTCTTTCCAATTCTGGGCCTTAATTCCCTTTTCCCCCCAATTTAAACCCCTCCTAGAGCTGCGAGCTGAAAAATGGGGATAAATACCTCTTTTTAGGGCACTTTTCCAGCAATTCCCCAAACCCCGCATCCTTTTCTTCCTCTTCTCCCATCGGCATCGCTTTTTGAGGCAGAAAGTGATTTTTTATTCTCTTTTTTCCCCCCCTTTTTTCCCCCTTTTCCCCCCCTTTTTTACAGCCCCGGCTCCTGGCAATTCCCCGCCGCTAATTATTGTTATTATTTCCCGGGATTTTCCTCGGCTCAGCCGAATTCCAGACAAAGAAAATTCCAGCGGCGCTCCGAGGGCCCCCGCGTCTGGTCGGAAGTCCAAGTTCAATTCCAAGTTAAAACAGGAGGAAAACGGGGCCATTTGGCCGCTCGGGAGCCGCCTTTGGGATCGGGAATTCGGTCCCGGAATTTTCCTTTTCCCGTGAAATTCCCGGCGGGAGCAGCCCGGGAGGCTCGGGGCGGATCCCAACCGCGCCGAGGTTTCTGTTCCCCCCTAAAATTGAATTTATTTCTGCCTTAAATTGAATTTTCCGCCCTTCCCGGCGCCGTTGGAATCCCGGTGTTGTTGCTGTTGTTGTTTTTCGGGATGGAACCACCCCGGGAATGTTTTCTCCTCCTTCTCCCGGTTCAGGGCAGGGATTGAGCTCAGGCCAGAGGCCGAAAATTCCTTTTTTTTTTCCCAAAAAAATTTTATCCAGAGCCGACCATGAGAGACTGGAATATTCCAGGCGGTTTCTCCCGAAAAAAATTCCCTTTTTTTCTCCACTCGATGCCCGAATGTTTCACTCCTTGGAGGGATCGAGAGGGATTTTTCCCAATTTATTCCCATTTCCAGAGGAAAAGCACTAAAATTTTGAATTTCCAGAGGCAGGGAAGAAGCTGAAATGATCTTTAATTGCCAAATTTGTGGGCTTTTGGAATATTAAATAAATATAAATTATGAATGGGCAGGACCGAGGGGGAAAAGAGCAGCAAAGCCTCAATTCCCAAGCATTCCATCCCCGGAGAGATGGAAGTTTCCATGGAAAACCTGGGATTTTTGAGATGTTAGCAAGAAAAGAAATAATTAAAAATAACCCCAAACCCAAACCTCGATGTTTATCCCTCCCCAAAAAAAAAAAAAAAACCCACTTTTGGTTAAAGGAAAATATTCCCAAATTTTTCGCTGGGCGGGATTTTCATGGAATAAAAACTCTGGGAATGGTTCCATCTCTGCAAAGAGGCTGAAATTGGGGTTTTCCACCCAAAATTTGTGCGGGATGAGGCGGTTTGGAGGGTTTTAATGGGAATAAACTGGATTTTCTCTCGGTTTGGGGGCTCTGCTTCCACCTCCGGTGTGGTTAATTCATCACTAATTAATCATTGATGATAAAGTAATATAAAAGCTTGTCAGAAATGCCGAAATTCCTGATGAAATTCCCTTTTCTCCGGATTTCGGGGGGTTAGGAATGGGATAAACCAAGCCCTGCTCTTCCAGCCCTCCCTAAACGCACCCAAAGCATCGCCGGGATTTTTAAATTCCTCATGTGGGTGGGAGAAAGGGCTTTTTGCTCCATTATTGCCCAAAGCAAAGTGATTTTGCTCCTTGTCCTCCAAAGTCCCGGTGTCCCCCCAGTGACCGCGGAGCTTCTCCCTCCTCAAAAAGTGGGAAAAGAAATTTCCTTTTTTCATGTTTTTTATGGGGTTTTTTTTTCCCCTCCCTGAGGATGCGCCGGAAAAAAAAAAAATGGGGGGAGAAAGGGGCAGAAAGCGGAATCTGTGGGGTCATTTGGGGTTTATCTGTGGGGTCATTTGGGGTTTATCTGTGGGGTCCTTTTGGGGTTTATCTGTGGGGTCCTTTTGGGGTTTATCTGTGGGGACATTTTGGGGTTTTTCAGCGGGAAGGGAGGAGTTTGGGGAGAGGAGCCGCCCCTGGGGGCAGCGGGAGAGGGAGCGGGGCTGGGGAGGGACGGGAACACCCCCAGGGACACCCCAGGAATTCCAGAGGGACAGGGACACCCCCAGGGATGGGGAAACATCAGGGATGGGAACACGAGAGGATCAGGGACCCCGTGAGGGCCAGAGACCCCCACAGGGACCCCCCCAGGGACAGGGATACCCCCAGGGACCCCCCCAGGGTCACCCCAGGAATTCCAGAGGGACAGGGACACCCCAGGGACACCCCAGGGACACCCCAGGGACAGGGAACCCCAAAGGGACCCCCAAGGGACCCCCACGAGGGACACGCGAGGATCAGGGACCCCACGAGGGCCAGGGACACCCCCAGGGACCCCCCCAGGGATGGGGACACCCCCAGGAATAGGGACACAGCAGGGATGGGGACACGCGAGGATCAGGGACCCCCACGGGACCCCCGAGGGACGCGGATCCAGCAGGGACAGGAACCCCACAGGGACAGGGACCCCCAAAAGGACGAGGATCCCGGGGGGGGCAGCGCCACGTCAGGGACAGGGGGAGAGGAGGGACACCAGGGACAGCCCCGGGACACCCCAGGAATTCCAGAGGGACAGGGACACCCCAAGGACACCCCAGGGACACCCCAGGAATTCCAGAGGGACAGGGACACCCAGAGATCACTCCAAGGCCACCCCAAGGACATCCCAAGGAATTCCAGAGGGACAGGGACACCCCAGGGACATCCCAAGGACACCCCAGAGCCACCCCAGGGACACCCCAGGGTCACTCCAAGGAATTCCAGAGGGACAGGGGCACCCCAAGGACACCCCAGGGACATCCCAAGGACACCCCAAACCCATCCCAGGGCCCGAGCGGGTCCTCCCCCACCTCCTCCAAGGGCCGCCCCCGAAATTTCCCTGGAAAAAGCCCCAAATCCTGGGAATTTCCCCCCTCGGGACCCCCGGGAAGCTGCGCCTTTCCCACGAGGAGCCCTCGGTCGTTCCCGTTAATTATTCCCGTTAATTAGCGCGCGGGGGCTCCGGGATCCGCGGGGTCTTTTTTGGGATGGAATTCCCCGTTTATTCCCCGTTTATTCCCCGTTTATTCCCCGTTTATTCCCCGTTTATTCCCGGTTTTTCCCGGCGGAGCCGAATCGGCTCCCGAGGATTTAACCCTGGGGTGGAACCGCTCCAAAACATTCCCAAAGTCAGGAATTCTGGGGACAAAAGCCGGGAATTTCGAGCTGGGGTTGGGAATTGCCCCAGGACCTTAAATAATGGCATTTTTCATCTATAAGAGAGCTTTTGGGATCTCTTGGAGCTATTCCCAGGGCGAAAATCCATCATTTTTCCCATCAGGAACCACTTTTATCCCATTTTCCCCGTCCTTTCCCTCATTTTTGGCACCAGCACCCGGAAAACTGAAGGGAAATCAGGAATTTCGGGGAAAATCCGGTGCGGAAATCGAATTTTATCCCCACAGACCAACAAAATTTGGGGATCTAAAAGCATTCCCAAGAAAAGGAGATCCCGTTCGCGAGTGTCCAAATAAAAACGAACAGAAATTCCATGGATAAAAGAGATTTTCCATGGAAAAAAGGGAATTTTCTCCCTAGGTGCTGCTTTGGCATCCTCAATTCCTCCCTGAATTAATTCTCCCTGTAATTCATTCCTCCTCCAAATCCCTCTTTTTCCTCCTTTTCCTTGGGAAAACGCGGCCAAAAATCCCGGGAAAAGCAGGCTCCTTGGATAATATTAATTTTAATTATATTTAATTTAAGTCCCTTTATTATTATTAATTTCATTATTTTTTCTATCATTAACAGCATTCCCGGCTCCCAAATAAGCTCTCAAATAAGCTCCCAAATAAGCTCTCCATGAGCTCTGGCCTGGATCCGCTTTTCCAAATCCAAGTTTTTCCCGCTGAAATCCCTTTTTCTCCCCTAAAAAAATTCCCTTTTTAAAAAAAATTCCTCCCCAAATCGCACCAAAGAATTCCCGATGTTTTTCCGGCCCTGCTCGGGGTTTGTTGGGAATTTCGAGGTTGTTCCAAAAGGATTTTTCCTCATAGAAAAGCTCCTGGAATGCACCAAGCACCGCGATTTTGGGAGGATTTGGGGTTTTCTTAAGGAAAAAACCCTTGGCATTCTTGAAAATTGAGGGATTTGAGTGGGAATTATTAATGGTTAATTAATGATAATTAAACTAAAATCAGATTTAAGCCCCTGCAGTGAAGATTTTGGAGGATAAACCAAATAACTGAGATTTCCCCAGGAATTATTTCGCCAGCGGGGATGGATTAAGGCTGGAAAAATTCAGGATAAAAGCGATTTATTCCCAGAAATCCACATTGGAGCTTCCCAAGATCCCAAAAAAAACCCCAAAGATAAAATCAAGAGAAAATAAAGAGAAAAAAAGGTGAAAAATTGACCAAATGAAAGAGTTTGGACTCAAATTCCTCCCTGAAATCCCTCGAATCTCCCGGATCGCTCCTCGCTCCCACCAGGAATTATTTCCATGCTGGGAATGAGGGGATTCCAAGGCGATTTTCCCCTCTTTTCCCGCATGGATCTGGGTGGAAATTGGCATTTTTGGTCGTTGGTTTTGCCTTTTTTTGCCTTTCCCTGGATTTGGGAATTCTGGGGGGGATTTTGAGGGCGGAGGGCAGGGAAGCGGCGAAAAAAGGGGATTTTTGTCCTAAAAACTTGGGCAGGGCAAAGGGGAAAAAGGGGGAAAATCCCATCCCAAAAACCGGCCGATTCCCGATTCCGAGGCCAAATTCCAGAACATTGCCAGGAATTGAAGCTTCTTCCCAAAAAAACCCCGAAATTCCTCCCCGGGATCAACCCCTGGGCTCGGGAGTTGCCCCAAAAATGAGGGAAAATGTGGAAAAATGATGGAAAATGGGAAAGATTTTCCCGAGTTTCTTTTGCTCCAGAAATCCCAGATCGGTTCGAAATTTCATCCAAAATCACATTAAAAAAGGGGAAAAAGAAAAAAATAAATCCAATTTTTATTCCGGTTTTTCCCTTTTCCCGAACAATAAAAAGGATGGAAAAATATCGGAAGGAGGGAAAAAGGCTCCAAAATGAGGAATTCCGCCTTAAAAAAATCCCTGGAAAAGCCTGAAAATCTCGCATTTTCCATGAGGACACAAAAAGCGCCAATTTTAGCTCAAAATTCCTCCTTGATTTTCTTCCCCAGGGCGGATTTTCCTCAGTTTTTTTCCCTCGGGAATTCCAATTCGGGATCCAAACTCGGAAATCTCCGCTCCGGAGTGAACTCCGTTAATTCCCAGCTAATTGAAATCGCGATTAATTTAAGGAATTTCTTTCCTCCTCAGCGCCGGGCTTGGAGCAGGGATCGTTTATTCGGGGGTAATTGGATTTATTTCGGGATAATTGGATTTGTCCAGGGATAATTCAATTTCTTCGGGGATAATTTATTTTAGGGATAATTTATTTTAGGGATAATTCATTTAAGGAAGGGAATTTTTCCCTCCAGGCTTCACTGGGATTTTCCATTTCCGTTCCCAGAGTTTTCCTTTCCTTTTCCCACGCTTTTTAAATCGTTTTTTTTTTTTTGGGAAGAGCCGATCCCGGATTCTCCCGGGGCTTTCCGAGGAGGGAAAATCAGGATCGGAACTCAAAAATAATGGAAAAAAAGGGGGATAAAAAGGCAGGAAAAAAGCGCGGCGCGGGTGGGAATGGGGAGAGTTTTCCAGGACAATTTCAGTGTTTCCACCTGGGGTCCTGCAGCCCCGAAATTCCTCATTTTTCCTGGGAAAAAAACCGCGTTTTGGTTGCTGGGACCCTCCGGGATCACCCCCGATCCTTGGATCCCCCCTTCCCGGTTTTACAGCCCAAATTCCCGGTTTTCCTTCCCGGTTTTTCCCTCCCCACCTTTCACATGAAAATTCAGGAGTTTTTTTCCTCTAAAAACCGGGAAAAAGCCCAAAGTCCCCTCTGAGATTCCCACTCGGGTTTTTGGTTTGGTTTTTTTTTTTTTCTGTTTCCCGGTTTCTTGGAAGTTTTTTAACACCAAAGTTCGGTTTGATCCAGGTGCGGCTTTTCCCTGGATTCCCAAAAATTCCATCCCCTCTTCCCTCGCACCTGGAATTGTCCCTCGGACACGGAATTGTCCCGCCCCCTCCTCACATTCCCGCCGCGTTCCTGGGCTTCATCCCCGGGAATTTTTGGGATAAACGCATTCCCGGGGGATCTTTTTAGGGATGAATATTCAGGAATCGTTGGAACTTTGGAATTTCTCTTCCAGGGGCTTTTGGGATCCTGGGCGCTCTGCCCAAAATCCGGAGAGTCCGAAGGGAATTGGGAATAAAAAAGGGAAAAAGGGAAGATCCCTCCCTCCCTTCGGATAACCGGGATCAGCTCCATCCCGGTCCTGCTTTTCCCACTCCCTGGAATTTTTTCCCAGAGTCTTTCCCAGGTTTTTCATTATTTTCCCAGGATATTCTTTCCCTGTCTGGGATCTCTCCAGGCTGAGCCTCCCTGGCAGGAGGAGGAGATTTTCCAGGAATCCCGAACCATTCCAAGGCCTCCTGGAGACTCATCCGGCCTCGATCCCCTCGGATTCCACTGCCTCCAAGGATTCCATCCCTTTTCCCTTTTCCCTTTTCCCTTTTCCCTTTTCCCCTTTTCCCTTTTCCCCTTTTCCCCTTTTCCCCTTTTCCCCTTTTCCCCTTTTCCCTTCCCTCCCCAATCCCATCCAGGACCCTCCAGGCCAAAATTCCTTTTTCCTGCCGGAATTCCCAACCCAGTTTCCCCCAGCCCCATCCCAGTGGGAATTGGGCGTGGAAGCAGGAAAAGGACGGGAGAAGGACAAGGACATGGCAGGACCTCCATGAAATCCCTCATTCCCAACTTTTTCCCCTCCTGGGAACCCCGATTCCTCCCCGGAATTCCAGAGCTGGGGCATCCCGGAAAACTCTGATTCCCGGGGATTTCGGGAGGGATTTGGGATGAGTGGATCCGGCTGAGGACCGGGATCAATCCCAGCGCCCGGGGAGGCTCCGGAACCGGTTCGGCCGCTCCCGGGATTTGGGCCACGCTTGGCTTCGGGATTTCTGGAGCCACCCAGGAGCTTTGGGATGCGGCTCCTTGGGCTCGGCGGGAAGGGCTGGAATTCTGATCAATCCCCGGATTTCTTCCCCTCATCCCTCTCCCACGAAGTTCCTCCCCCTCCAGCCGCACTCGGCACCTTCCCGGGGCCTGGGAAAGGGTGGGAAAGGCGATTTCTGGATGAGGAATGGGATTTCTGGATGGAAAATGGGATTTCTGGGAGCTCAAACCCTCTGGGTTGAATTTTGAAGCTGGAATTTTGGGGCGATAAATCCATGGATCCATCCCAGATTTTGGTCAGCACAAGGAGCCCCGATGCTGGAATTTTGGGGGGGGATAAATAATTTGGGGTAATAAATCCATGGAAAAGGATGGAAACTGGGGTTTCTGGGAGCTCAGCGCCTTTGGGGAGGCCAAGATGGGATTTTGGGGCGATAAATCCATGGAAAAGGACGGACCGCGGGATTTCCGGGCGGAAAATGAGATTTCTGGGAGCTCAGCACCTTTGGGAAGGCGAACCCGGCTCATCCCGGCTCCGAGCCGGGAATTTTCCGTGCGGGCGCCGCCCTCGTTCCATGAGTCAGCTCCAGGGATGAGCCATTCCCGGCTGCCAAATCCCGGCTGCTCCATCCCCGCCGGGATCCCTGCGATGGGCTCGGGGTCCTTCCCGGGGATTCCAGCCCCGAAGGGGATTCCTCGGATTCCCAAACCATTCCCGGGGACCCGGCTGGGGTTGGGTGGAATCTCTCCGGATTTCCCAGGAGCGATTCCCGAACCCCGGGATGGAGGGAAGAAACTCCCAGTGCTGAGGAAAGGCCCCAAAATTGGGATTTTCCCGCTCTCTGGCTGATCCTGGGCTCTGTGGGAATTTTCTCTCGAGGTTTTGGGCGCAAAAATTCCAAAGGTTTTGGGATCACCCAGACTGAGCCAAGACTGAAATTCCGACCCGGCCTTCACCCGGTGCTCTGGGATTTGAGATCCCTCGGAGCCTTCGGGTCAGGACGGAATTAATTTGGCCAAAATGTCAGAAAAAAAACCATGGAAAAATGGGAATTTCAGCCTCGTGGACACCAGGGAGCACCAGGGAAAATTCCTTCACTCAATCCAGACTCATCCACGGGCTCGGGAGGGATTTTTGGTGGCAAATCCAGGGAAAAAGGGGATGGAGAGCGAGAGGAGAATCCCACATTGGGGTGGGATTCTCATCCCAGCTGAGCACCCCCAAAGCGGCAGCGAATTCCCAAATCCAGCCGGATTTTGCCCCCTTTTCCCAAAGCCTCGGGGAAGCGAGGGTGACGTGGCTGCGTTTTCCTTATAAAACAACTTTTCCCTGGCTCTGCAGGATTGCTGGAAAATTCTGCTGGATGCGAATTCCCGTGATTATGGGGTGGGTAATTACAGCCGCAGCGCCGGCGCTCGGAGGGCTTGGGAAGGGGGCGGGGGCAAAATCCCTTTTTTTTTTTTTTTTTTTTTTTTTTTTTTTTTTTTTTTTTTTCCCTAATTTTCGGAGCCTGTCTGGGAGCCAATCTTAAACCTTTCAACACCCGAGGGGCGGGGGAGGGCGGAGCGGGGACTTTGCCGGGTGTAAATCATTCCCGGGGAATCGTAAATCCATCTTTTCCAGCCCCGGAGTGCAGCGAGGGGTGGCGGAGCTCTCGCTCGGCAGGGAAAATTATCCCGAAAAAAAAAATATCAAAAATGGGGAAAGAGTTTGGAGCGCGGTCAAAGCTCCTCGTTCAGAGGGGGCCGGGGGGCCCCGGCAGCTGGAAGTGTTTGGATAGAGGGGGATTAATGGGATTTGCGGAGGGCTTGGAGCTGCTCCCGCTTGGAATTCGGGGGATCCAGGTGGGAGCTTTGTCCCCTGTGCCCATCCCGAGCTCCCATCCCAAATCCAGGCCCTGGGGAGCCTCTGGAGCACCCAAAATCCAGAGGATTCGGATGTTTGGGAAGGTTTGCTGCCCCCCCTGAGAGCAGGAACTTTGGGATTTGCCGGTGCGATCCCTGATTTTGGAGCAAATCCCTGGAACACGGAGGGTCCCGCCGAGCCCTCGACGCTCCGGGTGGGGAATCCATGCATTCCCCCCCAGCATTATTCCCAAAAAAAGCCGTTCAGGCCGCTCCATCCCTCAGTGTTCCCGTTTGGGATCGATCCGGGCAGGGGGAATTCCTCGTGGATGCCCCATTCCAGCGGGATTCTCCCGCTTTGGGGGGAGGCCGGGACCAGCGGCAGCTCCGGGAGGCTTTTCAGGGAAAACCGGGAATATTTGGGGCAGAATCCTGGCTCCTTCTGCCTCGACCCCGCTGCTCACGGAGCAGGGAAGGGCCGTAAATCCGCTCCCCGCTGGAGCCGCCGGGGCTGGGAAGCTCCAGCCGCGTTCCCGGGGGGAATCGGGAGGCTCCAGGTGAGGCTCCCCCGGGACGTCCCCGAGGCTGTCACCGCATGAGCTCACGGCCCCGGGGAGCTGTGACTCAGGAAAGGAGGAACAACTCGGCTGGAAAATGGGAAAAAAACCGGGATCAGGAGGTCCCGGAGCTCGCTTTTGTCATTCGGCGCCATCGGGGGTTTATTTCCGGTGTTCTGACGGGAATCGATCCCGATTTCCTGCCGTGCCTCAGTTTCCCCGCGCCTAAAGCAGCACAGTCCTTGCTCAGGGAATTTCCTGGGAATCCTGGAGGGGACAAATGGGATTTGGGGTCATCGGTGGGTGAGAGGGATCCCAAAACGCCCCAAAAGGGATCCCAGGGAGCTCTGCCTGCGACCCAACCCCGTCCCTGCTTTCCCCGACCCTAAAACTCAGGGAATTCTCCGGGAATCCTGGCGGGAGAAATGTTGGACCACTGGGATTTGGGGTGGGACGCTGCCAGACAAGAGGGGACTGGAATTGATGGGGAAAGCCCCAAATCCCGCAGATCCAGCCCCAAACCCTCCGCCGGGACGGAGCAGGGGTGACCCAGTTGCTGCGGGGTTAATTTGGGGCTCAGAGGAGCTTTCCCGAAATCCGCTCCGCTTCCCGTGGCCTAATTTCCAGCCGGGATCTGCCAAACCCCGCCGGTGACCCGGATCCGGCGGCGCCGGGAGCCCGAGAGAGGCTCCAAGGGTCCCCTCCAAGCTTCCCCCCACCTTAATGGGATTTCATTGGGATTTTCCCATTCCCGAGCAACGTTTTCCATGGATTTTCTTGGGTTTTGCAGCTCCGGGGACAAAAGGTTTTGGGGGGAATCCTCTCCTGACCCGGCCGTGCTTCCACCTTTCTTTGTCAGGATTTAATTGGGATTCTCCCCCTTTCCCAAACATTTCCCATGGATTTCCTTGATTTTTCACCTGCAAGGACGAAACTTTTTTAGGGAATCTCCTCCTGCTTCCTCCTGGCGACTCCGACCTCCCTTCCTAGGCAAAGTTTGGGGACATTTTGGGGGCATTTGGGGGCATTTTGGGGGCATCGCAGGGCTCGGGACGCCTTCGATTCCTCAACATCCCATTTTTTTTCGGGACCATTCCGGACCGGCTGCTCCCGGGAGCCGCATCAAAGGCGGCCAGGAGGCCACATGCACCTACAAGAATTCCGGCTGGAGTTTGGATGCTCGTAAAAAGGGGATTAGCAGCAGCTTGGGATCACCCCACGCCGCGTGCGGGGCCCGGGGACGCCCCCGGGGACGCCCCCACCCCAAGGGGACCCCTGGGATTTTTCCAGCACCTTTTCCCCCACCCCCGGGATTTGGGAGCGTTAATCCCCCGGGATTTGGGGATTGTCCCAGGGTGTCAATTAGGACGTGTCGGGATAAGAAGGGCCCGAAGCTGATTCAGGGCCTGGCCAGCAGCAGGCACCGGGAGCTGTTCCAGGCTTTTCCCGGGACGCGTTCCCGACCTTTGGGGTGGCTCCGGGGTGCCCCGGGGCGGGGGGAACCGGACGAGCTCTGCTTTAATTAATTAAATTTATTTATTTATTTATTTATTTATTCATTTATTCATTTCCTAATTCCTTGTGCAAGAGTCTCATCCTGCGGGGGGGGGGCGCCCAGAGAGGGATTTTAGGGAATTTCGGGATGGATTTGGGCTGGATGGGACCTCGGGAGGCGCCGCGGGAGCAGGGCCAGCGCTGGGGTCTCACCAGGGTCCCATCGTCCTTTCCATCCTTTTTTTCAAAAACCCTTTCCCGCCTCCTTTCCCGAATTATTTCGCCCCATCCCGGTGTTTCCAACATCCCAAATCCTTTCCTGCTGTCTGGACCTGAACCCGGATCGTTTCCCTGCCTGATCCATCCCTGTGCCTTTGGACAATTCCCTTTTCCTTCACGTCCAGGTGGGAGCAAACCCGGAGCTTCCTCAGCTCCAGGGAAATTCCAGCCGGGATCAGAGGGCCTGGGGATGATTCCCGGGGTCTGGGTGGGTTTGGGAGCTCCTGGAAAACTCCCAGCCCCAATTCCCAAGGCGCACAAACTCTGGGAGATGCCGCGGTCCTGAGAAATTCCGAACTTTTCCCTGGCACCGGGACGAGGATTCGCATCCAGGAAAAGCAAAAAGCGCTGGAAAAGCCCCGGAGGGAGCGGACCCAGCTCGGCCGGCGGTTGCTGACCACGGCCGCTGACTCAGTGTGGGCTTGGGCTCGGGTTTCCCAAATTCCTCCGGGAATATTCTCTCCACCTCCGGGGAGCTTTTCCGGCCGGGAGAAGCCTCCGGGAAAACCACGGAGCCTTCCAAAAAACCGCGGGACCAAAAACGCCCCCAGAACCCCGGCAGGGACGGGAATTTTGGGATGCGGCCGCCTCCCGCTTTTCCCGAGCTCCCAAGGCTCCAAGCCAAGGATCTGTCAGGGCCCCGGGATGGCAAATTTGTGATTTTGCCACCCGAGGTCTTTTCCCGCTGCCATCCCGGGATTTCCGAGGGCTTTTCCTCCCTCTTTTTGAGGAATTTGATGGAGAAGGAAAAGTGAAGCCGAGGGTTCCCCACTCCTCGGGGGCCTGGGCGGGTGAGGAGGGGACATTCCCAATCCAGGCCAGTGAAAAGCCCTTGGGATTCTCCATGGAATTTTGGGTACCAGACCTCCAGGGCTCTCCCACCTCCAAAGCAGCCCAGAAAAACTCCTGGAGAGGCCGGGGTAGGATCTCAAAACTCGGTGGAAAACCCATCCAAGCCTGCTGGGGGTTGTTTGATTTGATTTGATTTGGTTTGATTTCCAAGATAAAGGCCTAGATTCCCAAGATAAAGGCCGAGATTCCCAGGATAAATTCTGGGATTCTCGAGGCAAAGGCCGAGATTCCCAAGGCTCCGTTAGATTCCCAGGTGGGGCGGGAGGGATTCACCTGCTCCGGGAATGATTCACCCGCGATCGGCTCCGAGATAAGGCCGAGGAATCCTCGCCCTGTGTGTTCCCTGCTCCCGGTGCCAGGAACCCGCTGGAGCCGCTGGAATTGTCCCAGGAATTCCCAGGGCTGAGGGGGTCCCTTTGTGCCCTCCTTGGCTCCACTGGAGGAATTCCTGTGGGAATTCTGGCATTCCCTGGATGCAGAGCCAGGGAGCAGAGCCCAGATCCAGCTCCTTTTAGACTTCTGATTTTATTCCTGATTTCGCTTTGCTTCTTCCCTTTTTTCCCTTTCTTCCCTTTTTTCCCCTTTTTTCCCCTTTCTTTCCCTGTTTTTTCCCCCTTTCTTCCCCTTTTGTTTCACCTTCCTTTCACTTTTCCCGCCTCCCTTTCCCATTTTTTCCCTCTTTCTCTTTTTCTTTGTTTTTAAACTTTTTTAAAATTTTTTTTTGTGGGATCCCAGGCCGTTCCTCAAACCCCCCCCGGGATCAGCGGGAGGCGGAGTGGGCCGGGAGAGCCCCACGGATCCCAGCCGGGATCCCACGGGATCCATCCCGCGCTCGGGGAGGCTCCGTGAGCAGATCCCGGGAATTTGGGGGTGACTCAGGCGGAGCTGCTGGGACAGGACCTGTCTGAGCACGCGGCCGGGCAGGGCGAGGATCCACAGGGATGAGAATTCCCTGCTCGGCCGGGAATCGCCCCTGGAAGCGGCGGGGAGCCGGAGGATGCTCCAAAGGCAGGGATTTGTCCCCTCAGGTGCCACCAAATGGCCTGGGGACAAAATTCCTGCCCCTCCCTGGTTATCCCAACCCTCGGAGAGCCCGGAAATATCCCATAAAATCCCAGCTCTGGGATTCCGGGATTGGAGCCCGGAGCAAAGGGAGCTCGGGGCTCGCAGGGTCCCCACGGGCGGCTCTGGGGACTCCAGGACTCATTCCAAGCCTTGGGAAGGCTCCTCCCGGGAGCGCCTGGGGTGAGCCGGGCTGGGAGCGAGACCCGGAGATTCCTGGGAAAGCTCTCAAAGCTCTCCTTGGATCATCCACCCCCCGGGCTCGGGGGAAGCTCTCCCGGGCTCCCGAGCGGGGCCGGCCGATCCCTTCCAGCCCTTTTCGGGAAGGGTCGGGAGAAGCAGGGGATGGGTTCGGAGAAGTCCCACGAAACCTCTCCTGGTCCTTTTGGGTCATCCCGGCCAGCGGGATTGGGGGAAACTCTCCAGGTCTCCGATCCCTTCCAGCCCTTTTAGGGACCACGGAGGGTTGGGAGAAGCTCTGGAGAAGCCGAGGATGGGCTGGAAAAGGCCGCCAGAGCCTCTCCAGGGCGCACCCGGGGCTGTCCCGGGCCCAGAGGAGCCGTCCCAGGCCCGGGCGCTCCCGGCTCCGGAGGGGCCATTCCTGGATGGAAAAACCCCTGGAGAAGGGCAG
The DNA here is from genome assembly GCA_026261815.1 of Monarcha castaneiventris obscurior. Classification (NCBI taxonomy): domain Eukaryota; kingdom Metazoa; phylum Chordata; class Aves; order Passeriformes; family Monarchidae; genus Monarcha; species Monarcha castaneiventris. The sequence goes on along the minus strand of JAMPIT010000500.1, from coordinate 243,040 downwards.
GAACCCGGGAGCAGCGCGGAGCTTTGGGACCAAGCCGCTCCCGGCTGGCTGCGGCTTTTCCAGAGGCCCGAGCCCGCGGCACCACGCAGCCTCCAAGGCTATAATCAGGGAATTTCAGGGCGTGGAGCCGGGCACTGGATGAGTGCGAGATAAGTGCTCGCGTTGTTCGCACGCCAGCGCTTCCCAAAAAGCCCCGGACGCGGCTCCAGGCGCGGCCCCGCGCCGCGAAATCGCCGAGCCTGGGGGTTCGGGGGAGTTTGGGGTGGTTTTTAGAGTGGTTTGGGGTGGTTTGGGGTGGCGGGATCTGGGATCGGGTTGGTTTTCCCTCAGGGGGATGACGAGGAGGAGGAGGGGAAAAAAAAAAAGAAGAGGAAAAAGAGTCTGGCTCGCCTTGGCCGCCCCTCCCAAAAAATCGCTGGGTGGGAAGCGGCGGCGGCGTGACGCGGAAAGGCGGCTCTGGCACGGATAAACCAGGCCGTGCCCGTAATTACAAGGTGTCCTAAATATCCCTGGAACTGTCAGGGGGAAATAAATGGGGAGTGAGGAGCCTCGGAGCGGGCTGAGGTGGGAAGGAGCCGCGGCTCCGACAAAGGGAAGCTTGTCTGGCGTTATTTGGGGGGGGGATGATGAAAGGTTGGAGTCAAGTCCGTTCTTGCCCGGCAGGAGACACTCGGGAGGCGGTTGGATAACCCCGGTGGTTGTTTTTGGAAAGGGAAAATTAGAGGAGAAGAGGTTTGGGAAGAAACAGGGCAGAGGCCACGTCCTGGTGGATGCGGTGGCCGGGACCCCGAACCCGGGTGGGATATCCGGGAATGACCCCGGACCCGGGTGGGATATCTGGGAATGGCCCCAAACCCGGGTGGGATATCTGGGAATGACCCCAGACCCAGGTGGGATATCTGGGAACGACCCCAAACCCGGGTGGGATATCTGGGAATAACCCCAAATCCCAGTGGGATATCTGGGAATGACCCCTAACCCAGGTGGGATATCTGGGAATGACCCCAAATCCCAGTGGGGCATCTGGGGACGAGGCAGATCCCAGAAATTCCCCACAGGCGAACCCAGGAGCGCAGGACTTTCACCTGCAGCCGCTGATACCATCGGGGATTTCGGAACTCCCTGCCCTGGGTGCTCTGAGGTGACTCCGCTGCCCCTCCCAGGAGTCTGGCTGGGCTTTTCCAAGGAAAAAGTGGCTTTTCCCGGACAATTTGCCTGGATTTTTCCAGCCGGGCCGGGCAGGCTGCAGCCGTGGCTGTGGCGGTGCGGGAGGAGCTGCGGTGGCACCAAAAGGCTTTGCTTTGATTTTCCTCCCCCCCAGCACAACCAGCGGCCCAGAAATCAGATTTGCCCCAGAAGGCTCCATTTTGCCCCAAAAGGCTCCATTTTACCCAAAAGGCTCCATTTTGCCCAAAAATTTCTCAATTTTTGCTGCGTTTCCTTTCCTTCCGGAGCTCCTGGGTGAATCCAAGCCCTTCCAGCGAGTTTGGTCCGAGGTCCGGCTGCTCCCCCTGCGATGACCCCAAAAACCCCCTGGGGAGGGTCCCAGGGCCCTGAGGGGGCCAGGACAGGGGGCAGCGGACCCCGAACAGATCCCGGCCATTCCAGAACCTCTGGACACTCCCAAGGCGCCTTTTCCAAGGCAGGGAAGCTGAGGCACGGGGCCAGGAGCTGCTCAAGGCCCCGAGGTCGGGGCCGGCCTCGCCCCCGCCGCCGCTGCAGCTCCCGTTCCGCCCTTTCCCGGCGCCGCGGAGCTGCGATCCCGCCGCGGGATCCCGGGATGCTCGGCCCGGGATGCTGCAAGCTCCCACACGCCGGGCCGGGCTCCTCCCGCCGGGCAGGGCGGAAAGCGGGAATTTGGGGGATCCCGAGGGGCGGGGGGTCCCGGGGGGGTTCTGCGCTGTCCCCAGGGTTTGGGGTCAGCAGCGCTGGGGACTCGGTGGCCCCGTCCCTGTGCCCGTCCCCGAGGCTCCAGGAGGGGGTCACCTGTGGGGTCACTTGTGGGGTCACTTATGGGGTCACTCGTGAGGTCACTCGGGGGGTCACTCGGGGGGTCACTCATGCAGGCAGGGGCTGGGGCAGCACCGTTGTCCCTCAGAGTCTCCATCCTGCATCCCACCCCATCCTCCCCATTCCCCTGGGCATTCCCAGTCCATCCCCACCTCGCATTCCCCAACCATTCCCATCCTGCATCCCTGTCCTCATCCCCATCCCATCCCATCCCATCCCATCCCATCCCATCCCATCCCATCCCATCCCATCCCATCCCATCCCATCCCATCCCATCCCATCCCATCCCATCCCATCCCATCCCCATGCCATTCCCATCCTGCATCCCTGTCCTCGTCCCCATCCCATTCCCAATCCTGCAGCCCCTCAGCCAATCCCCCTCTGCCATCTGTTCTCCCGATCAATCCCGTGCTGCCACCTCACTGCTCTTCCCACCAATCCCACCCCGATCCCCCCCTGCATCCCATAAATCCCACCCCGATCCCCCCCTCCCATCCCACCAATCCCGCGCTCCCACCCCTATTCCCAACCCATCCCAAGCTGCCACCTGACTCCGCTTCCCACCAATCCCGTCCCCCTCCCCAATTCCCACCAATCCCGTCCCCCTCCCCAATTCCCACCGACCCCCCCCCCCGCCTCGCAGCCGCTGTTGCTCCCTGGTCTTTTTTTGGGGTTAAAAATGGGTTTTTTTGGTCAGCGACCCCCGCGAGCGCCCTCCCTGCCCCACACAAATCCCTCGTCCCGATCCATCCCCAAAGCTCATCAGGGCCTGGCGCTAATGAACCTTTCCGGGCACGGGGGGCTCATTAACCCCTCTGCCGATGCCCCCGCAATTAAAATCTGCAATTAAACCAAAGCTCATTTGCATAGGAGCTCTTCCCGATCCCCCCCCATCCCGGTTTTTTTCCCGTTTCCCCCGCTCCGGTCGCTCCCGTCCCTCGCCCCGGTGATTTACGGCTTTTATGGCCGCCGGTATTTGCATGGGAAGCGCTTCCCGCTGTTCCCATTCCCATTCCCAGCCCCGATCCAGCGCGGCTGCGACATTCCCGTTGCCGTGGCAACGCCGGGATGCCCCCGAGGAGCGCTGCCTTCAGGTGCGGCCGGAACAAAGAGGGGAGGGCAGAACATTCCCAAACTGATGCGGCCGCGCTGCTCCAGGGCCGCGGGATAAATCCCGGCTGGAAGCGCTGGGTTCGGGGGGTCGCTGCTGCCCCAAAAGTGCTCGCTTTTCCCTAAAAACGGTGATGGGGTTTTGTACCAGCACCCCAAAACACCCCGGGGTTCCCAAGAGCCCAGTGGGTTCTTCCACCCTGGAAAATCCTTGGAATCTCCATCGGGGGGCACCGGGAGCTGCAGCGGCGCTCCCTCCCCGTTCCCCAGCCCTGCCCCGTTTCCAGCCCGGGATGTCTGGAAATCGTTAATCCCAGGAATGCCGCCGGGGCTCTGGGAAGGGGACGGGGTCGCCCTGTAAAACCTGAGCAGCCTGGGAGCGGCTCTGGGGCTTCTCCCGGATCCAGCCCGACGCTTCCAGATGTTTGGAGCTGCCCGGCTGGACCCGCACCCAACCTCAGCCCCTTCTTCCAGCAAAAAAATCCTTCCTGGGGTGGCCCCACCGGGCCCAAAGCCCCCAGATTCCCCGGGATGAGGGGGAGGAAGGGACGAGATGTGGCTCCACAGGGATCCTGCTCGGCTCCCCGCGGCCTTTCCTTGGATCCGTGTCCCAACCTCCCTCGGACATCAGGGACTCCGCTCCCAGCGCCCAGGAAAGCCTCGGACATCCCCAGGCGTGGAACGGTTTGGGAAAGGCGGAATCCGCCCCAAATCCAAGCAGCCCCTCTGAACCTCCCCAAAATGGATGCCGGAGCCTTTGGATCGCCGCCTGCATCCCTGACTTTGGGATTCCATCTCCGCCTTTCCCAGCGCCACCCCGGGTACCTCGGGCTGGATTTTGATTTTTATTCCCTTCCCGGCCCGTAAAAGGCTCCTCACAGGGGCTGCAAATCAATGGGGTCTGGCTGCTCGCCGGGCTCGGGGTGACCCCGGCACGGCGCCGCTCACCGCCCTTTGTTCCACAGGAAAAAAAACCTCATTTTCTGCAAAATCCAACCAATTCCTGCAACAAAGGAGGGAGCGATTGCTGCAAGGAAAAAAAAACCAACAACCCCAAAACGCACCCCAAAAGCTGCTGACAGCGAGCAGGGCACAGCCGCGCTGCCTATTTCTGCTTATTGGGGTATTTGCCATATGTCGGCCTGTCCTCGCTGCGGGCTGGGCTGAAATGCTGAATTACGGCTCCGAAACCACCCAAAAACCGGGAAAAACCAGAGGGGGATCCTGCAAAAAAACCCCAAATCGCCGGGATTGGAAAACCACCCCAAAAACGCGACACGGGGGGGGCGGTGGCTGCCCCGAACCACCCCGAATTTCCGCGCGGATTTGGGGTTGGAAAGGGGGAAAATCCTAAAAATCCCGGGCTGAGTTTCCCGTTTTGGGCTCCCCCCTCGGAGGCGGCGGTGGAACGCTCGCGATTCCTGCGGTAATTAGGGAGCTGGGAATTAATGAGGGCTGGGACCGGGACCTGCAGCTGCCGAACGCCGCCGCGTTTCTTCGGGACGGGCTGCGAGGAAAATCTGGAGCTAACAAGGAAATAAATCTCTTCCTCCCCCTCCTCCTCCCCCCCGCCAAGGCTGAGCCTCGCCGGGGAAAAAAAATAAAAAAATAAAATAAAACAAAATGGGATCGTGCGCGGAGAGAGGAATTTTAAACAAGCCGGGCCAAATTCGGCCTCAGCTGGGATTTTTTTGGGGTGGTTTTGCCGGGTTTTGGCACATCCTGAGGCCGGGCTGTGAAGTCTGGGGCTGGGTTTGGGGCATTTCCAGCCAATTTTTGGCGTGTGAGGGGGAAATTGGGATGGAGGGGCCTGGGGGAGGCGAAATCCCTCTGGATTTTGGGGCTGAGGAATTTTAGGGGGATGCCAGGGCTGAGGGTCTATTCGTCCGGGCTCCAGGAGGCAAAAACCGCATGGGTGGGGCTGGAAAACGGGGAAAAAAAAGGTTTTTTGGGAGTGGTTTGGAGAAGGATCTGCAGGGAAAGCCGGGTCATGGAAAGCAAGGCGTGGAGGGATCCAGGAGAGATCCAGGGGGGATCCAGGGGGGATCCATTGGGATCCATTGGGATCAGGCTCCTCCTGGGAGCAGGAATGTGAATTCCAGAGGGGATGAGACTCCCTGGGGGCGTGTTCCAGCCTCTCCAGGGATTCTTTTCCCCTCCAGATGCATCTCCTGCAGGGCTCCAGCTCTGCCCTGATCCATTTTGGGGTTGGTTGGGTTTCGTTGGGTTTTTGTTGGCTTTTATTGCATTTTTGTTGGGTTTTTGTTGAGTTTATTGGGTTTTTTGGGGTTTTTTTGGGTTTCGTTGGGATTTTTTTGGGGAATGACAGGTGGGAAGAAAGAAGAGAAGAACCTGAGACATTCTGGTCCCCAGAATTCACCCCAAAACCTCTCCCAGCCCCAAGGCCAGCGCTGGTTTCCCCCCAACCTCCCACCCCGGATTTTGCCCATTATGGGGATTTTTGGGTCCCTCTGAGCCCTCAGGAAAGGAGCAGGATGGGGTCTCGCCCACGAATCCCAGCCCAGTGATGATTTGCAACCCGGCCCTGCTCCCCGAAAGCAGCGAGGGGGGAATAAAATCCGGAATAAAACCCGTCGGAGGCAGCTCGAGTTCTCGCCAGCACTAATTGATTTCTGCCCGCAGCCGGCTCCTGCCCAGGCCCCTGCGGGGCTCCGTCTCCTTCACTCGACCCCCAAACCTCTGCTCTGGTGTCTCAGCTCCTGTGGATTTCTCTTTTTTTTCCATTTTCCCCATTTCTCGGGTTCCCGGGACTGTTCTTGATCCCTGCCAGCCATCAGCTCGCAGCCCACGGCGAGAAAAGCCTGGCTTTGCCCCCAAACCCGCCCTAATCCCACCCTGCTCCGGCTTTTTCATGAGGGACGTGGGAAAAGAGCTCCTGGCTGGGAGAGGACCTTGAAGGAAACCCGGAGGGAATTCCAGGGGCAGATTCGGAGGCCGGGATCATTCCCTGCTCCCCGGGTCCCACCAGGAGGAGCCCCCAAAGAACTTTCCCTTCTCCGGGAGCCGCCGGTGCCTCCTTGGGCCGCGGTTCCGGGGCTCGGGGAGGGGGCGGTGGCTCCTTCCCTGCGGATCCCATCCCGCGGTCTCCATCTGCAGCCCGGGATTTACGAGGCGGCGGCTCGCGGTCCCGATCCCGGCGGTCGATGCCGGAATGTGATATTTTCCCAAGCGTCCCCGTAGTGCCGTGAAACGCGGTTATAAAGAAAACAAGGACATGTTTTAACGATAAAACCAACGCGCGTGAGCTAATTAAACGCCGCCGTAAAATTAGGGAATAAACGCACTGAGCATGAAAATCCCGGGAATCGAGGCGGCGCCTCGGAACCAGCGGCGGCTCCTCGGGAAGGGCCTCGGCCTCCTCTTTCTCGGGAGGGCTCCGGGTTTTGGGGAGGTTGAGGCGTTTCGGGGTCGAGTTTGGGTTTTGCTTTCCCAGGCCAGGAAAGGGGGGAAAACGGGAATTCTTTGCCTGGTGGATGTTTTTACCTGCTGGAACAGCCCTTGGTGCTCAGGGGGAATGGATCCATCCCAGGCAGCCCGGAGCTGCAGCAGGAAGGGATTTTTGGCTTTTTGGGGCAGGAAAGGTAAAAAAATCCCCCCAGAGTGAAAAAAGGAGCGGATTTGCCCCATTCTGAAGCTCCTGAAAGAGGAAATAATTTGGATTTTTTTCTTATCCGTGGGTCCTCCTGGGAAGGGGAGAGGAGCAGGGGGAAACTGAGGCCAGGGGGTTAAATCAGGGGGTTCCCAGAGTGCGGGAGGAAGAGGAGGAGGAGGAGGAAGAGCTCGGCTCAGCTTGGATCCCTCCAGGCCAGGAAGGAGGGAGCGAGGCCAAACCCGAAGCCAGAACTGGGCAGAAACACAAACCTGGGGCTGAGGGGGGTCTGACCCTAAAGCCTGGCAGCTCCAGGGTTGGATTTCGCAGGATTTTGGCCGTTTTCCCGTTTTTAAGCAGCGAAAATCCCACCTGGAGTTGGCAAAGCTCGGCATTCCCAAGGAGAGAGCACAATTTTCAATGATTTTCAATGCCAACCCCCCAGGAGGATTTTGGGGGGCTCGGATCCACCCTGGGGGTGTCCCCCCGGTCCCTCCCTCTCTCCTGGAGAAAATTCCCTTTTTTTTTCCAGCCTGGCACCGGAAATTCCCAGTTTTTTTCCAAGCTCCATCCATCACCGAGCTCGGCGCTCCCTCCTCCCCGGCCTCGGTGCCCCCACTGTGTTCAGTAATTAAAGATTGTAAAAAAAGGGGGAAAAAAGGAGGGATTTGTCCAACAGCTGTGGAATAAAATCGCTTGGCACCGGTGCCGGGATCAGAGCTCACCCTGGCAGGCGCCCGTGCCAGAAACGGGGCAAATCCATGGAATTTCAGGTGGCCCTGGCGCTGGATTTGACTCCCACGGAAGGAAAAACTCCTTGGATTTGGGGGCTTTTCAAGGGCTGGGAAATAAAAAATAATTAAAAATTAATTACTGCCAGGGGAAAATGTGGGATGGATCCTCGAAATCTGCCAAGTCTGTGGCTGGACCTGAGGGCACAAAACGGGGCCGACCCCCCAGAATTTGGGGATGTTTCCATTTATTTCGCAATTTTCCCTCGCAGAAACTCAGTGATTTATCCCTGGCCCTCGCTTTCCACGCTCGGAGGCCGTGACACGAATTATCATTCAGCACCTTCGTTTACATGGAGCAACCACGGGGTCAATTTATTCCCAAATCCCCTTTTTTTTATGGCTCTATTGAACTATTTGCCACATTATTTATACGTTAATGCGCCGAATCCCTGTGGAGATCGCTCTGGCTAATAAATAACGGGACAAATCATTAAGCAGGGTGATAAAATCAAGCCATTTAAAAATACATCAACCTGTGTTGCTTTCGTGTAAAAAAGAAGCTCCAGGGGCCCATCAGGAGGAGAGAGGAGGCGAGAGAAACACATGGAAAAAAAAAATGGGGAAAAACACCTGCTTTTGCTGATTTCCCTGGAAAATGAGGGATGGGAGGGCTGGGGGAATAACGGGGTTTTTATGGAAGTGGTGAAGGTGGAAAGGGTGAAATTCAGGGGGGGGTGGGGGGGGTTGAAGGCAGGAAAAGGGAATTTATCCCGAAATTCCACCAGATCCAAGTGCTGAGGTTGGCACAGCCCAGCTCAGAGTCCTGGAAAAGCCACGGAGGCGATGCCGAGGCCTCGAGAGCTCCCAGGTTTTGGCTCAGGGAGAAGATTCCTGGTGGGAGAAAGGTCCTGCAGCCCCAGCCCAGCCCGGGATTTCACAGAGGAGCCAAATCCCAAATCCTGGGGGCATCCCAAACGGGAGGAGAGGTGGGGTCTCCCTCACCACCTCACCACGAGGTGGATTTTTTGGGAATCGCATCCAAAATCCTTCCAGGGACGCAGGAGGTGAGGGAGGCTTGGAGCAATGGTGGCTCCTGCCTTCATTCCCACCTCTGGCTCTCCCTGCAGATCCTCTGTCTTCCCCACCAAACCTCTCCCCCAGCTCCACAAATCCCCAAAATCCCAAAAATCGGATTCCTGGGCACCGGCTCCCCCCATCCCGAGGGGAAAATCCTGCCCAGTGCCAGCGCTGGCCCCTGGCACTGCCCAGTGACGCAGCCCCGGCTCATTTGTGTGGCAACCGAGCGGTGATTACAGTAATCAGCATAATTAGCAGCAGCCAATTACCGTAATAACACCGTGCCCGGTTCCAGGGGACTTGGGCAAAACAGGTTTATTTGGGATTTTGGGGAAACAAATCAAAAATTGCTCCAGACGTGGCCCTGGGGAGCAAAGAGCGGCTCCTCCCGGGGGTTTGGAGGCCATCAGCAGCTCCATAAAAACCTCATCCCAAAAACCTCCTCCAGGCAGGCCAGGAGAGAGGGAGAACGTGCAGGATAACCTGGAAAAAGCATTCCAGTGGCGTTTCCTGGTGGCTGCAGGATGTGCTCTGCCTGCTGCAGGTGACGCTGCTCCAGCAGCCCCCGGCCCGGTGGGGAGGAAAACATTCCTGAAAACCATTCCTGAAACCGTTCCGGAGGGAGCGGCGCAGGGGAAGATGCTGCGGGAAGCTCCGGCAGCAGCAGCAGCAGCCGGGATTTATGGCAGGATAATGACAGCAGTTAAAAATCTGCTTTGTTTTGCTCCCAACCCACGCCCTCCGTGCGCAGGGAAACTTCTCCAGGCGGCTCCGGAGGCTCCTCGAGGCCGAGCGGCTCTGGAAGGGCTCAGCTCCTCCCCCAGGGCCTTCAGGCCGCGTTTAAACCCAAAAATCATCTGGGAAGAGGGGCTGGGGCCTCTTCTGGTCCCTGCCGGCCCCGTTTGGGATGAAAACGGGGCTGGAGCTGGAGCTGGAGCTGGAGCTGGGCCTCGCGTCCCTCCACGGAGCTGGAGGTGGGAAACTTTGGGAATGGTCTCGTCCCCCTTTGGCCACCCCAAAAATCCTCCTCTGCTCCTTCTCAGCCCCAACCCCGCGGCTCCGTGGGATCTGCAGGACAACCCCTCGTGTTCCCTGAAATCCGTGAAATCTCCAGGCCCAGCCCCGATCCGGAGTCTTTTCCCCTCCCGGTGACGTCTCCCGGCCTCGAGCGCAGCCCCAGCCTGGGCCTTGGGATTTGGGAAAGAATCCTTTAAAAAAATCCACTTTGGGGCCATTTTTCCCCCCAGCCCTCAGATTTTCAGCTGCGGGCCGGGAGCTCCTCGGCAAATCCCAGCCCCTTCCAGCCCGGAGCGACGGCTTCGCCCCGGATTCCCTGGCGAGGACTCTCTGGAAAGGCCCCAGAATGTCTCCCATGAAGGATTTTTCCCTTCCCAAGCCTGGCTCAGCCCAGGGTTTACGGGTGGGAAGGGGATAATGAAAATAACACGAGCTGGCGTCGTAAATGGCTTGGAAGCAGCCGCGGGATGGGATCCCCGCGATCCCCGCGCTCCTCCCGGCCAGGCAAGTGCCAGGAATTATCCATAAATAATCCCCAGGCCGCCTCGCAGCAGGTTAATCCCCCATAAACACGGAGCGAGCCGGAGGAGTAACCTGAGGATGGAAAACGCTCCGGTGGCCAAGCGAGAAGTTCTGGAGCCGCTGCCAATTTTGCGCCGCTGGGTCGTAAACAATTCCTTGGATCGTCCCAGGGCTGCTCGGCCACGGAGAATTCCCGGTTCCGTGCGGAGCTGGGGCTGCTCAGGGGCAGCTGGTGGCTTGTGGGGTCCCAAAATCCTGTGGGATGCAGCAGGGAGGGCCCAGGACCCATCCAGATGGAGCAAAACTCGGGAATTTTTCTCCCGGATTCCAGCCTGGGATGAGCCTCAGGAGGCACCGAGGTCATCCTTCGACCCCCAGCCCCCTGAATTTCCCAGTAATGGTGAAGGGAGAGCAGAGCTGGCCCCAAATTCCCATTTTTTGGCAGCTTTGTGATGGAAACCCAGCCCTGGGTGCCCGGAGGTGTACCCGGGATGAGAATTCCCATCCCTCCTTTCCCACCTCCCCACGGGGGCACCCAGGACGCCCCAGTTCCTCCTCGTGGGAGCTGCCAGAGCCCAGGGCGAGGCCTGTGGGGTCAGAATTCCCATCCAGGCCCCCTTTGGAAAGCTGCTGCCGCATCAGAGCAGGGCGGGAGCACGGGAAGGGCTCCGGGGGCCCAGGAAAAGCTGGGATGGGCTCTGGAGGAGGGATGAGCTCCAAGCATTCTGCAGATCTTCAGCTGAGGCCGTTCGCTCCCCACTTGTTTTCCTTTGCTCCATGGGGTTTCTTTTTCTTTCTTTTCCCCCTCTTTTCCCTTCCCTGACGCTTTTTCCCCCTCCTTCCCTCCCTCTCCCCCTTCCCAGGGATAACCCCAGGGAATTCCCACCCCCAACCCTGCCCCAGGACCAAAATCCAGCCCTGAATGTCGTGGAGAGGAGGAAAAAAATCCCAACCCCAAACCCACAGCCCCACAAAATCCCCCAGAGGCTCCTTGCAGTTGTTCCTGCCCCCATCCCAGTCCCCCCAGTTCGGGTGAGCTGCTCAGGGCAGGCAAGGCAGCACCAAAATTTGAATTCTTTAAGGGAAAAAAAGCCCTGAATTTCTCCCATTCCGGGGCTGCTTTTCTGGTCTAAAGCAAAGAAATTTGTAGGGAAAAAGCACCGGGAAGGGAATAAAGGGTGGGAAAGCTCCGTCCTTGGGGTCGAGGGGTTCTCCACAGGCAGGGGAAGGGATGTGGGGCTGGAAAAGGGGCCTGGGGGCTGCTGGAAGCTGAGGATGACCCCTGGGAGGGTCCCCAGAGCTGCGGAGGTGGGAAGGGGCCGGGCCGTTTTTCTCCTAAAACAAATATTGGGATCCAGCCCTGGCGGGGGGAGCCGGGCAGGGGGGAGCTGAAAAAACCCCGTTTTCTGCGCTGACATAATTCCTCCTTGTCAGCCCCGCCAGGAGCCGCATTCCAGCGCCGCCAGCCGAGGCCAACTTTCCCAAAATATCCCTTTCCCCAGGAATTATGGCTTCGGGGCTTCCTCTCCTGGGGGCAGAAGCCCCATTCCCTCCCCCGCTGCCTCCATCCCGAGCCGGCGGGGGAGCGAAATCCGGGATGTTTTGCCCCACGATCCCGGAGCTCCGGCCAAGAGCAGCCCCGGCTCCGCGGGAGCCGCCGTGGCCCCGTTCCAGCTCCCATGAATGGGAGGTTTGGAAACCAGGCCGCATTTATTTCTTTTTTTTTTTTTTTTTTTTGAGGGATTCTGGAAGAGCAGCGGGAGGGGCGGGAGGGCGGTGAGATTGGGGATTTTTGGTTTTTTTAAATTTTTTTTTAAATTTTTTTTTATTTACGGGGCGTCGCTTTAAAAGGAGAAAAAGGGGGGAGCAAAGGGATGGGAATTGGGGTTTTCACAGCGGTTTTTTTTTTGTGGTGGCGCCCCAAAACTTCCAAGCTGGAGGCCTGGGCTGGGGAACAATGCTCAAACCTCCAAAATTCCCTGGATTCGTCAGAGAAAAAAGGAGGATCCACGCCCCACACCCCCTGACCCCCCCGGAGCCTCCTCCTCTGCCCGGGATGGTTCTGCCCTTCCCTCGGCCCGATCCCGTCGGGATTTGCCCCAAATCCGCCGCGTTTCGCGTCACCCACGGCTGGGGATGACAGCGGCGCCAATTAGCGCTCACGCGCCCCAATTAAACGCGGCGGCGCTTGCGAAACCCAAGGAAATAAAACCCCAAATATCAAATTATCCGCGCTAATTGGCCGGCGAGAGGGTGTCAGGACGGGGCTTTTGAGCCGGCGTTGATCTCCGCCGCAGACAAAATGTTTCTTTTGCCCCTTTTTGGGGGTTTTTATGGCTCGTCCTCGCCCCCGGCGGCTCCTGACGGGCGGGGGCCGGGAAGGAGTAACCGGGAATTGTGGAAACGGCGGCATTTAACGCTCGAGGGCCAGGCATCCATCCTGATCAGCGATCCTTATCAGCGATCCTTATCAGCGATTCTTATCAGCGATCCTTATCAGCGAGCCTTATCAGCGAGCCTTATCAGCTATCCTTGTCAGCGATCCTTGTCAGCGATCCTTATCAGCGAGCCTTATCACGCCCCGGCCGCTCCTGCTCACGCCCAGGCGCTGTTTTAGCCCCTTAGGCCCCCTTTTGTCCCTAAACCCACGTGAAACGCCCGAAAATCCAAGGTCAGGGATTTCTGGGGCCTTCCCAAAGCCCCCTCGATCCCGCGGGGTTGAGGGATGAGGATGAGGATGGGGATGAGGATGAGGATGAGGATGGGGATGAGGATGAGGATGAGGATGGGGATGAGGATGAGGATGGGGATGAGGACGAGGATGAGGATGAGAATGGGGATGAGGATGAGGACGAGGATGAGGATGAGGATGAGGATGAGGATGGGGATGGGGATGGGGATGAGGATGAGGATGAGGATGGGGATGAGGATGAGGACGAGGATGAGGACGAGGATGGGGATGGGGATGAGGATGAGGATGAGGATGAGGATGAGGATGGGGATGAGGACAAGGATGAGGACGAGGATGGGGATGAGGATGGGGATGAGGATGGGGATGAGGGGGCACCAGCGCTGGGAAGAGCAGCTGGGGGTGCCCCTGGTGCCACCTCTGTCCCCCCGAGGCCCCCGGGGCCACCCAGAACCGCAGCTCGGCCTCCAGAGCCTCTCCGGGGTTGTTTCTTCTGGGAAAAATAATTACAAAGGGGGCGCGGGGGGAGCTGGAGGGGTCGGCGGGGTCCTGGGGGTGCTCGGAGCAGACGGGATGACCCCAAATCCGACCCCAGCAGGTTCCCCCCAGCCGCGGGGGAGCCGGGAGCAGCTGCCAGGAAAATGAAATCCATCGGCTTGGAGACGCTCCAAGGCCTTGACGGGGCCGCCAGCGGCGAGGCCAGATGGGTCCCGGCCAAGCCGGAGCCCCGCGGGGACAGCGCTGGAAAATCCCCCGCAGCGGGATTCGGCTCCAGGAGCGGGGCTGGTGGCCACCAGCGGGGTGGAGGTGGCCCCGTGGCCACCACGGGGTGGAGGTGCCAGAGAAACCCCCCAGAACCGGTCAGTTTGGGGTCATTTGATCCAGGCTGGGCAGGAGGGGACGTGTCCAAGCTCCGGCCATGTCCGAGTGTCCCCTCCCTGCCCCTCTCCCTGGTCCTGGGCAGGGACATGCCCCAGTTTGGCTCCTCGCAGGGGCGGCACCGAAGCCACCGGAGCCACCCTGAGGGTCCTCGGTGGCTCCAGCCCAGCTCGAGGCCGCCAGCCCCGGGGCCAGGGCACCGTCCCCATCCTTGGCATCTCCATGCTTGAGCTCTTCACGTCCCGGTCACCCCCAGAGAGCCCTCGAGGTCTCTTGCAGCAGCCGCTGCTGTCCCCGCACCCCAGCTTTGCCCTGACTCCAAAAAGTGTCACCGAGCGGCCCAAATTCGTCTCCAGGTGGGCGTGGAGGAGCCAGAGGTCCCTGCCCGCCTCCAGCTCATCTCCGTTGGCCTTCGAAGCTCCTCAGGCAGAGCCGGAGCGAGGGGGGACCTTCCCCGCTCCTCCTCCGGAGCCTCGTCCGCGCCCCGGAGCTGTCCCGATTCCCTTTTATTGCCCTTTTTATGGCAACTCCCGCCCGGAGCCTCCCGGGCAGCGGCCGCTCCTTCCCGTGCCGAGCCCTGCGGGGTGAAGCCGCCGTTCCCGGGGGGCTCCGGGCTGGGATTCCCGGCTGGAATCGCTGCCGGGAGCCGGCGGAGCTGGGCCCAAGCCGTCCCCATCTCCCCATCTAGTGACGGCTCCGCGCGTAGCAGCGCCCGCCGCTCCTCCGGGGATGCTCCCGGGGCCGATCCGGGCGGGACGGGAAAGAAATCCCCGTCCTAAATCAGAGCCAGAGCGCGGAGCCGGGGAGGGGCCCTGGCGCTGCCCCCGGCCCGGGGCCGCTGCGCTTTTCCTCGGCCGCCCCCGCCCCGGTGATTTACGGCTCTCGCCACGCGGCCGCGCTCCCGTGGGGGCCCCGCTGCAGCCGCCGCGATCCCGGCGGGAAGCACAAAGGGGGTTTTTTGGGTGGTTGTTTGTTTTGGTTTTTTTTTACCCTTTTTACATTTTTTATTGCTGCTTTTTTTTTTTTTTTTTTTTGGCGCGGAAGAGCGAAAAAGGGAAAAAAGCCCAAACCAAACAAAACAAGAGATTTGCTTTGCTTGCGTGGGATTGTTTTGGGTTCCTTGGGATTCCTTGGGATTGGTTTGGGATTGCGTCTGGATCCGGAGGGGGCAGCAGGGCCTGGGGATGCCCCCGCCGACCCTGGGCACCCCAAAAACTGGGTGAGCCCTGAGTTTAGGCTCTTTCACCCCAATTTTCCCCCCTTGAGGGCGATTTGGGGATTGAGGAACCATTTTTCTTGTGGGTTGGTCGATCCTAAGCCAAGCCTTAGGCCCGGCCTCCCCATCCGAAATCACCGGGGCCTCAAAACCCCTTTTTTCCCCCCAAAACCCATCCTGGTCTCTCTTTCCAGACCAATCCCATCCTCCCAAACCCCCTTTATCCCCCGGGGCACCCAGGTTCCGCCTCTCCGGGTGATTCACAAATCCCATTTTCCCCACACTTCCATAACTTTCCCAACCTTTCCAGAGGCCAAACGCGGCCCATTAATTGTTTTCCGTGCAAATTGCAGCCAATTAAAGCTGAGCCAGAGTTTACTGGGAGGTGAGACGGACTCTCCGCGGAGTGAAACCTGTTTGGGATTTCATCAGGGGATTAATTGCAGGCCGATGTGGGGGCGACTGGGGCTTGATTTTTATTGGCATTTCACGGATTTTATTCATTTTACTGCCAAAAAAAAGCGCAGCGAATTCCAGCCCTTCTTTCCCTGCCCAATCCAAGGGGCTCCATCCCGGCTGCCCCAGGGTTCAGGGAGGATCCAGCTCGGGCCGGGCAGGGAAATTTGGCGCCGCTTTTGGCAGGAATTCTGGAAAAGCGGGAGCGAGGAGGGAGCTCCAAGGGCGGCAGAACCTCCACGTGCTGGGAACAAGCTCCGGCAGAGCCTCCCGGTGCCCGGCGCGGAGCTGCTCTTCCCACCACCTTTTCCTGCTTTTTTGGGGATCCTTTTCCTTCTGGCCTCCCGGTGGAGCTCCGGGAGAGGTTGGGGTGAAGGGGGCAGGACTTGGGAGGGTCCCGCGGGAGCAAATCCCCAGCGGGAATGTCCCGGGGAAGGGGGGCTAAAGCCCAGCCTGGGATGTCCCGGAGCAAGGCCAGGGATCCCCCGGGATTTCGGAATGCCCAGGGCCACAGGAGCAAGGCCAGGGATCCCCCGGGATTTAGGAATGGCCACAGGAGCGAGGCCAAGCCCGGGATGCTCCGGGCCGTGGGGTTAAAGCCCATCCCGGGATGTTCCCGAGCAGATCCAGGGGCTCTCCAGCGGTGCCGCAGGAATTCCTGGGCATTTCCTGAGGCGCAAAACCAGCGGAGAAACGAGGAGGCGAAACGCCCCGGGCAGCGCGACCCCGGCCCGGCCCCGGCCCCGCTCCCTCCCCCTGGAAGCTGCTCCAAGGAGCCCAACCCAGCCGGGAAGGAGCAGGGAACGAGCCGGGACTCGCAGGGAGCCCGGGCAGGAGGCGGCCGCCCAAAAATCGCTCCCTGGAGAGGCAAAACCCTCCCGGAGGGAGCAAATCCCGCAGCTCCCGCTCCCCCGAGCGCCCTCCCCGCCCGCCGCCGCTCGATTTCCGCGGGATCAGCAAATAAAATATAATTAGTTGGGTTGGTTTTTTTTTTTTCTGCTCCCCTTCCCTTTTTTTTATTCCATTTCCACGCTGTCAGCACCGAGCCCGGCAGGGCCATTTCAATCTTTTTAATTTTTATTCCTCTGTCTCCCCTCCCCCCTCGCCGCCTTTCTCGTCTCTTCTCCGCCCAAAATGGGCGCTGCTGCTCCGCCAGCAGGGAGAGATTTTGGGGGCGAACAGAGGATTTTGTGGGGTCAGGCTCTTCCCGGCGGGATTTTGGCCCTGGGATTGTCCCCCCGTGGGTGCCAGCGCCTTTTGGGGCCGTTTCTCCGGCATTGGGGTCCCCATTTAATCCCTAAATCACCAATTTCCCCTTTAATCGCTTTTTGGACCCCAAAAAAACCCCGCGCCCCCCCTCGCTGCCACCAGGCGCGGCCGCGAGTCCCCTTTTCCCACCCCCGGCGGGATAATCCCATTTTCCACCGCACTATCCCTAAAAAATCCGCCCCCCCCCCCCCCCATTTTTCCCGCAGGATCCGCGTTTTCCACGCCCCGGTCTCGCTTCCTGCCGGGATTTATTCACCTGCGGCTCCCGGGGCTATTTATAGCCCGGGATATTTATAAACAGCCCGGGAGTGCTGGGAATGGGTCGAAAATCCCATAAAAAGCGGGAGATTTGCGAGCTGGATGCGGGGAAAGGGAGGGGAGAGGCCCCCCCGAGCTGGGGAAAAGGGGAGTCGGGGGCTCCAAAACGAGCGGCTCCCACCCAAAAACGCGCCCGAGGGTCTTGGGTGGCTCCCGGGGCTGCTGAAAGAGGAGAGGTGGCCACCAAAATGCTCCTTCCTGCAGGGTCCCACCCCAAAAAGGGCGAATTTCCCCCCAAAAGGACAAGTTTCCCCCCAAAAAAGGCAAATTTCCACCAAAAGGACGCCCCAAAAAGGCGAATTTTCACTCCAAGAAGGCGAATTTTCACTCCAAGAAGGCGAATTTTCTCCCCAAAAGGGCAAATTTCCCCCAAAAGGACACCCCAGTGAGTGGTGGCCGAGCCCACACAGGGAACGACCCCAAAATGGGCACAAAATGGGGCAATTTCCCGGGATTTTGGGGATGGATCCAAGGGCTGGGTTTGTTCCTTGATTACCCCTCCCCCAATTAAAGCAGGGGCATAAAGCCCCCACGTGGGGTCACAAAATGGGGCAAAAACCAGGGATTTGGGGGGGGGAAATATGGAGCAGTGCAGGGAGACACTGGGAGCTTCAGAGCAGGAAAAATGGGGGGGAAATCTGATTTTTTTTCCCCATTTCTTTTAAATTTCATTATTTTTCCCCCCAAAGCAGCGGATTTCCAGCAGCTCCTCCCGGGAGGAATAAATAAAGCGGGAATGAAACCTGAGGGAAGGAACATTTCCTGACCTTTTCAAAGGCGATTAAAATCCCGCTGGAAACGCGGTTTTTAAGGAGAAGAATCCAGGCTGTGCATGGAAAAAATTGAGAAAAAATCAGGGTTTTTTTTTTATTTTTTATTCTTTTCCTTTGCCAGCTGCAGCAGCGCCACTTTATGGGGGAATCAATGGGATTTTGGGGGTGTTTGCACCTGCTGGAAATGAGGTTTTTGAGGAGGATAATCCAAACTGCGCATGGGAAAAACGGAGAAAAAAAATCAGACTTTTTTTTTTTAAATTTTTGATTTTTTTTTCCTTTTTCCAGCTGCACTTTATGGGGGAATAAATGGGGTTTTGGGGGTGTTTGCACCTGCCGGCGGTAATTGGGGGAGACGGAGTTTTCCCCAGTGGTTTTTTTGGAGGCAATAAAGGGGTTTTGGGGTGGGGAAAATTCTGCCCCGTGGTTTTTCCTGTGCCGTCCCCGCAGCCCTGCTCGGGTTTATGGAGCCTCTCTGCGGTGCTCATTACCAGCTCTGCTTTCGGGCTGTTTTAACTTTTATTTTTTATTTTATTGTTGGGTTTTGTGGCTTTTTTTTTTTCCTTTTCCTAGGTAATACAAAAAAAAAAAAAAAAAAGGAAAAAAAAAGGAGAAAAAGGGAAAAAAAATCCCATCCCGCAGCCCCCTTTGCCTGGAGGGATCCGATATAAAATCCGGAACAATTTGTCAGTTACAGCAGGAAATAAAAATGATGGATTGGAGGGCCAGGGCCAACCTCGGCGGAGGCTTTGGGAGGCGCTGGAATGGGGAAAGGATGGAGAAAAATCGCATTTTGGGGGGAAAAGTTCGGATTTTGGGGGGGATATTTTGGATTTTGGGGGGGATATTTGGGGGTTTTGGGGGGATATTTGGGGTTTTGGGGGGATTTTTGGCATTTTGGGGGGAAATTTTGGGGTTGAGGGGTGTGAAGGTGTTTGGGATGGGGATTTTTTAGGCTGGGGGAAGGAGAGGGAATGGAGGGCAAAAGGAAGGAAGGAAGGAAGGAAGGAAAACAAGGGGAAAAAAGGGGGGGAAAGGGGAAAAAAGGGGGGGAAAGGGGAAAAAAAGGGGGAAAAAGGGGAAAAAGGGTTTCCTCTCCTTGGGCATCTCCTTCCTCCCTGGCCTCCCTCTTCTTCCCCTCGGCCTCTCCCTGTCCCCATCCCCGTCCTCCCCACCAAGGAGGGCCCTAAATAACGGCTCCGCTCCCCCCTTCCTCCCCTCCCCCTCCCCCTCCTCTTCCTCCTCTTCCTCCTCCCTCCTCCTCCTCCTCCTCCTCCTCCTCCTCCTCCTCCTCCTCCCCTCCCGCCGCCGTTCCGGGGCTCCGCGGCTCCGCTCCCGCATACAAATGGCGCCGTTATCCCGAACGGACCAACCCAGGCGCGGGGTTTTAATATTTTTTTTTTAATTTTTTTTTCCCCCCCCGCCCGTTGCCATGGAAACCTTCCCTGGGCTGCTCTTCCCCTTCCCGAGCATCGCGGGGGCTGCAGGGGACGAGCGGGGGCGGCCGCGACACCGCGGGGGCCTCGGGGGTCCCTCGGGGGCCGGGGGGATTTGGGGGTCAGGGGGGATTTGGGGCCGCAGCGATCCCGCAGCATCCCGGGAGGATGAACTCCCCCCCCCCCTCCAGGGACCATTCCCGCCGGGAAGTGGGAGACGGCGGCTCCCCGTTTTCCCCGTTTTCCCCGTTTTCACCCCAAAACGAGTCTCCATTTCCCAGCTCGGCTCCCCGCCCTGCATTGCCCCAAATCCCGGTGTTCAGCCCCAAAAAGCGGCCGCGGAGGAGCTGCGGCGTCACCGGGCTCAGGTGGCCTCGAGCTGGGATTTTTGGGAGCATTTTCCAGTCCCGGATAGCCCCAAACAGCTCCGCTTTCCCCTTTTCCCCCCGAATTTCACCCAGAGAACCCGGGAGGGAGCGGGGAGGGCCCGCGGGGAAACTGAGGCACGGCGGGGTCACCGCGGGGCAGAGCTGGTGGCCAAATTTGTCCCCTGCCGCAGCCGCGCTGCTTTAATGGGCTGGAATGGGAATGGAAACGGAGCCGCTTTTATGGGATTCCTTCTCTTTTCCATATTCATTTTCCAGCGCTTTTTTCCTGTCCTTTTGTGGCCGCCGCGGGTGGAACGAATCCCATTTCCCAGCTGCTTCCAGAGGCGGCTCCGGGGTGGCCGAGGGACCCCCCCCGGCAGCCGCTGAGCCCCCAAAATCCTGCCCTGGAACCCCAAAACCGCTGCCCTCAAATCCTGGCCAAGAGCCCCAAAAGCGCTGCCCCCAAATCCCGCCCTGGAGCCCCAAACCCGCGGCCCTGGATTTGGGATGCCCCAGCAGGGCCCCGGAGGTGGCAGGAGCGGAGGCACGGCCCCAGAGCACCCCAAATTGCAGCTTTTCCTCCCCGTCACGATCCTTTTGCTGAGGGCTGAGCCGGGGATCTTTGGGGGTTTTTTTGCGGGGGTTTGGTGGGATTTGGGAGTTTTTGGGACCCCGGGGTGGGGGGCAGGGGGTGGTGCCGGGGCCCTGCGCTCCTGGGCCAGCCCTGAGGGTGGAGCAATTGTCCCGAAAATGGGAACGGCCGGATGCGCCTCCCCCGGGCCCCTCTGGGGACGGAGCCGGGGCCGGGGGTGGCACCTGCGTCCCCCCCCGGGCTGTGCTGGGGATGCCCGGGCCGGCCCGGAATGTCCCTGCCCATCCCATTGATCCCATTGATCCCATTGATCCCACTGATCCCATCCCATTGATCCCATTGATCCCATTGATCCCACTGATCCCATCCCATTGATCCCATTCCATTGATCCCATTCCATCCCATCCTGCATCCCATCCCATCCCATCCCATCCCATCCCATCCCATCCCATCCCATCCCATCCCATCCCATCCCTTTTCCCATCCCCCCCATCCTCTCCCCCCTTTTCTCACTCCCCTCTTCAGGCGGGGAGGATCCAAAGGGGGTCAAAATCCCCCTCCCATTTTGGGTGAAAACCCTGCAGGAACGGGAAATCCTCAAATCCCGGGAGCGGCGGGCGCTGCCGCGGCCGGAGAACAAAGGAACGGAGGAAAATATTGGGAAAAAAGAGGCGGAATTGGTTCCCCCCTCCCCCCCAGGGGTCTTTTGTTGCGGGTTCGTAGCTGGGGGTGGGTTGTGGCCGTAAATCACAGGGGGGGGATTGGGAATTGGGAATTTGGGATTGGGAATTGGGGCTGCAGGATGGGCGGGGGCGGGAATTGGAGGGTCCCGATGGAGCCCCCCCGTGCCGGGGGCACCCTCTGGCTCCTGACCCCACGGAAAGGGGGGAATTCGGGATCCGGTGGGATCGGGGCTGGGGGCGGCGGCGAGGACCCCCCGTGTCCCCCGGGCCCTGCGGGAACGGGTGACCTTT
The DNA here is from genome assembly GCA_026261815.1 of Monarcha castaneiventris obscurior. Taxonomy (NCBI): domain Eukaryota; kingdom Metazoa; phylum Chordata; class Aves; order Passeriformes; family Monarchidae; genus Monarcha; species Monarcha castaneiventris. The sequence goes on along the minus strand of JAMPIT010000500.1, from coordinate 221,990 downwards.
CCCGCTGTCCCCCGCCCTCCCCGCCGCGCTCCCAGCTTTTATTCCCGGTTTTTTTTATGTTTCCCTACTCGCTCTGCGGGATTGGATTTTCCCGTCGCAGTGCAGGGGAGGGGGAGCGCCGAGCCCCCGCCCCCAATTCCACAGGGACCCCCAAACCTCCTCTGGCCCCAAAAATAAGGGGAGCTGCAGCTGGGAGGCGATTTTGGGGGGGAAATGCTGGGATTTGGGTTTGGGAGAAAGGATCGGAATTGGTGTTGTACCCAAACCGCAGGTGCTGTCCCCAGCCGGGAGCCAGACGGCAGCGAGGGGCTGCAGGATGACCAAAACCCCCCAGAAATCCCATTTTCCACACCAAAACCCCTCCGGAGAGCGCCGGGGGCAGCTCAGCCTCGCGCCTGCCACCGGAAAATCCCATGGGATCAGCCGGGATTTTGTCCCCTTTCTGCCCGCCCCGCTCAGGGGGACCCAAGCAGGCCCTGAATTCCTAAAAATCCGCTGTCCCCGGCCCTGGCGCGGCCCCGGCGATCCCGGGCGAGATCCACAATCCTGCGGCGCTGTCGGAGTAAATCTCCCGGCTCCTCCAGCAGCGCCGAGACCCCAATAAATATCTCCATTTCCCCTGTCCTGGAGGGAAGATCTGATCAGCTTTTAAATGTCAAACGTAAAGTAAAGTTTGTCATAAAAGAGCGTGTAAAAAAAAAAAATGGGAAAAAAAAAACCCAGGGAAAGAAAATCCCGCTCTGAGGCGGCCGGAGCCGAGCGCGGCCACGGCAAGGGCACGGCGGGGTTCGGGTAACCCCAAAAAGGCTCCAGGGAGCCCCCAGGAATGGGGTGAGAGGTGGAATTCTTGGGATGAGAACCTCCCCATTCCTGGGGTGAGAAATCCCCCAATTCCCGGGATCAGAACCCCACCGTTCCTGGGATGAAAGCCCTCATTTCTGGGATGAAAAACCTCCATTCCTAGGATGAGAGACCCTCCCATTCCTGGGAATGAATCCCCCAATCCCAGGATAACAGGAACACCGACCCCTTTTTGGGGCCGTTTAAAGGTTTTTTCCCAGCACAGTTCACTGCACTCCCCACGGGTAAATCCCGCACATCCCCCCCTTCCCCCGGCACCAAAACCCCCTAAATTCCCCCCAAAGCACCCCCGCTTTTCCCCCCTCCCCTCGCGCTTCCCAGCCGCGGTTCCCGGCGCTTCCCAGGCTCCCATGACGCCATCCCGGGCTGAATCATGTCCCGCTCCGTGTCCTGCTGCAGCCGCGAGGCGCAACAGGGCCGGGATTTATGGCCCGTGATTCACGCGTGGCACCGGCACCGCGCCGGGGGGGCTGCGGCCCCCACGGGGACCCGGAGGTCTTGGTGGCCACCCCGGGGTCCCGGTGGCCACTCAGGGAGCCGCTCCACGCTGGGGCTGGGGGTGGGGGCACCCCGGGGTGGGGAGCGGGGGGCTCGGGGGGTGACAGTGCCCGCACCCCCTGCCACCGGCCCTGCGGGGGCGGGGATCCCCCCGAGACCCCCAAAACCTCCCCCGCCCCTCGGGGGGCTCCGGCGGGAGGTGTCGGGCCCCGGCCCCATCCCGGTCCGATCCCGGTCCCCTTCTGTCCCCCTCCCGTCCCCCTCCTGTCCCCATCCCGTTCCCATCCTGTCCCCATCCCGGTCCGATCCCTGTCCCCATCCCGGTCCGATCCCGGTCCCCTTCCTGTTCCCATCCCTGTTCCCATCCCATTCCCATCCCTGTCCCCTCTCGTCGCCACCTCATTAAGATGCAGCGCGGGCGGCGACTGCGCCAGAGCCGGGACCGGAACCGGGACCAGAACCGGGACCGGAACCGGGACCGGGGCCGGTGGGGCGGCCCCCCCCCTCCTCTAGCCCCATCCCGGCACCCCTCATCCCCCCCTCAGGACGGGAGGGGCTCCCCCAGAGCCCCCCCGGCTCACGCGCGCGTCCCCCCACCTTGAACCCCCTCCAAATCCCCCTCCGAACCCTCCCACCCCCCAAATTCCCGTCAGTCCTCACCGCTCCCCACTCGTGCCTCAGTTTCCCCAACCCCGAGGCTCCAAAAGTGAGGGACCCCCCCTCGAATCCCCCCCCAGCCCCCCCCGGCCGCCGTCACGCGGCGCCTCCGCCGCTCCCCCCCCCATTAATCGCAAGGTCAAAACCATTACGGGGACATTAAACCCATCAGCGCCCGCGGGGGGGGAGATGGGGACTGGGGGGGATCGGGGGGGACCGGAGGGGTCGGGGGGGCTTCGGGGGACCGGGGGGGACCGGGAGGACCGGGAGGATCGGGGGGGATCGGGCGGCTGGGGGGGACTGAGGGGGATCGGGGGGCATCGGGGGGATTGGGGGGGATCGGGGGGCATCGGGGGGGATCTGGGGGCTCCTCTCGACCCCCCCTCCCCTCCCCAGCTCGGCGCACGCGAAGCTGGGCTTTGATTGGAGCCACTCAGGGCAGCAAATGGAGCCGCGGCTGAAATGGGGAATAAAACAATAAAACGGGAAAAGGAGGAAAAAACGATGGCAAGGGGGGGAGGGGAAGGGGCGAAAGGGTGGGGGAGGGAGAGGGGAGGCTGCAGGTGGGGTTTGGGGGGGATGGAGGGGATTTTTGGGGCTGAGGGGTTTGAGGGGGATGGAGGATTTTGGGGGCTGAGATTCGGGGTTTGGGGGGCGCTGGGGAGGGTGCGCGGCCCCCCCGGGGTTGGGGGGTCCCCACCTGCCCTCCCCCCCCCCCCCCGCCTCTGCCGGAGCCTCCCCCAGTCCCGGCTCCTCGTTATTGATTTCCCGTTAATGGCAGTTAATTATCGCCCTGGTTTAATTAATGGCCCTGACGGTTCCCGCAGCAGCGGCGCTGCCCAGAAAGGCGCGGCCGGGGTGGGGGGGGGGGACACAGCACCCGGGGGGGGACCCTGAGCTCATGGGGGGACACTGAACTCATGGGGGGACCCTGAATTAATGGGGGGACACTGAAATCACGGGGGCGACACTGAAATCACAGGTGGACAGTGAATTCATGAGGGGACACAGCCCTGGGAGGGGACACAGCACCCGGGGGTGACCTTGAGCTCACGGGGGGGACACTGAACTCATGGGGGGGTCAGTGAATTAATGGGGGACACTGAACCCATGAGGGGGTGCCCTGAATTCGTGGAGGGGGCAGTGAATTAATGGGGGGGCGCAGCAGCCGGGGGTGGCACCGAGTTCTCCCTGCAGCCCCGGGGACACGGGGGGACCCTGGCCTCGCACACGGGTGCACACACAGGAACACACGTGGGCACTCACACACGAACACACGAACACACACAGGAACACACGAACACACACACACATGAACACACATGAGCACAGGAACACACATGAGCACTCACACATGAACACACACTCTCACTCACACGCATGAACACACGCTCACACACATCAAGACTCGCTCACACTCTCAGTCACACACACATTCACACTCTCACTCTCACGCTCACACTCATGCTCACACACTCACACATGAACACGCACTCACCCACGCACCCCCACAGGCTCACACACAGGAACACACACTCACACTCGCTCACACACAATCACACACACAATCACACACTCTCCCTGCCCCTGCCCCTGTCCCTGGCCCTGTCCCTGCCCCTGGCCCTGTCCCTGGCCCTGTCCCTGCCCCTGTCCCTGGCCCTGTCCCTGGCCCTGGCCCTGTCCCTGGCCCTGTCCCTGGCCCTGTCCCTGTCTCTGTCCCTGTCCCTGGCCCTGTCCCTGTCTCTGTCCCTGGCCCTGTCCCGTTCCCTCCCGTTCCCTCCCGTTCCCTCCCCGTTCCCTTTTTCCCGCCAGAGGGCGCTCGCGGCCCCGCACCCCCGCTCTTCCGAGTCCTCCCGGCCGGCAGGGGGCGCCGCGCGCAGCCCCGCCGCCTCCCCGGCCGCGCTCCCGGCCGCGCCTGCGCACACGGAGCGGCCGCGACCTGCCCGGCGGAGCCCGGTGAGAGGGGGCGGCCGGAGCGGGGACGGAGCGGGGTGAGGGGGGACACTGAGAGCCCCGGGGACACTGAGAGCCTTGGGGGACACAGAGCCCAGGGGGACACCGAGAGCCTTGGGGGGGACAGAGCCCCGAGCGGGGGCAGCGAGGGGATCCGGAGCCCTTCGGGACGGGCGGCGAATGGAGCCCCCCGCGCTTTGGGGGGCACAGGGCTGGAGCCGCCCCCTCAGGACCCGGCCTGGGGGATCCCCCTCTTTGAGGGCCGCATTTTGGGGTTTCCTCCCCGGGCCCCGTCTCCAGGGCTGGGGGTCCCCAGGCCGTGCCCCTCCCCAGGCCGTGCCCAGGACCCCCAGGGCCCGTCTCGGACCGGGGGCTTTGGGAGCTCCTGTCCCTCACCGGGGGTGACAGACACCCCCAGCACCCGCACCAGCACCTCCATCCCTGAGCCCAAGGTGCCGCCACGGTGCCGCTGCCGGGAGGTGCCCCCGGGGTGACAGCGGCACGTCCTGCCCGTCCCGTGTGTCCCCTGTGTCCCCCCCGGCCCGGGGTCACCCCTGGGGCCGGACCCCTCAGCCCTTCACGCCTGGTGCCTGTGTCCCCTGCAGCCGTGTCCCGCTTGTGTCTCTCCGGCCGTGTCCCGCACGTGTCCCTCCGTCCTCGCCATGTTCACCTGTGCAAAGTTCGTCTCCGCTCCTGCGCTTGTGAGTAGTGGCAGCCCCTGCCCCGCCCTCCCTGTCCCTTGCGGGACGGGGCTGGGGGTGACCTCGGACCCCTCGAGGCCACGGGGAGGTTTGGGGGCACCTGGGGCAGGTTTGGGCCCCGGAAGGTGAGTGCTGGCTGGGGCTGGGGTGACGAAGCCTTGGGGGTCACCGATCACCTTGAGGGGCACCCAGGGCTGTCAGTGACACCCCGGGGGTCCCGGGGGTCCCCTGAACCGGGGGATGCCAGCACAGCCCCCCCGCAGGTGCAGCCCGAGGGGCTCAGCGGGTCCGGGGGTGGCAGCGGTGGCCTCGGGGGTCCCCGGGCGGTTCTGGTGCTCTGGGGGGGCACGGGGCAGGTGTCCCCCCAGGTGTCCCCCCGGGCTGAGCTCTGTGTGTGCCCCGCAGGTGAGGAGGAGCTCGCGGGTGCTGGGCCAGCCCCTCTCGGCCGCGGCACTGAGCAGCCCCGAGGCCCGGCCAGAGCAGGTAACGTGTCCTGGGGAGTGACCGTGCCCCCCGGGGGGAAACTGAGGCCCCGGAGGGGCTGGGGTGAGGTTAACCCCACCTGCACCCCCCGAACTGTCCCCCAGGTGTGGCCGGGAGCCTCCCGGGCCCTGCGGACGAGCGCTGCCCACCGGGACATCGACACGGCCGCCAAGTTCATCGGCGCCGGCGCTGCCACCGTGGGGGTGGCCGGGTCCGGGGCCGGCATCGGCACCGTGTTCGGGAGCCTCATCATCGGCTACGCCAGGTCAGGGGGCTCTGGGGGGCTCAGGGGGCTCTGGGGGGCTCTGAGGGGGGACAGGGACTGGGGCTGGCCGTGCCCCCCTGACCCCAGCCCCGCTCCCCGCAGGAACCCCTCGCTCAAGCAGCAGCTCTTCTCCTACGCCATCCTGGGCTTCGCCCTCTCCGAGGCCATGGGGCTCTTCTGCCTCATGGTGGCCTTCCTCATCCTCTTCGCCATGTGAGGGAGCGGCTGGCGGTGGCAGTGACGGAGCCGTGAGCGGGGCCGTGGCCCCGAGCCTGGCCGGGAATGCCGGGGGAGCCTCGGGCCCTCCGCGGCCGGGCAGGGAATAAAGACGGTTTGGTGACAGCTCCGAGCCCCTCGTGCCTCCTTGGTGGCCCTGCCCGGTGCCGCCTCTCCGCAGCCGGATTCGTCCCCGCGGGGTCACCCCAGGGCGGTGGCGATGTCCCCTCCGGGCTGGGCCCGGCTGCCACTCGGAGCCCTCAGCCCGAGGGACGGGGACGGCTCTGATTGCCGGGAGCACCCGTGGCTGCCCCGCCGGGTCAGCTCCGTCCATCCCTGCCGGGACACCTCCGCCGGGAGCGGCTGCCGGGCTGTCCGGGGCTGACCGGGGCCAGCAGGTGCGGGGGTCTCAGCGGGGACAGTTCCAGCCGTGTCCAGCTTTGGGCTGTGCCAGGGGACCGGCACCGGCCGTGTCCGGCGTGCCCCGGTGTCCGCGGGGTCCCGAAGGTCGGTTCCCGGCCGTGCCCGGTGTCCGGGGTGTCCCGGGGATCGCGGTGTCCTGGGGTTCGGGGTGTCCCGGGATCGGGGTCCCGGTGTCCGCGGTGTGCCGGGGGTCCCGGGATCGGAGTCCCGGGGGTCAGGGGGTCCCGGTGTCCGGGCTGTCCCAGGCTATCCCAGGCTGTCCCGGTGCTGTCCCGGTGCTGTCCCGGTGTCCCAGGATCGGTGTCCGGGGCTGTCCCGGTGTCCCGGGCTGTCCCGGGATGCGGTGTCCGGGCTGTCCGGGGCTGTCCCGGTGTCCAGGCTATCCCAGGCTGTCCCAGGCTATCCCAGGCTGTCCCAGGCTGTCCCAGGCTATCCCGGTGCTGTCCCGGTGCCCGCCGTGCCCCCCCCCCTCCCCCCACCCGGTTTCGCGCTCCCCGCAGCGCGCGGGGCCTCCTGGGCGGGGCCTTTCTTTGGCCACACCCCGTGGGCGTGGCGGCCCCGCCTCTCCGCCGCCGAGGCCCCGCCCCCGGAGCATCCCATTGGCCGCCGCGCCGTTACCTCCCCGCGGGTCTCGCGAGAGCCTCGCGCGCGGGGCGGGGGGGGCGGCGGGAGCCCCAGCGCGAGCGGCGCCAGCGCGAGGCCCCGGCCCGGCTCCCTCAGGTAACGGCGGCACCGGGACGGCGGCGGCGGGGCCGCCCCAAGCGCTTCCGCGGCGGCGGCGGGGTAGCCCCGGGGAGGCCCGGGGGCGGCGGGAGCCCCGGCCGGCCCCTCCCCCCACAACTCTCCCCGAGTTTTCGTGAGGCAGCGGCTCCGCCCGCCCCGCCCTCGCGCTGAGTGACAGCGCGCCTCGGCCAATCGCATCGCGCGCAGCCCCTGAGCAGCGGGCGCGGCGGCCAATGGCGGGCGAGGGGGCGCCGCTCTGAGGCCAAGCCCCGCCCCCGGGGGCGGTGCCGGGAGCAGCGAGGGGCCCGGGCGGTGCCGGGGGGCCCCGGGGGGGGCCCGGAATGGGGCTGGGGGTGTCGGGGGGGGCCCGGGGCTGCAGGGGGTCAGGGCTGGGGGTGCCCGGAATGGGGCTGGGGGTGCCCGGAATGGGGCTGGGGGTGTCCAGGGGCGGCCCGGGGCTGCAGGGGGTCAGGGCTGAGAGCCCCGGGGGGAGCCCGGAATGGGGCTGGGGGTGCCCGGGGGCTGCAGGGGGTCAGGGCTGAGAGCACTTTGCGGGAGACCCCCGGAATTTTGGGGGCAGTCAGCGGCATTGGAGGGTCTGGAGGGGGCTGAAGGCTGGGGGGCTCCTGGGGAAGATGAGGGAGTGCGAACGGGGGGGCAGTGACCGTGGGGGTTTGCAAATGTGTGGGGAGTTAAAGGGAGGAGGATTCCGAGCTAAGCCCTGGAGAGGCAGGAGGAGTCCTGAGGGGGGCGGATTTGGGAGACGAGAGGGAATTTGGGGGTGGGGGGTGTCTTTGGAGGCCGTGGATGGGGGAGACCCTTCAGGGAGCAGGGCCTGGGGGGCCCTGAAGAGATGTGGGGCGGCGGCTGCGAGACCCCAGAGGTTGGAGGAGCTTTGGGGGGTTCCTGTGCGGGACCCCCGAGGTGCTGAGGAACCCCATTCGCTAGACTCCGTGCTCTGGGATGGGGAGGGGGCTGTGCTCATGGCTGTGCTGGGGGTCCGGGGGGCTGTGGGGGCCCGGGGGGAACGTTCGGGGGGCTGGGGCTCGGTGGCTCCCCTGGCACTGCGTGAAGGGAGCAGCAGGAAGGTGCACGCATCAGGAGCTGGAGCGTTTAAGGAGTTTGTTCCGAAGTCAGGGGTTGATTCCCACCGGGAATTGCGGCTCTGACTCTGAGGCTGCACCTGCTCGGCTCTCCCAGCACAACGGGATCCGACGGGAGCTGCTCCCGCTGCCAGGAGCCCCCAGCCCTGCGGAGGGCAGGGACTGCCTGCCTCAGGTGTGACCACACAAACTCCTTGTTCTCCCCGTGCGGCTCTTCCTGCCTCTTTCTCTGTCACTCTCCTCATTCCAGGCCTCCCTGGGGAGCTGCCACCTCTTTCCCTGCCCAGCTCCCTCTGAGGGCCCCGTTCCCCTTTGGGGGTGTGAAGGTGGCACCGACTGCAGCGAGTTCCCAGTTTATTCTGCCTGCTGGGGCTTTATTCCTCTGGGGATGATCCGGAGGGCTCCTTGGCAAAACACTGCACAAATAATTGTCCCTAAAGCAGCTCTGGAGAGGAATCCTGCAGCAGTTCCAGCTTGGTCGGGGGATTTTTGTTGCGTTGGGGTTTTCTCAGCTGAGACCAAGAATAACTGCGGTGTGTGAAGGCAGAGAGGTCCGTGGGAGGTGGGAGCAGCCGGGTCCCCGTTCGGAGAGCAGGAGCAGGGTTCACATCCTCTTTTCCTTGAAGGCAGGGCTCACATTCAGCTCCTGTGGCAGGAGAGGGCTGAGCCCTGCTCTGGTCCCTCCGTGGGCTGGGAAACCTCTCAGAAACCTAACCCTAACCTCTCAGAAAAGGGTTTTAATCTTGCTCCTACAAATTGGTTGGGATTTGATTTGGGAGTCAGCCGCCCCTAGGCCTGTCTGCTTTGAGAAGCTGAAATCAGCCTTTTCCTATGGAAAAATTCTGGTTTTGGGTGCCAGCCCTGGGTGGTCCCGGGCTGTGGGACACCGGACGCTTCCCCAGGGGTTGTGTCCGCCCTCCTGACTGCTCCACGTGCAGTCATTTCCATCTTTTCCCGGGAAATCAGCCCCTCTCCAGCTGTTATCCCTGTTTTCCTGAATCCCAGCTCGGGGCTTGGAGCAGGGCCCTGGGAATCGGGAATTCCTTCCCTCTGCTCGGACCAGGAGGAGGAAGAGGCTTTGCACAAACTTCGGGAATGTGTCAAACCTCCCTCTTGAAATTCCTCTTTTGCTCTGACTCGGCCCTGCTCTGCCCAGGGCTCCTTTCTGACGTGAATTTCTGCTTTATTTCTGCTTTCTCGCCGTTCCTTATTTCCTGCTCTTCTCCCGCGGTTCCCAGCAGGTCCCTTGGGTGCTCTGGGCTTGCCGGGGTGAGCTGCAGGTGCCAGGGGCACCCGGAGGGGCTGAGCCCTCCTGGGCAGGCGCAGGAGCCCTTCTGGAAGTGCCGTGGGATCCGTGGGAGGGACACGGCAAAATAAAGGGACGGGGCTTAAAAACAATTCCAGCTTCTCACTTCTCACTCACCTCTTCATTCCCATTTCTTCCGAAATCCCTTGGAGCTGGGCCGGAGGGTGGATGACGGGGATTTGGGATGGGAATCCCCTCACTTTGGAAAACGGGGAAGTTGGAGAGAGGAAGCACCAGTGGGGGTGGGGGACAGGCAGGGCTTTGGGGTGGCGTCCAGGCGACCTTTAGTGTCCATCCTGAGGAAGGGAATCCTCCTTCCCTCTTCCTGGGAGCTGCTCTCAGCATCCCAGGGATGAGGCAGCCAGAGGATTGGGAGCTGCTCCGTGCTGGAGCCGAGCTTGGAAGGGCTCCCTGGAACAGGCTCCGTGCCCACGGGGTGGTTTGTGTGTGCTGGGGAAGGATTCTGGCTTGGATTTGGCTTTGGACTCGTTTTCTGCTGCATCCCACGTGATGCTGCTGCGCCTCTGCTTGGATTTATTTATCCTTCGGACTTTCTTGGGGCTTTCTTTTCTTTCCTTCTTTTTCCTTTCTTTTTTTTTTTTTTTTTTTTTGTTTTCCTTCTTTTTTTTCCTCCTTTTTCTTTCTGTTCCCGTTCCTGGCGCTGAGAATCGAGGCCAGATTTCCCAAAGTGCTCTTTTCCCCTCGTTCAGCACCGAGCTGTGCTGCAGTCAGGGAGGAAATGCTGCCAGAAAAGAACCTTTTGGTGAGAGGCCTTCAGCACCGGGGACCTGTTGCTTCCTGGAATTCATCAATTATTTTCTCCCCGTTCCAAGTGATCTTGGAATTCACAGTTTGGGCTCTAAGGGATTTTGGGATCGTGGGCCAGAAGGGTGGATTCACCCAGTGGTTTGGGCTGCTGTGGGGAGCCAGAGGTGGCTTCTCTTTGAGCTTGGCGTGTGGGAGAAGCTGCTTAGAGCCAGTCAGCCCTCCCAGCACAGCATTCCCAGCTTTTGTCTGGATTTCTGCTTGGAATCCTCAGTGGATCTCCTGGTTCTGCTCAGTCCTTCACAGTCTCCGCTTCTTCAAATCTGCTTTGGCCCAGACCCGAAAAGTTGTGGCTTAACCCAAGCTGTGTCCAGAATTGGAGCCTGGCCCAGCTGTGCCTGTGCCCAGGTGAGCCGTGTGAGCTGCAGCATTCCCAGCGAGGAGCCGCGGCGTTCCCAGCGAGGAGCCGCGGCGTTCCCAGCGAGGAGCCGCGGCGTTCCCAGCGAGGAGCCGCGGCGTTCCCAGCCTGGAGCTCCAACACTCCCAGCGAGGAGCCCCGGCGTTCCCAGCGAGGAGCTCCAGCATTCCCAGCGAGGAGCCGCGGTGTTCCCAGCCTGGAGCTCCAACACTCCCAGCCTGGAGCTGCGGCATTCCCAGCGAGGAGCTGCAGCGTTCCCAGTGCCCAGCCTGGGAGGTGCCCACAGAGCTTGGTGTTTGCTCCCAGGTTTTTCCCCCTCCCCAGAGCCGGGATTTTCGGCATCTTTGGCTGCAGCTGGTCTTGGCTCCCAGGAGTTTGGCTTAATTCCTTGCTCTGAAGTTCCACCTCCTCCTTTTCCAGGAGCCTCTTTCCCCTCACCTGGGGCAGAGTCGGCCCTGCCGTGGGTTTGGGAAGCTCCCAAACCTCCTTGGGTTTGGAGCACCGGGAATTCGGGGCCTGCCGCAGCCCCAGCACAGGGGACTTCACCTGGGCTAAACCCAGGTTTAAAGTGTGGGGTTTTTGGCTCATCCCCCTTCCCTCCGTGCTCCTCTCCAAGGATTGGGAATGGCCCAGGAGGGAGCTGGGCCTGGGGAGCCTGGAGTGCTGCTGGCTGTGCCAGCCCAGGGGAACAAACAAAGCTCCTGTGCCCAGGGTTTCTCTGAGCTCCCTTTGTGGCCTAAAAGCGCCGAGTCCTCTGACTTTTTCCTCCCCTTCTCCCAAAAAAACGACGTTTGAGCTCCTTCGCTTGTGCCTGGAGTTGAGGAGAGAGTGCAGCTGGAAAGGAGCAGGGTCTGCGAGGTCCTTCCCGAGCCAGAGCATTCCAGGATTCTGCGGCCGCCCCTCGGGGGGCTGGCAGTGCCCCTGCCCAGCCCTGCCCAGCCCTGCCCAGCCCTGTGCTGCTGCTGCTGCTGCTGGAGCGTTCCCAGCCCCGCCTGGCAGCTCCCTGGCTCCGGATTCCTCCGGCGCTGCTTGGAATAACAGCCCTGCTCCGAGAGCTGCCCCTGGCACGGGGGCCTTGGCAGTGCCCCTGCCCCGGCGTGTGTTTGTACCTGAGCCCGGCAGGGCTTTAATCGCTTGTAGCAATTAATGGTGGTAATTACTGAGGGTCGATTGCTTCTGGAGGTCCCCTTGGTGCTGGAGAGCTCTAAAAGTTTGGGGAATGAGGGTGAGTTTCTGCTGTGAGGAGGGAGAGCTTTGCTAATTAATGTAATTAATGCGACATTTCTGTCTCTCCTGCTGTGGTGGGATCTGCAGTCAGGCTCAGGAGCCTGTCCCGCTCTTCCAGATGTAGGAATATTCCCGTTTTTTGTCCTGGTGTTGGTGGAACAGAGCTGGGAGAGGAGCAGAGGCAGATTGTCACCGGGGCGACAGCTGGGTGCCAGGATTCCTGGGGTCGATTCATTAATTAATGGATTTTGGGTCCTAAAAATGTGAGGGCAGAGCTGCAGCAGAGCATGGGGGGCAGATGGAAAGTGTGGGAGCAGGGCTGGGGAAATTTATCCACGAATTCCATTGGGTTTTGGAGTCTCCATGGCAGAGCTCCCATCTCCTCCCTGGAGTGTCCAGATCTGGGCTCAGACGGGACCAAAGGGGGTTTTTATGGGGAAGATCCCGACTGTGGCAGTGGTTTAATGATCAGGACCTTGTCTGGGGGGATGGTGAGGAATTCCCAAGGGATGCTCGCCCTCCCTGGGGATGTGTCTCACCTTCCCAGCTTTGTTTTCCCATTTTTTTGGCACCTCCCTGTTCCTGAACCCTGCAGGAGCCCCTTTAGGATGCTCGTCCTTCATCCCATGAACTTCAGCTGAGTTACGGGAACTCCTGCCTGGGAAATCAGGGCTGTGCCTCCCCGCCAAAACACAGCCCCACTTGAACAGCTCGCTGCAGCACCCGGGATTTCTCTGGAAATCCTTCTGCTTGGAATATTTCTCACTCCCCTGTGGTTTTTAGGGCTTGTGCATCAAAAAGCGGCGCCGTAAAAGCGCGGGAGCCTCCGAAAGCTGAGTGAAGGAAAGTGCCCAGGCAGGATGGAATAATAACAGGTGGGACAGAGTATTTTTATTTTAGGGGGAGAGCAGTGTGGGGCCTCCCTGTCCTGCCCTGGCTCCGTTATTGTAATTCACGGGCAGGGTTTTATCCGTAGGTGCTCGTTTCCATCGAGGCTCTCTCGCTCCTCGCTCCGGGCAGCCCTGACTTTGCTCTTCCCTTCAAGCCATCCCCACACGTTTGCAGGGAAAATATGTTCCAGCTCAGCTCGGGGCTCTTACGCCTCGTTTGCAGCAGCTTTCATTGAAACAAGGGCTCTGAAGCGGCGAAATAATTTCAGGAAATGGGACTCCAGTTTCTGGGTCACTCAGGCATTTCCGAGGTAAAATACTGCGCTCTCCCAGGCTCGCCGAGGCTGCCTCGTAATTACCCGGGCTGGGTGAGGAGCAGTGGCTCTCCGAGGCTTTTCCTTCCTTCCTTAACGCTGAATTATTTCCCCGTGCTGCCGCAGATCCCCGGCGCAGCTCGAGATGGATCGTCCCTATCGAAGGGGCTGCGGGGCCGTGCCAGTCCCTGGCCAGGGTTTGCTTTGTGTTCCACAGAGCTCTGGTAGTGCCCCCCATCCCTGGGCCGCCCCGGGGCCTCCTCTGTCCCTTCCCAGGAGGTTTGACCCCTTCCCACTGCCGGTGGAATTACCCTGCAGCCCTTTTGCTCCTGGGGAGCCGAGGAGCAGCTCTGGGAGTCACTTTAGGGCCAGACCCGTGGGGTTCTGACAGGAGCGGTGCCGCTCCGGGGCTGTTTTAAGGCACTTCCAAGCAAGCACTGAGGGTTTTGTGCATCTCCGACACCCCTGAGGCGATGCTGTCCCGGCCTTTTGGGGATCCTCCCCGAGCTTGAACACCCAGAAAGCTCCAGCCCCGAGGGAAGCGCTTGGACTTGGCTGAGGTTTGGCTGTAAACGACTCGTTAAATACTCTGTGGCTGGGGGGGATTCGTTTCCAGCGAATTCCCTGCCAATATTCCAGTTTACACAGTTGGGTTTGCTTTGCTCTGTCAAGCCCACGAAGCGTGAGGGTGTTGTGCCTCCAGAGCAGCTTTTGTAGCCCGGGCTCGCGGCCTCTTTTCCCACACGACAATTTTAAGCTCTTGCAGCTTTCTGTTACAAAGCAAACACTCTCCATCCTTCCCTCACACCCTAAAATAACTTGAAGGTCTGAGTTTAGGCCTCAGAGCCGCCTTGGGGGGGCCTCTCCCTGCAAAACTGAAAGTCTTTCGCAACTTCCATGGGTGGATCCCAGCTGGGAGAGGCAGGGAGAGCTCCGGGCACCCAGAGGGGCAGGACGGGCGCGGTGCCCGGTGGCTGCAGGCTCCAGGTTGGCTCTGAGATGCGGCAGCAGTGGCAGCGAGGTGCCAAACGGGCCCTACCAAGCAGGTTCGACCCCCACGCCTGCTTTTCTCCTGTTTCTTTTTAAGGAAGAGCCTGACCTGTTTGTTTTTCCCTCACTTGAGGATGGATCTCGGTGCTGGCACAGGGAGGGGATACCGAGGCCTGGCAAGGGCAGGGCTCTCCCCACGCGTTGTGCCGGTGACCCCGCTGATCCCAGCCCGTCCGGAGCGTGCTGGACGTTCATCCCGAGGCTCAGGAAACTCGGAGCTGGCCATGGCTGCTCTCAGAAAAAAAACAAGGAACCTTTCCTGGCCCGGCCTCAAAGCGCTCTGCTTCCTTCCTCGCATTTTCAGTGGGAAATTTCGGACTACTTTGGAGAGCCTGGGGGCAGCGCCTCGTGCTTCCTCCTCCCGGGCTGGAAATGGCAGCCAGGGCTGCCTCCCCTCCCCTCCTGCCCGCCCAGGAGCACTTCTGGGTTGGGGTTGCCACCAGCCCCTCTCTCCTGCAGAGCCTGCCAGGGTTTGTGTGTTCTCCTGGAGGCCAGAGGGTTCTCCAGCCCCGGTCTGCAGCCATCCATAATAATCTCGTTTATTGTGGCTTTCTCTGCTCTCCCCCTGCCCGTCCTGGGGCTGGGCCGGTGCCTCGAGCACCATTTGTGTTTGAATGGGTTTGTTTGTGCTGGGCTGGGGTTTGTGGAGCTGCTCCTGGCGCGGCTCCCGGGGCTCAGCAGAGTTCCCCAGATGGAGCTAGGATGGCCTGGCCGCTCGTTAGGCTCTGGGAATTAATCCCAGGGAGCTCAGGCTCATCGAGAGTTTAACTCCTGCCTCGGTTTTACCTTCTGCATTGAACTGGGTGAGGAAAGCAGCGATGGTTCCGAGGAGGAGGAGAGAACGAGCTCCGCGTGCCTGAGGTGTGGTGGACCCTAGGCTGGGATGAAGGCTGCTTGCTTTTTTGGGAGAATCTGTGGATAAAACCCCATTTCTGCCTCTGCTCCCGCTGCCAGCCGGGGGCTGCAGTTTTCCTACAGAGCCCCAGCCCTCCCTGGATCCTCCCCGAGGACTCTCTGCCCTGTTTAATGGCCTGGCAGGGGTTTGGTGCTGCCTCTTGGCACAGGCACCTCACCTGCAGCTGCACCTTTGCTGGGGCTTGTTTCTGCAGGCCCGAGGGCCGCGGGGTTTGTGCCTGAGCTGCTCCTTCCCAGGTGAAGCTGTGGGATCCCCACAGCGCCCAGCTGGGCACCGATGTGGCACCGAACTATCCGCGTTTCCCCCGTGCCCATCCCGGGTGCCCCCGGAGCCCCTGCCGGGCCCTTTTTGGGGTGCTGGGTGGCACCAATCCCAGCACCAGCCTTTGTTTACCCAGTCCTGTGGCTGCCTTTGCCCCACTCTGCTCCCGTGGGACTGGGACGCTCGGCACTGCTGTCAAACTGATGCTGGAATGTCCCTGAGTGTCCCTTTAGCTCCATCCAGGCTCTGGAAGCTGCAGGTCTGAGGGGTGAGGGAGCCACGGGAGCCTTGCCTGGGACCTGAACAGCTCCAGGATCTCCTGCCCAGAGGCTCCATGGCCGCTGCCTCCCCTCCTGCCCCTCTCTGCCCCTTTCCTGGGCACAGCCTGTCCCTCGCTCTCCCTCTCTCCAGCGATTTCCTTCCTCCTGACTCATTTTGCAGCTCATTCCCCGCTCGGCTCTGCCCAGATCTCAGCCCAGGGACTGTCAGCAGCCTGCTTTTGTGCCTCTTCAGTCTGAGCCTATTTTTAGGAGGCGGCTCTCGCAGCTCTGCTGGTTTTGGTTCAGGGTTGGTGCAGCCCTCAGCTTTAATTTTGTGGTCACATTAATATAAAGTTTATCCTTGTGATTTACGGGCATAACCCAGAAATGTGGTGATGCTGGTGGAGGAGAGAGCGCTGGAGAGGGATCCTGGCTGGAGAGGGATCTGTCCTGGAGAGGATCCTGGCTGGAGAGGGATCCCGGCTGGAGAGGGATTTGTCCTGATGAGGGATCTGTACTGGAGTGGGATCCCTGCTGGCAAACCCAACCCAGAACCGTGTGTGCATCCCCCCGAGTGTTTTTTGGGATCCGGAGCATTCCTGCCCGTCCTGCAGGGCCCAGATGCAAGAGCTGGGCACCAGCATTCCTGCAGCAGCGAGTCACGTGCCAGGACAACAATAGAGCCTTATTTTTAGAGCATTTTTGAGCCCAGCTCTGTCCCCAGCATTCAGCAGAGTTAAGGACCAGGGAGTTTCTTCCAGCTTCACGCTGAGGTTTAAGGAAAAGGTGATTTTCCGTTGTTTTTTTTTGTTGTTTTTCATGGGGATTTGAGGTTCTGTAGAAACCCAAGGGTTTGCAGCAGGCAGCTGGACATGGGAGCGTGGGAGCCCCCGGGGGATGAGGGCCCCGTTGCTCCTGAATTTGGCACATCAGAAGAGACTCGGATTCCCAAATCCCGGTTTGAGACGCATCCAGCCTCAGCCCCTTCTCTAATCCAGCTGGAACAGCTCCGTGGGAGCTTCACCAGCACAAAACCCAATCCCCAAAGGTGTGAGGGCAGGCCGGGGCTGGGGTGGCTGTGGTGACGGTGGGGCAGTGGCTGTGGGGACACAACTGAAGCCAGCCCAGGGTCTGAGTGGGGCCCTTCCCGTGTCCCCAGGCTGTCACCTCCCACAGCTCCGCAGGGCTCCGTTCGGGGATGGGCAGGGCACCTTGGAGGAGAAGCTCCAGAAGTGACAAAGGGGCTTTGGGAACCTCATCCTGCTTCTCCTGACGGCTTCGCTAACAGGGCTGGGCACCACTCGGGCTCTGTGGGCCGAGGGGCAGCTGGGCCGGCAGGATCCAGCTTGGGAAGGAGTGGGAATTTGGGTTATTGAGGTGGGAAAAGCAGCTCAGGGCAAACAGAGGCTCTGGTGGGCAGCAGGGGAGGGGCTTGGAGCAGGAGGGAGGGTTCTGGTTTTCCTTGGATCCTGGGCAGCCTCTTCCCTGCTGCAGCTCCTGCCCCAAGAGCCCTTTTAGGTGGGCAAAACTCGGATTTTGATCTCAGAGAAGCTGCTGCTTTGGGGAGGAGTCAGAGCTGCTGCAGCTGAAGGTGGGGAGGAGACGTGGAGGGGATCAGAAGGTCCCTGGGGCTCTGAGGGGGCTGGGACATGCTCTGGGTCATTTCCAGCCAGCCCCAGGTGATTTGTGTGGGTCAGGAGAGGGAGGAGTCCCCATCCAGGCCTGCTTTGGGTGAAAATTCCCCTCAGCTCCCCCAGCTCTGCCAGGGCCGTGTGACTGTCCCTGCATTTCCTCCTTCCCTGGCCATGTCCAACGTGCTAAAACCCATCAAAACAGTGAAATATCGTCCCAGGGCTGCCGGAAGAGGGCTGGGAACGTGCTCCCAGCATCCAATCAGCTCCTCACTCGGCCTCTTCTTAAGGACGGAATTTATGGATGCAATTTATCCTGGCTAAATGTGACATAAATCTGGGCGCCCGTGTGGACGCACCACTCGTGCTCCGCAGCTGGGTCTTGCTTTAAGGGACGAGAGGATCCTCCTGGCGCTCCAGCTCAAGGGAGCTGAGCTTTTTGCCCTGTGTTTTGTCCCAGTTCTGTTTTTTGTCCTGCTCTGGGGGGCAGCCGAGGTGCCACGGGGTGGTTTTGCTGCTGCTTGAATTCCTCAGAGAGCTTTGGCAAAAGCATAAATACAAGGCAGGGAGAGCCCGGTGTTCTCCTGCTGGTGGTGAGGACAGGTCTGTGCCCTGTGTCACTTCTGGGGCTTTTCTGGGGCCGTTCCTGATGTTTGGGTGCCTTTGTTACCCCTGGGCCAGGCAGGGCCACTGGTGACAGGGGCATTTGTCCCCATTCCTGCTGGTGACAGGGACGTTTATCCCCATTCCTGCTGGTGGCAGGGGCGTTCATCCCCATTCCTGTTTGCACAGACCCCGGGATTTGGCTCCGTAAATCCAGACACAAACCCAGACCCAGCCCAGCGCCGGGGGTGTCTCTGCCTCTGTTTTTGTGGGATCGCAGCTCCTCTCTCGTCACCCTTTGGGTCTCGCTGCTGTGGCTGAGGGGAGGGAGTTCACCTCCCACAGTAGGAAAATAACCAGTTTTTGTCATTCTGAGCAGCTCATTGATCCCTTTTCCCCAGGAGCAGGAGGGGCTGCTCCTGCTGCTCCCCCAGCCGCGTTCTTGGAGCTCCTTCTTACACAGCTCCTAAAAATACCAACCCTTCCTCCCCACCCTCGGGGCTGCCAGTGCAGAACCCGTCTCCTCCAAGCTCCGGGTCCCTTCCTGGCATTCCAGCATCTCCCAGCACGGGGCAGGAGGTGCTGGAAGCCCCACAGAGCAGCCCCGAGCGCGTTCCCACAGCAACCCCCCGAGCAGGGAGCATTTGCTTTATTATAGCTTCTTAAAATCCTGCTGTAAAAGTATCGGTGGGTGGAGGGAGCCGTTGTTCCTCGAATTCGCAATTGGAAGCGGGGGGGGTTTGCTTTATTTACTCTTATTTTTTATTAATAAGAACGGCTTCAGTTGTAGCATAATAGGAGTGAGTGTTTTGTTATCCTTGGCTGTAATCCGTGATAAACTGCCCCTGCCATCAGCCTTGTAGTTTACCCACTGGGGAGCCCGATTATTGCCTTGTAAAACGGAGCACCACTCCTATAATCCCTTAATTAATTAAATGACAAATTTTAGTTCTCTCCCATTGAAAATATAACCGGTGCAGAGAGATGCCGTGGATTTATTTGACGGCTGCTCGTTCGCACTTTGTTTTCCTGCGGATTGCCGCTGTCTCTGCTGATTTGTTTGTGCACAGGGGATCCTCGGGCTCGTCCAGGGGCTGGGTTCGATGATCCTCGTGGATCCCAGGATGTTCCCTGATCCCATGAACACCCTGGGAGGGCGGATCAGGCTGTGCGGGGGGGGTTTTGCTGCCGCTCCTCCGCAGGGGCTGAGCCTTGTCCCCACCTCACAGGAGGTGACACCGAGCTGCAGAAGCTCCTGTGCCCCTCTGGGCCGTGCTGGGAGCCCAGGGAAGCTCCCACACCTTTCCAGGTTCCTTTCCAACTGTAAAATCCCCCCAGTTCCCCCCAAATCCTGAACCTGGGCTAGAACAATTCCTATCCTTGGGCTGATAAACGACATCCCAGCAGAGGGGCAGCTCCTGCTGCTGCTGGTGGGGATTTTGGGGCTCGTTTAACGATTTCTCTCCCCTTCTGTGCCCTCCAGGCTGCGGTGAAGGATGGGTGACGACAGGCCCTTCGTGTGCGGCGCCCCGGGCTGTGGACAGGTACGATCCTGCGGGATTTGGGCCCTTCTGTCCCGGAGCCAGAGCGCTCCAAGCTGTGGGATCCCGGGAGGCAGTCACATCCCGGGATCTGCAGGGTGTAAATCCTGAGCCTCAGCTCTCAGCAAGCCCTGGTGGTTTGGGGGCTGATGGTTGTGACTCAACCTCCCCCCAGGCCTGCTCCGATAATTCCGAACCCAAAGGATGAATCCAAACCCCTCCAGGGCGAGGAGGCTCCGGAGCTGCTCCTCTGGAGCAGCTGGGAATGTGACAGGTGATGGGCTGCAGTAAATGGTCCCCAAAACGCTATTTTGGGATGGGGATTTTTCCATACCCGTTGTGAATTTCTCCTCCCTGGAGCCGCTGCGGAGTTCCCGGGATGAGAGAGGTGAAGGACGCACATCCTCCTCCCCATCCCATTTTCCTTTCATTTCCAGGGAAAACGGAGCTCGGGGGCTCTCTGGCCCTTGGTACTGGGAGGAGCTGGGGGATCAGGGAATTCCTGCTGATTTAATGGGATCTGCTGGAAGCTGGGGCTGCCCTGGAAGTGCAGCCCCGTGCAGAGCCCAGCAGGATTTGGGGTTGTTCCCAAATCTTTGTTTTGAAGCACCGGGACCTCAAAATGCCTTTTCTGGGGGGTGAATTGTGGCTCTGAGTCAGAGACTGAGGGATGTGCTCACCCTGCTTTCCTGGCTGCAAAACTGGGATTGGTTTGGGATGGGTTTGGGAGTGATCATCAATCCCAAGGCCCCTGTGTGTGTCCAGTTCTTCAGATTTAGTTCCTCCATGCCTCCTGTGGGGCTTTAATGGAAATTAAAGAGAATTCTGCATC
The DNA here is from genome assembly GCA_026261815.1 of Monarcha castaneiventris obscurior. NCBI lineage: Eukaryota > Metazoa > Chordata > Aves > Passeriformes > Monarchidae > Monarcha > Monarcha castaneiventris. The sequence goes on along the minus strand of JAMPIT010000500.1, from coordinate 202,093 downwards.
CCCAGGGAGCATCCTGTGAGGGATCCGTGCTGCTGTTTCTTTTCACAGCACAAAAATGGGTCGAAACCCTCATCTGGGAACTCCTGGGGACTCCAAAACCGCATATTTAGGGTTTCCCAGCTTTCTGGTCGTTCTGGCAGGAGCCTCACCCAGGTCCTTCCCTCCCCCCTTGCAGGTGAACTTCCTCCTTTTGCCATTTTTTCTTTTTCTTTTTTTTTTTGGAGGCTGCTTTTTATCTGAAACTTCTTTGCCTGTGAAATTGTGCAGGCCATTTATAAAATGTATTAGCTGTGTTTGAGCACTTAATGGTGTGAGCCCTTCAATCACACGGCCCTAAAACCGGCTTCAAACAAGCAATTAAGGCAAACAACAATGTATTTAAATTTAATCTCCCACAATCTCCCACAAATGACATCTAAAGGTGGCTGCTTCCTCCTCTGGCTGTTCCAGCCTGCTGCTTATGGGTAATTCTGACAATTCTTCATGTTAATATGGAAATGCTGGAATCCTGGTAATTCCGAGCGGGATGATTCATGGGGATCCAGCCTGACCTCGCGCACGCTTTTCCCGGAACGTCCTTCAGGGCAGAGCAGGGATGGGACGGGATGATCCAGCCCGGCTGGATGGGAAGCTCTTCCAGGGGTGGAGAATCCACCAGGCCCCCGGCTGGGGTGGTGCTGAGGATGGTTCTGAGGTGGTTCTGAGGGTGGTTCTGAGGGTGGTTAATGGGTTTTGCTGGCTGGGGGAAAGTGGGGCCTGATGCCCAGGCTGGGGATGGAGTTTCTATTTGTGGGGCAGAGGATGCTCCCTGTGGAATTCCAGGTGTTCCCTGGGTCAGGTAGTCCCTTAGGAACCCGCAGAGCTCCCACTGGAAATCCCGGTGTCCTCCTGCAGGGCTTTGTCCCCTGTGCTGCACCTGAGCCCCGGCCCGAAGGTCTGAGCCTTGCCCAGCCCTGCTCACCCCTGAGACCCCACCCCGAGCCGATCCTGGCTGAGCTGAGCTTCCTGGGTGCTCCCTGTTTTTGAGGGCTTCCCTCTGGTTTTGGTGCCACCTGAGCAAACTGGGACGGGCCCCTGGGTGTCCCTTGAGCGGGACAAGGTTCCCAGTCCCTTTTTTGCTCCCTGGAATTTGGGATCTGCCTCCTGGGACGCTCACTGGGCTGGGAGGAGGACCAAACGGAGTTCCGTGAAACCGGCACCGATTCCTCCTTCAGTGTAAAGTTTAAAATCAAATTATTTTGCTTCCCATTTAATCCTTTGCCACAGCAGCTGCTTCCGTCCCTCTGTATCCGACACCAGCCCCATCTCTGAGGCCTCAAACCCTTTTTCCTGCCTTTTTTCCCCGTTTCCATGCAGGAGAAGCTGCTGAGGGCAGCGAGGAGGGGGAAGAGGGTGCCCAGAGCAGCCGAGCAGATCCGTGTGCGTGAGCCCCGCACGGCCGGGGGTGCGGCGGGCTGTAAACATGTTTGGGGTTGCCAGGGCTGCAGGGGGGGTTTATTTTGGGATTCTCCCAGCTATCACTTCCCAGCAGCCAGGCCGGGCCGGCGCAGCTGACTCGGAACGTGCCGTGGAAAAAGATTCCGCGGCCAAGGTCGCGCGTCGGGCGCCTTCCCCGCAAGGACAGGTGGCCACGTTCCCCTCGTGCAGCCCTGGGAGCGCCGGGAGCAGAGCTGTCCCTGCCTCTGGAAGGGCAGGAGGGGCTGGAGCGGGCCCTGGCACTGGAATGCCCCGGGAAGGCGCCGAGGGATGCCGGGAGCGAGGATTCCCTTGAATCCGTGCGCTGAAATCGATCTGGGTCGGTGCGTGCTGCTCGTCCCCCTCCAGAGCTCGGGGCTGCGGCCGCTCCGAGGGGCAGGGAGAGCTGGGAGCGTTCCCCAGGCTCGGCACTGGGACAGCCCCGCTTCATTAATTGGGGAATTAAACCTTCAGCTGGCTCATCAGGGCACCCAGAGCTCCAGCTGCTGCCTCAGGAGCCACAGGGAAGTTTCTCCACATCTGGCTCCATCTCCCCCCCTTGGAAAATGGCCTCAGACCCTCTCATGGCCCAGCAGACACCAACCCTGAAGGCTTTGGGATGCTCCAGGCTCTCCAAAGCACCCTGGTGGAGGAATATCCTTGTTAATGAAACCGCGTGGCCACTGCTGCTGCCCAAACTTGCGGCAGGTCCGGAATATCGGATATATTTAACAGGGAGCACGACTCGCCCAGCCCTCCCCTCCCTCCCTGCGCAGCGTTTCCCTTTTACAAGGCACACAAATCATCCCTCCGGCCCCAATTCCAGAGCTCCAGTTATCCAGGCCATTTCCTCAGACAATCGTTTGCTGTTTACACCCCTTCATTTACCAGTTTATCCCCAAATCCTCGCTTGGAGGTGCTGCCTTGAGCAGCGTCCAGGAGATGCCGAGCCCAGAACTTTGCACCGGGCCAGAAAATGATTTTTTTTTTTTCCCCTTCTTGCAGGTTTATTGTATCCTCTTATCTTGTCATATAATAGAAATAATGTTTATGGCGTCGAGGCCTCAGCATCACTTGGCATTTAACCAACCTCAAAAGCCGTTTATTGCTGTGTGTACGCTGCTGCCACGACCATTATCCCTTAAATCTCCATTGCCCAGTAATGGATGAGGCCCCAAACGCTCCTGCCATTGGCTGAGCTGGGGTTTGGGGCTTGTATAATCCAAACCAATATGGATTATTCCCTTTATAGGGCGTGGAGAGGGGGGAAAAGTGGCCTTTTCCCCTTCCCAAGCAGCAGGGAGTTCACCCTGTCACCGCTCCAGCTGTGGGGCAGCACTGTGTCCCCATGGCCTTGGCTGCTCTGGGGTTTCCAGCCTGGGATTCCCAGTCTGGGATTCCCAGTCTGGGATTCCCAGCTGTGGCCCCTGAGCTGTGCCTGTGCCTGGTCCAGCTTCGTCCCACTGCCAGCAGGGGCCTGGTTCCCCCAGTGCCAGGGACCATCCTGGCCCTGGGAGCAGATCAGAGCACCCATGAGGGAGGGACAGTGCCGTGCTCTTGGCTCCGGGACCCCCGGGTGCTCCGGATACCACAGTGCTGGTCCCAGCTCCGGGACTGACCCCCGGGTGCCCCGGACACCACGGTGCTGATTCCAGCTCCGGGACTGACCCCCGGGTGCCCCGGACACCACGGTGCTGATTCCAGCTCCAGGACTGACCCCCGGGTGCCCCGGACACCACGGTGCTGATTCCAGCTCCAGGACTGACCCCCGGGTGCCCCAGACACCATGGTGCTGGTCCCGGCTCCAGGACCGACACCGGCCCACCACGGGCTGGGTGCTCCGTGTCCCAAGCCCAGGGCTGGGTGCTCCGTGTCCCCAGGGTCCCAAGCCCAGGGTGGGTGTCCGAGAGCAGCTCCCACCCCACCTCCAGCCCTGGCAGGTGCCCCAGGCAGTGCCAAACCTACCCCCAAGTCCCTCCCGAGCCGTGCTGCTGCCCCTCCCTGCGCCAGCCAAATGTTAACACAAAAACTGTGGAATTTAATGGTGGAGCAGGGATAAAATCCTCCTTTTTCCAGTGCTGGGCCACAGCTCCCCACTTGGCATGCGGGGCCACGTCGCAGCCGTGTCCCTACAGTGCCCAGGTGGGTCTGGAGGCTGATCCATAAACCTCCCTCTCCCTTGCTGAAACCCAGGGAAAACCTGGAGCTCTGCGCTCCGGAATTCCTCGCTGCCCACCCCCGGCTCCCTCCCAGCTGCAGCTTTTTATTGGGAGCCGATGGAGAACCCTGCCAAGGACCCTCTCGTGTCCCGGGCTCCCACGATTTCCCGGGAATGCAGGTTTGGGAGTGAATTATTGATGGCAGCCCGAGGCCCGGGCAGCTGCAGGACCTGCACGAGTGGCAGATGCTGCACGGAGCTCGCGGCCTTGCAGGGCCGGAATGGCTCCGCGCGGGAGCGGGGCTGGCTCTAGGAACTCTTCAGCTGTTGGCAGGAAAAGGAGGGAATTAATTTGAGCCGTAACTCCTGGACTGTCAGCAGAGCCCAATGATCTCTCCCACCTCTCGCCCAAGGTATTTTTGGAGGTGGGGAGGGGGAAGGCTAATTTTGAATAATAATAAGCTTGAGAAGGCATCTGAAACCAGTAAACGTTTATTTTTTACACTCCTATAACTTAAAAATGGCCAAACCAATTTAAACCAAATTGGATAATAAAAAATATTGCTCCTAGGCTGAGCCCCTGTTTGCCAAGTTCCAGCCTAGAATGAATTTTTATGGCCAAATTATAAACCCCCTAGAAATGAAGGTTTAAAATGGAAATGTTGACAGACCTTTAACTACAAAAGCACCGTAATAGAACTTCTTTTTTTCTAAAATGGCTGGTTTAAAATATAATTAAGACTTAAATATTATTTAATAGCAGCATTTCCTGTAAGTTAAAATCTTTATCATTCCTCTGGCTGGGGTTCCTTGGCAGTTCTTGGAACGCCGGCGCCGCTCTGCAGCGGGAGCACGCGTGGGCCACAGCCCCTGGTCTGTCGCACGGAGACGGGGCCGGACAGCTTTCCAAATTCCGGCCGGGAGCCAGGGGAGCCGCTGGCTTCGCTTCCCGCGGATCCTGCGGCTCTGGAAGGCACCAGACCCGGATTTCAGCGCTGGTTCCATGCAGGAAAAGGGGTCTGAGCCCCCCGGGCTGATCCAGCGGGGACGAGGAGCTGTGGGATCGCTGCCCCGGTGGTCCCAGCGCTGCCCCAGCCTTCAGGGCTCTTGGGGAACCGGGATGAGGCGGGAACGAGCGGGGATGAGCCCGGGACGAGCCGGGATGAGCTGGGAACGAGGCGGGATGAGCCCGGGATGAGCCAGGATGAGGCGGGCAGCACCGCGCCGCAGTGTCCTTGCAGGAAAGGCTTTTCTGCTGCAGAGCCCTCGCTCGGCTTCTCCCTGCTCCCTTCCCGAGGGATGCACGGCTCCGTCCTGGCCCCGCGCTGGCCTCCAGCCAGGGCAGGGTGGCCCCGGCCTCAGGGTGTCCCTGCCCTCAGGCTGGCCCCGATCTCAGGGTGTCCCTGCCCTCAGGGTGGCTCAGGGTGTCGCTGCCCTCAGGCTGGCCCCGATCTCAGGGTGTCCCTGCCCTCAGGGTGGCCCCGATCTCAGGCTGTCGCTGCCCTCAGGGTGGCTCAGGGTCGGGGGAAGGCGCGGGGCCCTTTCCAGGGCAGCCGGGCTGTTGAGCTCTCTGCTCTGCCAGGGGGATGTGCAGACTCTGGCAGCTGTAAATACTCTGGAGAGAGGCCGGGTGCCAGCCCGGGGCTCCAGAGGAGCAGCCAGGGGTGTGAGCGTGGGTCTGGGTGGGTCTGGGTGGGTCTGGGTGGGTGGGGAGCTCCTGGGCACGTCCCGAGGGCGGCAGGAGGAGCATCCCAGGGGAGCATCCCAAGCCCTGCCTTCATGGCTCTTACTCAGGGCTTTACTCAGGGTTTGCGATTCATCCTCGTGCCCCTCGAGCCGGGTTTGGAGCTCCTCAGGCCCCGCCAGGTTTCTAACGATTTAAATTTCTGATTTATTTGGGGTTTGTGTTTTTTTGCTGAGCCTCGCTGTTCCCGGTTAACGGGATGGTCTCCACTTTCCGCAGCAGCAGGGAATGAGGAGGGAGGGTTCCTCTTTTTTTTGGGAACATGATCAGGGCTGCAGAAATCCCCCCAGAAGGAGCTCGGCCGTGCCCTCACAGGGGGTGGCTCCTTGTTTGGCTTTAAGGGACTTTGACACCCGCGGAGTCTGTGCTGTGAGCACTGAGCTGGGCCAAGCCCTCACCTGGAGCTCTGGCCCAGAAATGCAGATTTTGCTGCCGGGAGCTGAGCCAGGCTCGGGCACTTCTGGTGCTCGTGGGCTCAGGGGGGAGCAGAAAACTGCTCTGGACCAAAGCTGGAGCCTGAGCACGGCTCGGAGCTGGGCCTGGGTTCTGCCAGGAGCTGCAGAACCCGCACGTTACCCCCCCTAAAACCCACGGAAATGGGGGAGGTTGCTGGGGAAGGCAGGGAGGGGTCTTAAAGTGCAACCAAAGCTGCCACCAAAGCTGCCAAATCCTCAGGGCTGGAGCCTTCCCTCCCTCCTCTGAGCTCCGGGTGTTTTCCTGGCAAGTACAGTATTTCCCGATGTTAAACGCGGTATTTTGAAGTCAAGGCTGTTTGGTTTTGAAGCCCCGCTCGCTCCCTGCCTGCTGCTCTGAGACAATTGTAAATCCTTTTTATTTTACTGCGAGAACAAATCACTTATTCCTCGGAGCAGCAGCTCTGACAAAGACCTCGTTATCAAGCATCGCGGATATCCCAGAATCAGCATCGCAGTGGGGATAAGGCTGGGAAGGAAAAGGATTTATCCAGCCTTCAAAAGGTGCCCGAATTTGCAGGATTTTCTGTAAACGTCTTGTGTAAAATCCAGCCAAGCTGTCACTTAAGGATTAAAAAAAAACAAGCTGGAGGTGGGGGAATGTGCCTGGGATTTTGTCCCCTTTCCCGGTGGTGTCGAGGGGTTCTGTGGGATGGAGAAGGTTTCCCTTTGGACCCCGCCTGTGCCCTGGTTTTATTTCAACACCCAAATAATCGGGGTTTGAACCCCGAGGCGCTTCCCTGCTCGGTCCCAGCCCAGCCCGGGCTCGGCGCGGCTCTGGCAGCTGAAATCCTCCCTTTTTCTCCAAAGGATGCTTTGTTGGCTGGCGGAGGCCGCTCCGCCCCTCTGCGGCAGCCGCGGAATCCATGCGGCTCTCCCCGCGTTGGCAGGGGGAATACTGGGAATGCTGGGAATACTGGGAATGCTGGAGCACGGACAAACAGGACACAGCGTGTCCTGAGCGCCCGGGGGCTGGAAATGTTGGGAGCGGGGTGGAAAACCTCCTTTAGTTCCTGCATTTCTAGAGAAAGATGCGGGATTTCTACCCAGGCGGTTTTTTTACACTTTGGGCCGTTCTGGGCTCTCATTTTGCCCCTCAGTTTCTCGCTGCTCTGGGTGAGAACTTTTCCTCAGGGTCGGGATTCGGGTCGGGCTGTTGGGGGTCAGTACAGGGGCATGGAAACACCGGGAGCACCGGGAGCAGCGGGATGGAGGCTCCGGGCGGGCGATGCTCCTGCACAAAGGGCTGGGCACGGAGGGGTCACAGAGGGGGAAAGCACCTTTGGGGCTTTTTCCTAAAGACCAGAGCCGGGCCCAGCCCAAGCATCCCCCGCGCGTCCCGGAGGCAGCGAGCGGGGTCAGCCCCGCCCGGGCTCGGGGTGAGCTTTGGCCGAAGCGCGTCCGCGGTGAGCGGCGGAAAAGCGAAACGCGGGGCAGGAGAGGCTGAGCTCGGCTCGGGCTCGTCCCGCCCCTCTCAAACCTCCCTGAATCTCGGAGCAGCAGCGCGTGTTTAACACCTGCTTAAGCACCGCGGCTTCCGAGCGCTCGGCCCAGCTGTCGTGCTCAAGTGATTTTTTTTTTCTTCTTTTTTATATGCCGGATTAAAACAATAAAAACATTAAAGTCCTAAAATTCCCCCTGGGAATGAAGATGCAGACAATAACGAGTTGTGCGAGCAGGGCTGGGCCGGGCCGGGCTGGGGGAGCTCTGCGGCAGCGCACGGCGAGCTGCGGGCGCATCTCAGCGCTGCCGAGCAAACCCCGCGGGCAGGGCACGGGCTGGGATCGCCCCCGGGCCACCGGCCGAGGGCTTTGGCCGCTTCCCTCCGGGATATTTATAAACGGGGAATGTGTGCGTGGCTGCGGTTGGAGGCGTGGCGGGGCTGCGGTGGACAGGGAGGGTTTATGGGCACCGGAGCGATCGTCGGGAATTCAGAGCGTCAGTCCTGGCTGCTCAAAGCCCTTCAGCTTTGGCTCCGGACGGGGGTGAGCGGCTCCGTCTCCAAAACCCCTCATTCCTGAGAATAAACACCCAAAGGGGCGCTCTGAGTGATCCAGGCCAGGCTCGAATGGAAGGAGCCGCCGATGCCGTGAGGGCTCTGCCCGTCCCTTCCCTTTTGTTGAGGCTCCCGCCTGTCCCCGCTGCTGCTGCCCCCCGGCACCGGCACGGAGGGGTTCCCGGTGCCCCGGAGCGCCCGGGGCTCGGTGAGGGCCCTTCCCGGTGTCCTGGAGCGCTGGGAATTTGGGAACGAGCCCTTCCCAGTATCCCCTGCACCCGCAGCACCGCTGCAGTTCCCTTCTCCCCCTGCTCCTGAGCCAGCCTGCTCATTCCCCACGCCGGGAATTCGGGAATTCGCCCCGGCCCGTGGCGATTCCCGCTCGTGGTTTGGTGTTGGAACCTCTGTGCCTCTCTCGTCTCCTTGTCTGGGGCTTGGCTGGCGTTTGCTGCAAACCGCGGCGTTCGCAGAGCTCCAGAGGAGAATTTCAATGCGTTTTGCTCCGTGTGCGATTTTATTACCTGCAGCCCGAAACGTGGGCGGGAGAAATGGCTCAGACCCCTTAAGGATGCGATTTTGGTGACCTTGGCTTTGTGTTTCCACATCACTGAATCCTCACCTCGCCCTGGGATGTGGGGGAAGCTGCCGGGAAAGGTTTTCCGGGCACTTGAGGATTTGATCCGCTCGGTTTTACCGGGGGCTGCAGGGGGAAGGGTTTGGGGTAGCCAGGAGGGGATTTGGGAGCGAAGTGCAGCTGGGAGGCTCCGGCTTTTGTTGGGAATTTTGTCGGGATCGTGTCAATGTTTGCTCCCCGAGCCCGATCCCATCACGGGGTCGGCTCAAACCTCCCGGTGTGAGTCCCCTCGTGGAAAAAAATGGGATAAAGGCACGGAGCCTCTGCCACAAAACCTGCCCCCACTGGCTGGGAAAACTCAGCCCCTTCTGAAAACCGATTTTGGGGGGAGAAAGAGGGATCCGGGAGCTGCAGGATGGAGTCAGGCATGGGAGTGTGATGGGAGAAATCATAAATCTCCGGGGAGAAGAGGGTCACTGAGAACCTCATCAGGGTGGGAGCAGCAGCTCCGCGTTAATGTGCCCATAAATCCCCGTTCCGATAAAACAGGTGGCTCTTCCAAGAGGCAAAAAGAGGCAAACGCCGATTTTTTTCTGCTGCTGCTCCTCTCCTTTTTTAAAAGCTTTAATTACCGCAGTGCTGACGGCTCGGCGCAGGCAGGAGTCGGGAATGCGGCTGGATGTGGGAAGCAGGGGCAGGGAAGGAGGGAAGGGAGCTGCAGGTTGGCCAAAATCTCCAGGGAGAGGCGTGGGGAGGCACGAAAATGAGTTTTCATACACGGATTGAGGATGGCACTGCCAGAAAAATTTTGGTGCTTTGGAAATGAGGAAGATGAAGGGAACTGCAGGGTGGGAAATGGAGCTCTGGGAAAAGGTCTGGGAGCTCCATAAATAGGGGTGGGTGGGGAGGGGTGCGAGGACAGGACTCATTCAGGAACAGGGGCTCTTTCCACCACCCCAGCCTGGCCTGGGATGCTTCCAGGGGTGAAACATCCCCAGCTCCCCTGGGTAGCCCGGAGGGAATCCCCTGGGATTCCTGCAGCTCCTTTCCTGTTGTTCCCAAGGATCCACAAATCTCAGTTTGCCCCCCCTGTTTTGTCCCTCTCTCCCGGTGATCTCCCACCCTTCAGGAATTCCCTCTCCCCGTTTCTGGGCTGTGTTTAAGCCGTGCCTGGGATCCGTGGGTCTGCACTTCCCTCCACGCCACCATCACAGGAGACAAACCCCAAAGCTCCGAGTGACCTGAACTCTCTTCGCGTTTGACCTGCTGCCCTTCCCAGGCAGCTGCTGCTGCTGCTGGAGCTTCCCCGGGAGATAAATCCACAAAAACCCCTTTTCCAGGCGATAAAGCCAGCGGCTCGCGCTCCGTGAATGGGTGGGCACATTCCCAATATTGCGCTGAATTGAAGGAAATCACCATTCCAGGGCCCTAAAAAGCTGAATGGGGCCGTGGCATCCTCCGTGTGATTGTGGTGGCGTTCCAAGGTCAAGGCTGAGTCACGCTGGCGCTTCCAGCCCAGCACGGGCAGAGCCGGATCCCCCTGGATTTGCTTTGTGTTAGGATTTGTTTTAGGGTCGTTTTTCGGGGAGCTCTGAGACAATGGCAAGTGCAGGGTGGGGCAGCCCTCAAATGGAGCCTCCGCTCCAGCAGCCCCGCGGGAATGGGGTTGGGAATGGCCGGGAAGGGGCTGGACTGGAGCTGAGGGAGCAGCCGGAGTCCCCTTGCCCGGCACGGCTCCTCCCGGGGTTAGCGAGCTCCCACAGCCCCACCCGAGCCCCGTCCTGTCACTGCCCTGGGCATCCCAAATCCGCCAGGGGCGGCCCAAACCCAGCCTTTGGCTCCGTTCTGCCTCAGTTTCCCTTTTCCGTGGCTCAGGGGCCCCATGGGCTGCAGGGCTCTGCCCTCACCCCGAATTCCCACTGAATTCCGGGATGCAGGCCCGGCAGGGAGCAGGGAATCGGAGCAGCTCATCCCAGGGTCCCACCTGCTGCCAGAGCCTCTCCCGGTCGTGCCGGCCTTGGCCCCTTTCCAGAGGCGCTTTCCGATCCCTCTGCAGCCTCCCGGGACACGGAGATGCGGCAAATTCATGGACTCCAGTTCGGATTTAATTATTTTTACACTTCCATTTTTGTTCCTGGGCTGTGCAGGGACGGAGTTACCTGGTATTCTTTCGCTCGCACTCTAAATCCCCCCCTGTTTGTTTGTTTGTTTGTTTGCTGGGGGATAAAACTCTGGGGAAAGCTCCCAGATTATTCCTTCAGGAGCTGTCGGGTGTCCAGGACAGGAGGGTGACACCGAGTGAGCAGCAGGGGACAGCAGGAAGAGCTGAAGCCTTGGAGGGGGATTTGATTTTATTTTTATTTTTTTCTGTTTTCACCCTGTCTTTTCTACCAGGGGCTCACGATTCCCTCTCCACATGAGCAGTGCCCCCAGCAGCCGCTAAATTCCCAATAATTCCTAATTTTCCTCCTGCAACGCCACACAACTGCTCGGCCCGGCCGCGCTGTTCCCTCGGGCAGGAATTCCGCTCATCCCGCGCCTTCTCCTCGGCCGCTGTTCCGAGCCTCCGGAGCCGGGAGAGCGCCGAGCTCCCGGGGATCGCCTTTGTCACGGGCCGGGCTCTGGAGAGCTCCGCTCGCAGCGCCCCGGGAGGGACGGAGCCTTTCCCGGTCCCGGGGCTCTGGGAGCCGCGGGCGGCGGGGAGCGAGGGCTGCCCAAGGTCACAGCTCCGAGCCGCGGTAATGGATTCGCATCCAGAGCCGCCGATCCCGAGGGACGCGCCGGGCTCGGGCTCTGGAGCCGCTGACGCTGCCGCGGCCGCTCCACCCCCTCGCTCACCCCGTTAATTACCGCGGGGCCTCTCCCCTTAATTCCTGTGGCAGCGGTAATTAATACACGGCTTTTAATCACCCGCGCTGGCATGGAGAGGAAAGCGGCGCTTGGGAAGGCTCCACCGTGTGGAAGGCGGGGATCGCTGCATCCCCGGTGCCGCTCGGGCTTTGTCCCCGCCGGGTTTTAGGGATCTGCTCCGTGGGGCGGGCTCCGTCCCCCCCGAGCGGGCTCGGTGCCGCAGGAAACCCTCCCTGCTCTCCCGCAGTGGAGATTTGGGTTTGTATCCCTGTGATTCCAGCGCGGAGGGAATTTGGGCTGCAATTCCCGCAGCCCTCCCAGGGCTCCTGCGTGCCCAGGGCAAAGCGCGGCGCCGTTCCCGTCCCTGGTGCTCCATAGCCCAATTCCTCCACTGCTCCTTCCCTCCCTGCGCCCCTGTTCCGGAGCCCAGACCTCGGGAGGCTCCTTGGCTTCGGTGGCGAGCGGTGCCCGACAACCCGGGTCAAACCCCGCCGGGATAACCCCGTTCCTGGCATTCCTATCCCGGCTCTGCTCCGTGTCTGCTCCCACCTGGGAGATTTGACTGAAATCCAAGGGGAAAATAAAAAAAGGGACGTGGAATCCGGAGTTTCTGGAGGATTTTGCCCCGGACGTCCTTGGCTCCTCACGTACTCAGCCAGATGGTTCCTTGCCCCCCCTGCCCAAACACCTGCATTCCAGGAGGGGCGCGTGCCTCGCAAGCCCTTTGGGATAAGCGAAGCCATAGAAATGTAAATTAAATTATTTACCTACTCCCAGTTAAACGCTCTGCCCTTCTGGCCAAGGAGGATCGGTGGGATGGGGTGGGATCCAGAACCCGCTTAACTCTTTGTGTAAATTGCAGGGAAGTTTGGGGAGTATCCTACCAAAAAACAAAATCTCTGAGCAAACAAGGAGAAAGGGGCGGGGGGGAAATCCCAATTTTGGTGCTTTGCACAATGTTCTGTGGGGCTGCTGGGCCGGGAATTCCTCACCCAGGGCAGCCCAGAGTTTCTGATTATTATTCTTATTCCTCCCCCTTTTTTTTTTTTTAACACAAGGAAGGACTGGGAATCAATCACGGGGCAGGAGGGAGCAGGATTTTAAAGGGAAAGGCAGAACCACAGGGTCCCTGGAGTCACCAGAGCCAAAAATAACATTTCAGGGTTTAAATCTCGCTGCAGTTTTAGCTGGGGCAGCTGCAGGGGGGAAATGGCACAAAATGCACCCAGGGCTCCCTCCCTGGAGCCGCCTGGAGCCGTCCCGGTTTCACGGAGCCAGCGGGAATTGGCTTTTCCTGCGGCCCGTGGCTCGGGAAAGGCGCGGGATTCTCGGGTTTGTGCATCCCGGTGTGGAGCGGGACCCGGCGGAGCTGCCGGGGGTGTGGGGGTCACTTCTCCCAGCTTTTCCCTGGATTGTGGAAAACGACCCCGCTGTGGAGCCCGAGCTCTCCGAGCGCGATTCCCGGTCTGGTTTTCCTTCCTGGGCTGATTCTTCTAAACCTTCCCCCCTCATCCTCCATCCTCCGCCAGCACCGGGGCTCGGGAGCCGCTTCCCGTCCCTGCTCCCGCCGCCGCCGGCACTTCCAGGAGCGCTCGGTGACCACGAGCTTCCAGCGGGCTCCGAGCTCCTCTGGGAGCTGCTGGGCACCACCGGGGACCCTCCGAGGGAGATGGCTCCCAAATCCGTGCCTCTGTCTCCCGTCAGTGTGGAAAGGAGACAATCTCCGTGCGTTGTTGAATTCTCCCAAACCAACAAGTCTCTGCGGCGTTCCCTCCTCATCCCGACACCTCCCTTCCCATGGAAATGGGCCTCGGATAATTGTGATGTTCCCCCCGGCCCTTTCAGCCATGAATCACTCCCGAATCGGGGCACTTTAGGCACATTAGCGAATTAATCCCCGCAGCCAGGCAGGGAATTATCCCGGCATTGTTCAGCTGGGAGATGGGGGAGATGGAGCCGGGCCCCGAGCCAGCACCGGGGGTCACATCGCTCACCCTGGGACAGCCGCCCTGGGGTCCCCGGGGCACCCCGACCCCGCCCGAGCCACCCCGCGCTTGTGCCGAGCGAGCAGGGCACGTCTGCAGCCGGGAGAGGGGCAGGGAATGTCTCTGCAGCCGGGAAAGGGGCAGGGAATGTCCCTGCAGCCGGGAAAGGGGCAGGGAATGTCCCTGCAGCGTGGGAAGGGGCAGGGAATGTCTCTGCAGCCGGGAGAGGGGCAGGGAATGTCTCTGCAGCCTGGAAAGGGGCAGGGAATGTCCCTGGAGATCCATGGAGTCCGAGGGACGGGCCGGGAGCAGGGAGGACGGGCTGTGGTGGGCCAAGGAGGTCCGACCCGCCAGGGCCATGGCCTTGCTCCCGTCCCGGCCCCTCGCCCAGGCTGGGCCAGCAGAGCCAGGCGGACCCAGGACATCCCCAGCCCCTCACCCCAGCCCGTGGGGAGCGCAGGGATGGATTTTGGAAGCGAAACCCGGAGCCAGGGGGTGGCTGCTTTTAAAGCCGGTGACTTTGAGCTCAGCTCGTGCGCGCACTGCATCATTTCCCTCCCGCTCCGCAGTGCAGGCGGCGGCTGCTGCTGCTGCTCTTTGTGTCCCCGTGGGTACCGTGACCCCAGTGCTGCTGCTGCTGCTCCCATTGGCATCCCCACCGTGTCGGGAGCGTCCCGGTGGGCACGGGGACTGAGCCCGGTGGGCACGGGGACTGAGCCCGGTGGGCGCGGGGACTCAGCCCGGTGGGCACAGGGACTGAGCCCGGTGGGCACGGGGACTCAGCCCGGTGGGCTCGGTGCCTCCAGCCCGGTGGGCGCGGTGCCTCCGGCGCTGGAGTGAAGCCGGAGCAGCGGCTCAGCCTCGCCGGCGCTGACAGCTCGTTAATTCCGCCCCGTGATGAGCGTGGGGGAGGCCGCGGTGGCTCCTCGCCCTTCCAGCCCTCCCGGCTGTCCGGCAGGGGCGGCGAGCCCCGGGAGCGTTTGCGCTGCCCCCAGGCTGTTCCACAGGGAGCTCCGGCCAGGGGAGGGGCTCGGTGATGGGCTGCGAGCAGCACCGGCAAGGTTAAAAACCAGCTGGAGGTGCCGGGAGAGCTCCTGCTCCAGGATCCGCCATCCTGCGGCAGCTCCGGCGCTCGCCTGACCCCCGCTCTGCACCAAACGCCGATTCTCCAAAAATTAGGACGAACCCCGAGCAATCAACCCCTTGTTCCCCGTGTTGTGCTTGTTAAACTGCTGGGAAGATCCCCTCCCGCCGGCCTGGGGGTCCGGGCCCCGGCCCCGCCGCTGGGTCCGGCTGGAAGCGTTGTGTGCCCTCGAATGAGGGCTTTGGGATGAGCGCCTTCATCCCCGGAGCTGCCGCACGCCCGGGGCCTCGCAGCCCTTTGCTCCACGGAGCCGCGACACCCCCGGGCCCATCCAGCCCCAACCACGAACCCCGAATCCCAGGGCTCCACAGGGCCCTCCCGCTGGGGAGGGAAAACGCCACATTCAGGGCTGCGGGAGGCAGCTCCAGCCTTTTTCCCGGGTGGAAAACCCCGAGGGCCGGCTGGCAGCGCGTTCACCCTGCTCCTGTCCCTCGCCCCAAAGACTTTACAGCCAACATCTTCTTTTTAATTCCGACACCCGCAAAATAGCAGCTGAAATAACCCTGCTGGATGTCAGCTGCTGATGGAAGGAGATTAAATATTAAAGCCAGTGCTGCGGCTTTAACTCATTCCATTTTTTTTCCCTACTCTTCCCCCCCTCCTCTCCCCCTCTGCTTCCCCTCTCCGTGTAAAATGACATGATTTAGAACCCAAGTGCCAGACTCAGCCTCTGGGTTTCGGCGTTTGGAAATGTGTGGAGAAAGATATATTGTGTCTGTGAGCATTTCTGCGCAGGGAAGGAGAGAGCTCCCGAGCTGTGAGCCCACATAAAGATGTTAAATAGAGCTGTAACGCGCGCCCGACGCACCGAAAGTGCCGGGGAAAAAAAAAAAAAAAATTAGGGAAAAAAAAAATCCGGCAATGAAGGAAAATGAAAGATTAAAATAAACCCAGCATTGGTGAGGCCGGGCTGGGGCTGCTGGGAGAGACACGACCCCGGTCTGCACCTCTCACTCTTCCCTGCCTGACCTAAAAATGCCATTTCTTTAGCACAAAATGGAGCGGGAGAATTGGGAATTTTCATCTTTTTCATTCCCCCCCCCCCCCCCCCCGTCTCTGCTGTTCAGGATTCCCGACGCCGCCTGCCTGCTAAATATTCATCCCAACCCCGCCGCTCCACACAAAACCCGGGTTTATTTCCCTCGGTTCACCCCATCCCAGTGATGTCCCACTGCAGGCAGCCGAATCCTGTAAAAAACAGGGATTTTGGGACAAAACCATGGAAAAACGTGGGTGTCCCTTCCCTTCCAGGGCCCTCCGCCGGCGCTTTCCGGGGTGATGCGGAACCGGCGCCGCCGATTCTCCCTCGCTCGCTTTCCCTTTGTTCGGGAGCCTTTCGGGGTCACCGGGATTTGTAAAAGCTCCGTGGAAAAAAAGGGTTTATGGCGAGGCTGGAGCAGAGCAGAGGGATCGGAAGCTGCAGGGAGGAAAAAAAGCCCAGATCAGGCAGATTTTGGCCGAACCGTCGAGAAATTTTATTTCAGGTTTATTTAAGGTTTAGTTACGGAGCGGAGCTGGGAAAGACGGAGCCCAGTCTGTGCCTGGACGGGCAGAAACCTCTTGGCTTTTCTCCCATGAGCTCTGATTTCTTTAAATTCGAGCCCAAATTACGAGTGGCTGCCAAAGCACCTTGCGAGAGCAGAGCTGTGAAGGTGACTTTGTGTGACCCCCTCGTCCTTGAGCCGAGGTGGAGAGGGGCTGGGTGTGGAGGGGCCCCACGGCTTGGTGTCCCCTGACACCGAGGGAGGGATCGTCCCTGGCCACCGAGGGATTGTCCCCTGCCACTGGGGCATCGTCCCCTGCCTCTTCTCGGCTCAGAAAACGCAGATTTATTTGCTAAAACAGCAGAGCCATAAATAAAGCCGGGAAAAGGCCCGAAGTTGGGTGTCACGCTCAAGCAGCCCCACAGGAAGAGGTGGCTCTGGGTGGGTTTGGGTTGGGATTCTCGGGAGAGGGAGGGGAGGAAGGGGAAAAGGGCAGGAATGCGCCGCTGCTGCTGCTTCTGCTGCCGCTGCTGCAGCGCTTTTCTAGAAGCAGCCCGGTGCTGCTGGGTGCATAAAAACGCTGCGGTGCCGTGCCCCGGCCGCCGTTTGTCGCAGTCTATTAGGAGAGACGCAATCCATCCTCGGGCTTTATGGGGCTGTGCTTTAACCCCGTCCCTGCCTCGCTCCCTCCCTTTGTCTGCCTTTCCCGTCCCCAGAGCCAGCCCCAAAGCCCTCGAGGGGGATTGTCACCCTGCCCAAGCCCCCCTAAAGGCTGGGGTTTACCCCACACTTCTCCCCGCAGGTGGAATTTTGGGGTGGGGGAGATGCTCCCCCTCCCACGTGGGGTTGGCTCCGTCCTCGCTCCGTAAAAATTCCGGAGCTGCATCACCAGGCGGGGGCCGGCTCTGCCTCACCCCACGCAGGAAAAGTTGTCCCAATTGCCCCAAATTCCCGGCTTCCTCAGCCAGCAGCAAAGTGGGAATTTTGGAATTTAGAATTCCGAGCGGTGTGGATCCGCTCTTCCATTGCCGCCGCCTCGCTCCATCGCTTAAAATCCCGGATTGTTAGAAATCCTCGCCCCCCACCCTCCAGAACCCCCAGCGAAGGCTTTTCCCTTCGCCCCCCGTGCTCCCGGCACCCTTTCCCAGCCGCCCACCCCCCTCCGGCCCCAGCCGCGTCTCCCCCCACGCCCGGCGCAGGACGGGCCCCGTAAAACACAAAACGCATTTATTCCCCATTTTCTAAATTGTTTCATTTCAGAGGTTCACAAACGAGGACCACCTGGCGGTTCATAAACACAAGCATGAGATGACATTGAAATTCGGCCCCGCTCGCACCGACTCCGTCATCATCGCAGGTATGTGCCCGGCCAGCGCCCGGCAAGATTGATGCCAGGGACCAGATGCACTGCAAAACCCATAAAACCTCCTGTGATCTGCATTTAATCAGGGCGAAGGAAAGCCAGAGGCTTCCAAGTTTTTTCTGTTTTTATGGTAGTATCAGGTTTTGTGGGGTTTGGGGGGTTTTTTAATTTTTTTTTTTTTTTTTTTTGTTAAGCTCTCACCCTTTTTTATTAAAGGCTGGAGGATTTATGGCCAGAAGGGCTTTCACGTTTCTGCTTTGAGGACGATGAACCAAACCTGACAAAGCAGCTTCCCCTCTCAGCCCAGGTGTCAATTTTCCTGAGCTTTGGGAAGCTGCAGTTCATAAATTAAAGCCCCACCGAGCTCTTTGCAAAGCTGGGGGGGAAGCCCAAACCCCACAGATTTTTGTCTGGCAGGTTCCAGAGTCCCTCCTGTCCCTTTTGTGTCGCTGCTGGGTGACGAGGCTGTTGCTGAGAGCAAGAAGAGGGGAAATGCTTCCTGAAGGGTTTTTGAGGGAAAACAAAGCTGCTGCAGGAGCCTGGTGCCGTTTTCCCAGTTTATGTCCAGCCCAAAGGCAGTGCTGAAGCAGGGAATGGGAATGCAGCTGGTTCTGGAGGGTTTGGAGTGAGCTGGGGCTGTGGGTAGGAAGCTGCTCCCAGGGGAGAATTCATCCCCAGTGGGATCAGTCCCAGTGGGATCATCCCCAGTGGGATCATCCCCAGTGGGATCATTCCCAGCGGGATCATTCCGTGGGAGTGATGGCGAGGAGCTGGAGCAGGAGCTGGCAGAAACTCGGATTCCTGAGGGTCACTTTTGCTTGAGCCCAGCCCTTTGCAGGCAGGGAGGGTCGGTGCTGCTGGGGGCACGTGGGGCTGTGGGACAGAAATGGGGCCAAAATCCCCCTGCAGCTCCCAGAGCCAGAATTCCTCTCCCTGGTGAAGCAGGAGGGGATGAAGCACGTCAGGAGCACAAGGAGCAGGGTCCGGCCCCTCTCGCAGCTCCCCGGGCTGGGTCTCTGGGGCTGCTCTGGGGTGGAACACAAAAAACCCCAAACAAAACCAATTTATCCGTGGCCAGTTCAGGACCAGCTGAACCCCCCCAGAGCTGCAGGCGCAGCGTGTCTGGCACAGACGGGGGCTGTAAAACCCTGCTGGCTCCGAGCGCTCAGATCCGGGCCCTGAAATTCCATCTATCCCAGGGTTTCTTTAAGCCACCATTTTGTCTCTGGGATTTCTTGTCCCTCCCCGCTCCCGAGGCCGCGTGGCCAGAGCAGGACCTGGCCATAAAGAATCGTTCCTCTGGCAGCAGGGAGAGGGATTTTTGTGGGAATGGGCGCTTGTGGGGTGAGGCAGGAGCTGCTGCAGCTCCCGGGGCTTGGATCAGGGAGGGACAGGAGGTTCCAGGCTTTGTTTGTGGCGCCGTGGAAATCTGTGCAGCTCGGGAGGGCATTGCTGAGCAGGGAATGATCCCAAAAGAGCCCTGAGAGCTGTTAAACCCCGGGAAAAACAACCTCCTGCGGAGAGATTCGGTTGATGAAGTTCCTGAATTTTATGGATTGGGATCTGGGGGGAAGCGAAGGGTGCCCAGAAGGGGATTTTGCTTCGGTGGCAAACGCAGCCGAGGGAGGTTTGGAGTCTGGCTGCTTCGTGCAGGTCAGGCTGAATCATCCCAGGGATGCTCTTTGTGCTGGAAAATCCCGGTGTTTTTGTGCGGGATGGATCCTTTGGTGGGATTCCCGGTGGAATTCGAGGCTGGCTGGCGCAGGGAGGTTTCCTGGTGCTTTTATGGGCTGGGTGGTGGCCAGAGAGATCCTGACTCACGGCGTTAATGTGGTGGGGAACGGTCCCGCGGGGGTGGCTGCGGGCAGCGGGGGCTGGGAGCATTCCCAGGGAATCGGACTGGGATTCTGGGATGCGGGGAGGGAAGAGGCTCTGCCTGGCCCGGGGCTGCTCCCATCAGCTGCTTTCCCCTCTCATCACTCCCCGTTTCTGTGATTTCAGGGAGGTCAGACTCCCGATTTTCCCTCCTTGTCCAGCAGGACCCCGGGGTGGGAGGGACGGGAATTCCGGAATTCACAGAAATGCTCGTGCTGCAGTGATTATTCCTATAAACACCAGAGATACAAAACCAGCAAGACGTGACTGTGCCCGTTCCAGACTGTCACTTGCTGTCCCCAAGGTGACACACACCTTGCCCAGGGCTCACAGCGAAGGACTAGGGGGGGGGAGAAATGGGATTTTTTGGGCTCTCCCTGAGCAATTCTTGGTGTTCCAACCCGAACCAGATCAGACCCCGACCCCGACTCGGTTCCTGAAGAACTGTGAGGAGGTGGGACTCTTCAACGAGCTGGCGAGTTCCTTCGAGCACGAGTTCAAGAAAGCTGCAGAGGATGATGAGAAAAAGGCAAGAGGCCGAGGCCTGGGGCTGCGGCTGCACTGGGAGCAAACTGGGAGGACTGGGAGGGGCTGGGGGCTGCTCTCACAGCCCTCGGGTAGAGCCCCCTGGTGTGTGGGGCTTTATTTTTGTAACTGAGGTGACTTTGGCTGCTTTTCCCACTGGTCCGAGGCCTGCACAGAGCAGATTTAATGTTTATTATTCCTCTGGCTTTTCACTTCAGAAAAAGGGGGGAAAAGAGGGAGGGGAGTACCCAAAATACCTCACACCTCAGGAAGGAGCTGCAGGATGCCGGGAGCACTCGGGATGGGAGCAAAATCCCCTCTGGAGCCTCCGTGGGCACTGAGATCCGAAGGGATGGTGCCTTTGAGGGGCAGCCACAGGGAAAGGAGCAGACCGTGGGCATTTCCAGGGCATCTGGAGCGAGGAGTCTCATGGAAAAGAGCAGCTTTTCCTAACAAAGAGCTCTCTCCTCCGCCAGCGCCATCGATCCCGGCTGCCCCCGCAGCCCGGCGAGCGCCAGGGGCTGAAGGACAACGGGATCTCATCAGAAAGCAGCTAATTAAGGACATTTCCAACCCCCCGCGCCCCTCCCCGCGCCGTGCCGGGCTCCGAGCAGCAGCAGATGCGTGCTGGGCTCTCAGCCTGGCACACACATTTACTAAATTGATGTATGTCCGTACATACGCTCGCAGTCAGCGGCGCTGCTCGGAAATAAACTGCGGGAGCCGAGCCGCGTAAATCTTCCCGAGATGGGGAACGGAGGAATTCAGAATTAAAACTGAAACCTGGCTTCCCACCCGCGGCCCCCCCTCGCCAATAACAGGCTCTTTAAACCGAAATTGATCTCTCTCATTGGTATGCGGCGGCTGCTCGCGGCTCCTGCCCTTTGTTCTGGAGGCGCAGGGAGCGGGGAAGGGGCTGCGAGGAAGGAGACGTGGAATTGCCGAGCAGCCCCGGGGGGACCACCCAGCTCCTGGGCCCTCCGACGCCGCAGCCGCCGCCGCAGCCCCGGCTGTGCTCCTGGCTTTAGGATGGTTCAGCCTAAATATTCCTGCATATTCTTACAGATCCTAAATATTCCTTGCGCCTGCAGCTCGGGGGGTGCCGGCTGCTAGGGAAAGGATTGTCCCTCCTCAAAGCCCATGTCCGGGCGAGGTCAGCTGGTCACTGCCCGGCCCTGGCCGGAGCCGAGCTTCCAGCATCCAGTTCTGTGTTTGTCCTCCCTTTTCCAAGGGTGGTCTCGCACCAGCGCCGTTAATTAAAAACACTGGCGCAGCGGGAGCTTCCCCTGAGGCGCTTTAAGCGGTTTGAAACTTTCCTGCATGTTAATCCCGGCTCCTTTGTAATTCCCGGAGCAGCGCCCGTGCTTTGAAAGGGCAGGTAAATGGTTATTGCCGCACCCACCACGAACGGAGCCTGCGGAAACCGGGGAAGGGCAGAGGGGCTGCAGCCCCCTCTGGAACACCCCAAACCGAGGGGCTGGGGCTTCACCCCATTCTAAAACATCCCAAGTGGAGGCCCTGGAGCTTCAGCCCCCTAAAAGACCCCAAACTGAGGGGCTGGAGTCTCTCTCACTCTGCTCTAAACCATCCACCTTTACCCTTTCACTGCAGCTCTGCTTCCCTGGGAGGACTCCCAGAGCAGCAGGAGGAGGTTTAGGGGTGATGCCAGGACAGAGCGTCCGTGGCTGGGCAGCGAAGAGGAGCAGGGATGGATGAAGCAGGGATGGATGGAGCTGGGATAGATGGAGCTGGGATGGATGGAGCAGGGATGGATGGAGCTGGGATGGATGGAGCAGGGATGGATGGAGCTGGGATGGATGGAGAACAGGCTGGACAAGCAACTGTCAGGGCTGATTTAGGGGCAGTTTCTCCTGGACAGGAGGAGGGACCGGGTGATCTGTGAGGTCTGCTGCAGCATCCTTTCTCTCCCTCCTGGCTCTCTCCCGGCTCTTCCTCCCTCCAGGCCTGGGACAGGCACAGACCCCTCAGCTCAGATGTCCCCCTGCCCTTGCCCCGTCCCCAGCAGGTTCCGCTGGGGCTCGTGGCACGGCTGGATCCCGGGGCGGTGGCAAGTGGCCAAGTCCAGGCATATGGTTGTGTTTTATTTTAATGGGGTGCTCATAGATATTTAATAACTTGCATGGCTCTTTGTTTGCTTTTGATAATCGGGTAATAAAATAATTCAGGCTGATTTATACAATGTTTTACAGCTCTTCTGTGAATGAAAGTGCCTCCTGTAACTCGCAGGCATTTGGCTTGGGTACCTGTTCTCCTTAGCAGGGCCCTTTTTATACCCAAAAATCACAATAACAACCCACGGAGAAGTCATGTGTGTTACTGAGAACCCACAAACTACTGCCATCTGGGGCTGCCTGTTGTTCCCGGGCCTCCATCTCCGTTTGGCCGGGGCTGGAGCAGCCCTGCTCTCTGCCTCGGGCTCCCAGATGCTGCTTCAGTACAAATAAATAATAATAATTTGGCAGGGGCTCGGAGCCGGAGCCTCTTCCTCGGGGGCAGCAGCCGAACGTTGCTTGAACAGTGCGAGCTGATTGTGCTTTGCGTCCGTGCCTGCTTCCCGCAGAGCTCCGCAGCCCTGGACATGTCCCTGCCCTCCACGCCGGACATCAGGATCAAGGAGGAGGAGCCGGTGGAGGTGGACTCGTCCCCGCCGGACAGCCCCGCGTCCCGGCCGCGCTCGCCCCAGCACAAGGACAAGGTGCGGCTGTCCTCGGGGGGTGGCGCTGCCCCTTTGCTGTGTGGGACTGAGTGTGGGGCCAAGGCCTGAGCTGGGCTCTTTGAGGCCTGAGCTGGGCTTTTTTGGGGCCTGATTTGGGCTTTTTTTGAGGCCTGATTTGGGCTTTTTTTGAGGCCTGATTTTCCCCTGGTTTGAGAAAGAAAGACCAGAGCTGGTTGGCCAAAATCCCCCTAAAGTTTCCTGGTGGGTTTGTCTGGTGCACAAAGCCATGCTCTTCCCGCTGGGAATGCTGCCCCACACCAGGAAATTCCCCAGCCCAGCTAGCCGTGTCCCTGTCAGCTGAGGCCGGCTGACAATCCCAACACCTGGGTGACATCCCAGCCCGAAATTCAGAGAGGGGAATTATCCAGAGTGGGAATTCCTGTGCCCTGCTCCCTGCACTGACATCGGCAGGATTCAGGGAAGGGCAGAGGGGCTGGAGCTGCACCCCCCTCCCTAAAACACCCCAAACTGAGGGACTGGAGCCTCACCCCTCCAACCCGTGTCGCTTGAGTGCTGTGCTCTCTCCAGTTTCTGTGACAGAGATGCTGGAATTTTTTCAGCCTTCGGGAGGAAGAACCATGGCAGTGATGAGGAGCTGGTAATTAACAGCCCCGTTTTGTGTTGTGCCCTGCAGGAGGGCCCCTCCAAGGCCGTGATCCTTTCCACGCCCACGCCCACCATCGTGCGGCCCGGCTCGCTGCCGCTGCACCTGGGCTACGACCCCCTGCACCCCACGCTGCCGTCCCCCACCTCCGTCATCACCCAGGCCCCCCCCTCCAACCGACAGCTGGGGTGAGTACGGGCAGGGAGCATTCCCTGGGGCACGAATTTGATCCCTGAACGAATTCCCTGAGCCCCAGGAGTGTGGAGGAGCCGCCGCGGCTGCACCAGGGGCTCCTCGCGGCTCCTCACGCTCCGTCTGCAGCAGCACCGCGGGGTGGGAGTGCAGGAAGCAGGAACTAATTGTCCTGGAGTAAGGAAACGAGGCAGAACTCAGTGAAACGAGGCAAAACTCACCGTGGGGAGAGATGAAAGCGCTCCCTGAGCTCGGCGCGGCGCTGGCTGGCGGCGCCTGGCAGAGCCGGGCGAGCGACGGCGGCGGCGGGGAATTGTCTGGAGCTGGAACGGCTCAGGGATTGTCTTGGGCAGCTGCTTGGTGCCCCTGAGGTGTCACCTCTGAGCTGCTGGCCCTGCCTCGGGGGCTGCTTGCTCTGGCACGGCTCAGGACCCGCTCCTGGCTGCCCACGGGGCTCCGGAGGCTGCGGTTCTGAGCCGCCCGGACCCTGAACAGAAAGGAAGGGGCTGAGGGTGCAGGATCGGGGATCACATCAGCCTGAGCCCCCAGGAGGGGCCTGTTGAGCCCTGCCTGTGTTTGCTGTCAGGCTACTCCCGCTCCCTCTCCCCTCTGGCCCCCTCACTCTGACCCAGCTGGGCTTCGTGCCCTGCTCAGAAATGGGGAAACAAACCCAAATCCACCCCCTGGATTCCGTTCCTGGGGCTGCTGGGCCACCGAAAACCTGGAAGATAACCCGGGCATTGTTTGTTGCCGCAGGTCTCCCACCGGCTCCCTCCCGCTCGTCGTGCAGCTCGCCAACGGCCAGACCATGCCCGTGCTCCCCGGCCCCCCCGTGCAGATGCCTTCTGTCATTTCGGTGAGAGAAGCTTCCAGAGCTCCGAGCGCGTCCCTGCACAGAGCAGGGAAGGGGCCGTGCCCCTGCCAGGCGCACGCAGGCGCTGCCATTCCATGAACGCTCCAATCTCTCCCCCTACGAGCGAGATAAGGCTGCAGGAGGAGGAGGAGGAGGGAGAGGAGGGGCAGCCCTGGCAGGGCAGCAATAACGTGTGGATCACACCAGAGGGCAATAAGTTTGGAAAAATCCAGCTCCGTGCCCGGACAGATGGCTGGCGCCGCCGGTCCGGGGCTGGAGCTGCAGGATCCCTGATTAGCTGCTTCCATTTGGAACAGGCTGCTCCGAAGGCAGCGGAGCTTGCAGGGAACATGTCCGGCTGTGCCGGCCAGGGGATGCCAGAGCTGGGCCCCAGGCTGGCCTCCTGCACTCAGCACTCCAAGGATTCTGTGGGCAGAGCCCGGGCTGGGTGCTGGGAGCTTGGTGTGTGCTCCCAGCTCTGCAGCCCCTGGAAATGCATCCTGCCCTCTCTTGTCCTGTCCTTCCCTGCCTTGTTCTGCCCTGTCCTGCCCTGTCCTTGGGGTTTTGAGGGAGCAGTGGCCAAAACCTTCTGCCTCGGGCACCGGAGTGCTGGCTCAAAGCACAGCCCGCGGGCACAGGAGCATCTGCACCCCTTCCCTCCCCGTCTGTGGGGCTTTGCCACCCGAGGGGGGTTAAAAACGTCCAGATTCTCCAAATTCTGGCATTCCCTCTCTTTTTTGAGGGAGAAAGCTCAAGAGGGGACAGGGTGGCAGCTTTGCCATAGAACCAGGGCGGATTCGGTGCCTTTCCTCTCATCCATGGCTTGGACTGGTGGGGAAGAGCCCTCGGGAAGGGAAGGGAAGGGAAGGGAAGGGAAGGGAAGGGAAGGGAAGGGAAGGGAAGGGAAGGGAAGGGAAGAAGGGGCTGCCCCTTCCATGTGCTCGGTGCTGGGCAATTCCAGCACAGCCGCCGTGGCCACCGGCCATGGGCAACAGCAGGAATAACGGGTGGCTGGAGCTCAAACTTCTGTCAGGATTTACAGAGCTGCTCTGTCAGGGAGTTCCTGCAGAGCTGCTGCACTTCCCAACCCTCCTGTCCCTCCTCCCCTCGCAGCTGGCCCGGCCGATGTCCATGGTGCCGAACATTCCCGGCATTCCCGGGCCTCCCATCAACAGCAGCGGGTCCATCTCGCCCTCAGGGCTCCCGGTGCACTCCGAAGCCAAAATGGTGAGTGGCAGGGAGGGGTCATGGCCTCGGGGTTGTCCCTCAGCCTTCAGCACCTCCTGGCTGGAGGCTTCTCCCCCTTCCCAAGGAGCCAGGGCTGCTCCGGAATCCTCCGAGCTGGAGGTGCCACCAGGAGCGTCAGAGCACCCGAGCTCTGTCCCCAGCCCAGCGTGGGGCTCCATTTCTTGGGATGGGGCTGGGACTGGGGCAGGCAGAGCCCGGGGAGGAGAGGCTGGGCTGCAGTTCAGAGATCCTGGGCCTGGCTCTCCTGGCTCTCCTTTAACCGGGACTTTGCAGAAGGAGTTTTCGCCTCATGGCTCCTCAGGGTTCAGGCAGAGGGCGAAGCAGCCCCTGATGGATGCAGCACTCGGGGACACGGCTCAGTGGTGGCCACGCTGGTGCTGGGGATGGATGGGCTCAAGGCTCTCAGAGGGCTTTTCCAGCCTCAGCGAGGCTCTGATTCCATGAACTCCCCATTTTTTTGGTGTTTGCACCCCCACCTCCCCCAGCAGTGTTGTCTCCGCTCCCCTTGTGCCCTGGTTTGGGGTCTGCAGGATTCCAGGGCAGATCAGAGCCTCAGAATGGGGAGAGAAATTGTAAAGTGAGGCCCAAAGATCCATCCTGGGTCTGCCTGCCCAGGGAAGGGATTCCCCAGGCACTGCAGAGCCCACTGGCAGCGGGGTGGCTCCGGGGTGGCTCCAGGGTGCCGGGGGCTGCTGGGAGCCCTGGAAGCTCCCCTGATGCCCCTCTCTCCCCCGGCAGAGGCTGAAGGCCAGCCTGACGGCGTCATCCTCGCTCAACGGCGGCAGCCTCGTGGTGGGTTCAGCCAGCACCATGGTGACCGCGCGGCCGGAGCAGAGCCAGATCCTCGTCCAGCACCCCGACGCCCCCTCCCCGGCTCAGCCACAGGTCTGCTGCTGCTGCTGCTGCTGCTGCTGCTGCTGCGGCCCCTCCGCGCTGGGCTGGGGCTGCTGGGGGCTTCCAGGGCTTGGCAGAGAGGAGGAAAACCTCCCAGCGTCCTCCCTGCCTCACAGAATGGGTTAAAACCTTGTTTTTCTGGTGCTGCTCCAGCACTGAGGTGCTCCCAGCCCACCAGGCACGAGCTCCAGCCCCGCGTTCATCTGCCTGACAAGCTCTGCAGTTTGGAAGGAACATTTTCCCTCTCCTCTGCCCGCTCAGCTCCGGGGGCTGAGCGCTGCCCTCTCCGGCAATCAGCTCGGCTGGCTCGTGCCAGCCAGGCAAACGCCAGCCCTCCATCAGGACGGCCACCTGCTCCGGCACTCGGATGGGCTTCCAGGAGTTTAATCTCCATATGCTGCACCACCCCACTGCCGTGGGGCTGCGGCGGGGCTGCCTCGCTCTCAGCCCTTGCTGCTTTGCCTTTGTTCTCCCAAATAAGACCGGGAGGTGTCCGGCCTTACAAAACCTTGTGGTCCCCGTTACCTCCAAGAGCTCGTTTGGCTGAAGGTTTTGACGGGAAAATTATTTTTTAAATCAAATTGCCTGCTTAAAATCTGGGGTTTGCTGTGGGAGCTTCTGCCCCGAGAGGCGACGGCGCCTCGCGCTGGGACCGAGCTCTGCTCTGCTCTGTGCTGCCACCGCCGCGTCCTGCCCAGCCCCAGAGCTGCTGCTGAGCCTCTCCCCCGTCCCTCCGCAGGTGTCCCCTGCCCAGCCCACGCCCAGCACGGGCGGGCGCCGCAAGCGGGCGGTGGACGAGGACCCGGACGAGCGGCGGCAGCGATTCCTGGAGCGGAACCGCGCGGCCGCCTCGCGCTGCCGCCAGAAACGCAAGCTCTGGGTGTCCTCCCTGGAGAAGAAAGCCGAGGAGCTCACGAGCCAGAACATCCAGCTGAGCGTGAGTATGTAACAGGGGCTGAGCGCAGCCCTTGACCCTTGGCCCGTGGCCCATGGGCTGTGGCCCTTGGCACGGCGCTGGCAGCGTGGCTGTGCCAGGAACGGCCGCTCCCAGAGCACCCACTGCTCCTTGCCCAGGTCTCAGTGCTGCCTTCCCGTCCCCAGGGCTCCAGAAGTTTCCATTTCTCTCCCTGGAGAGGCCTTGAGCCCCGGGAGTTTTTCCAGAGTGAGATTTCCTCTCCCTGCTCTGCTCCCTTGGCGCTGGGCCTGGCCGGGGGAGCAGGGAGGCTCTGCAGCTGCAGCTCCTGCCCACACTGGTTTTTCCCTGGAGAACTGGGTTTCCCTGGCACTCCGGGTGTGCTGAGAGCTGCAGCACACCTGGAAATCCGGATTTCACTCCCAGTTCTCTGATTTCCGCTCCTGGCACTGGCCAGCGGTGAGGCAGAGGCTCCGTCCTGGGCAGCGACTCAGTCCCTGGAGCTCTGCTGCAGCTCTGACCATGCAGTTTTCATTCCCTCCCCAGGGCACTTACAGAAACTGCTTCCTTTGCTTCCTTGGGCGGTTCTGGAATGCAGCTATCTGGGTTTCAGCTGTTTCCCCACGTTTCAGAGGGATAATCCCATCAGTTTCTCAGGAAGCAGTCCTGGCTCACGGGAGCTCACAGAGCATGGGAGAGCTGTGATGTCCCCACGGCCTGGGCTGGGCTGGGCTGGGCTGGGCTGGACATTCCCTGTGTCCCACCAGAGCCAGCAGCACTCCAGGTATCCCTGGGGCGGGCGGCACTGGCCGAAGGGCTCAGGAAAAGCTCAGTGACCACAGCCAGGCGCTGCTGCCCCTTCCCCAAATCCCCCGGACCCAGGAACTTGGCTGGATATTCCTGTGCCGGGGGCTCCTGGGGCTGGGAGTTTTCAGGGCTGGAGGTGTGAGTGTGGGGCCGCTGAGGGTGACGGGCTCGTGTGTTTGTCCCCTCAGAACGAGGTGACGCTGCTGAGGAATGAGGTGGCCCAGCTGAAGCAGCTGCTGCTGGCCCACAAGGACTGTCCGGTCACGGCCCTGCAGAAGAAGACTCAGGGCTACCTGGGTGAGTGAGGGCTCCCGGGAGCCCGGGGCCGCTCTGGGAGGGAGGGAGGGAAGGAATTGCCCCCTCAGGCTCCTCCGTATCAGGGCTGCCACAGACGCAGGGACAGAGCAGGAGTGCAGAGCCCCTGCTTTGGGAGGGACCCACAGGGGCCCTCGCAGGACACCCCAAAAACCCCACCCATCCCTGAGGGCGTTTCTGCCCATCCCCGGCTGAGGAGGAACCCCCCAAATCGTCCCTTTAACCTCAGGGGTGACACCTTGCAGTGCGGGCAGTGCCCCGGCAGGGGGTTGGTGTCCCTGTGCCTCTGCAGGGTGGGATGCTGGACGTGGATCCAGCTCTCCCTGCTCCCAGCAGTGAGCCAAGCCCTCCACGATCCCTGTGAAATTCAAAATTTGCTGCTCCACAGCAGAGCTAGACTCTCTCAGTGACACCACAGAGCTCCACAGCTCATCCTCTGCAATTCCCATCTAGCTGGCTCAGCTCGGAAGTAAAAAAGAAAAAAAAATCCTCTTTTTTATCTTCTTTTCTTCCCTTCATTTTCTTTTTTTAATGCTGCCGATTTCATTTTAATCAGCCCAGGAGCTGAGCACGATCTGGGTCCTCCTGCCCTTCCTGCAGCACCAATTCCAGGCTGTGCTGAGGCTTTGGGAGGACGCTGGAGTCCTCTAGTGTTCCTTGGAATAATGGGAGGAGAGGCAGGGACGGATGAGCTGCAAGAAGGGAAGGGAAAACAGCAAAAAACGAGGGAGGAAAAGAAAAACTAATTTTTAAAAAATGAAAATTCAGCATCCTTGGGGGCTGTGCCTTGATCCCATCTCCGGGTTTCTGGAATTCTGCCCTGCCTGGGGAGGCACAGGGATGTGCTGGGAGGGTCTGGCCCAGCCCCTGCAGTGGCCTGGAGCAGGGGTGAGGAGCCCCTGGCTGTCCCCACATCCCCCCTGTGTCCCAGCCCTGCTCCCAGATTTTCCCTGCTCATCCCAAAGTTCACGGTTCCTCTCCCTGTTCCCCACAACAGCAGGAATTCACCCCACATCCCAATGCTGGAAATGAGATTCGCCCCCTCCCCTCCACCCCTTTTTATGGCTGAGATTTGTGGCCGGGCAGGTCTGGCGACACAGCCCCAGGGTCCCTGATGGAATTGCAGCAGCCTCCTGGACACTCCGAGGTTTATTTGCAGCACCTTGTAAATCTCCTGGCTTTGGGCTGCCAGAGGAGGATATTGCTCTGCTCGACCTTCTCCAAGCCCAAGCCAAGGTTTTCCCAGGGAAAGGCAGAAGGAAAATGGAGCCCGAGTCCATTTTCTGGTGCCCAGTGAGATGTTAAACCCCAAATCTGATTTTTTAGGGCCCCAGTTTCAGGGGTTTTATGTGGGAGAAATATCCCAGCTCCTGCTTTATTTTGCTCTTTCAAAGGGCGGTGGTCCCATCCCACCTGGAATTTCCTCTTGGCACCTGTGGGTGCAGAGAGCTCCGGGTGCCCTCACCGGGGTGTTTGAGAGCTCCCAAATTGTCCCCCGGAGGTGGAGCTCTGCCCGGGCCCCGGGGCTTGTTTGGGGCAGAAAATCCTGAACAAAGGCAGGAAAGGCTCCGCCTTCCTTTGCCCCCTTCAAATTCCCAAAAAAACGGAGCCAGCAAGGGTTGTGATGGGCTCTGACTGATTTTAGTATCTTGGGGAATAATAAAGAGCAAAGGAGGTGATTTAGTTAAAAAATGCCCCCAAAAGCCCAGCCCTGGGCCCTGCTGAGGGGATCCTGCTCCCCCTGGCAGGTGGGGAAGGGGCTGCTCAGTCTCGGGGCTCGATGGCCTGGGGGGAAATTAATTCCTGTTAACGAGGAATGGCCGGTGTGGGAATGGAGGTTGGGATGAAGGTTATGGCAGTGCTGCCCTCCTCGGGAAGCTGTGCTGCTTCCTGCCTGGAATTCGGGAGGATTCCACGGCCTGGAATTCGGGAGGATTCCAGGCTGCTG
This sequence comes from Monarcha castaneiventris obscurior, assembly GCA_026261815.1. Taxonomy (NCBI): domain Eukaryota; kingdom Metazoa; phylum Chordata; class Aves; order Passeriformes; family Monarchidae; genus Monarcha; species Monarcha castaneiventris. Next base: position 171,956 of record JAMPIT010000500.1, on the reverse strand, counting down.
CTCCCGGGGCCAGCCAGGGCATTGTTATCTCCCAGCTCTTAATTAGTTCCGTCCCAGTCCTCGGGGGGTCTGATGGGGGCAAGTGAGCATCCAGCTCATTCCTGAGGTGTCCCTGATCCCACCTGGGGCCAGCAGCGTTCCCACCCCAAACCAGGACCATCCCACCCCAAACCAGCAGTGTTCCCACCCCAAACCAGGATCATCCCACCCCAAACCAGCAGTGTTCCCATCCCAAACCAGCAGTGTTCCCATCCCTCCTCCTGCCACCACCCGGGCCCTGAGCTGTCGCTAACTTCTCCTCTCTCCCGTTCCCCGGAGCAGAGAGCCCGAAGGAGAGCTCGGAGCCCACGGGCTCGCCCGCGCCGGTCATCCAGCACAGCTCCGCCTCAGCCGCGCACAACGGGCTCAGCGCGCGCTCGGCCGCCGAGGCCGTGGCCACCTCGGTGCTGGCCCAGATGGCCGGGCAAAGGACAGAGCTGGCCGTGCCCGTGGCCTCCCACGTCATCATGGCCCCACAGTCGCAGTCTGCCGGCAGATGATGGCCCCGGGGCCAAGGAGTGCCCGCTGCGGCCGCACGGACTGACCACGGCCCCGGCGCTGACCGGCGGAGGCCCGCCAGGATTTTTCCTTTCTTTTTTTTTTTTGTGTTTTATTCTTTTTTTTTTTCTTTTTGAGTTAAGGGCAGCTCTGGCGCTTTCCCACCGCACAGCCCGTGGAGCTCCCGGGCCCTCGGCCCCCCAGAGCCCCTGGAAAAGGCGGGTTCGGGGATCCGAGGGGTTAACACTAAAGCTCCATGCACGGGCACCGCTCCCGGCCTGGCCCCGTCCCCTCGGCGGGAGGCTGCAAACGCTTCCTCCTGAGCTGCTCCCAGTGCTCGTCCCGCTCCCGCCCCTCAATCGTTGCACCTTCACCAGGAGCCTCCTGGAGCTCTGAGCTCACAGGGATCGAGGTCTCCTCCCTGCCCCGATCCCAGTGACAGAATTCGGACACCGCGGGGAGCGGGGCAGCTCCGGGTTCGTGCCCCAGTGGCCGGGACAAGGAGCAGCATGGGGCTGGGGGCGCAGAGCGGCCCCGGGGTGCTCCCGTGCCAGGGGCTGGGAACGGTACGGCCTGGCCGGGGCTGCTGCCGCCTTCCCGACAGGAACGGGGCCGTGGGCGCTGGGGTGCAGGGAAGGGCCCGGCCGGCAGTGGCACCGAGAGTCCCCAAACCCGCCCAAGCGAGCCCGGGATCGCCTCCCGCTCAGGTGACCTCGATGACCTCAACAATGGTGGCCTTAAATCATGGAATTGTTGCCTGTTCCGAGGGGAGGGCACAGGGAGCGGGGCCGGTGTTTGCCCAGGGTTTTGCCTCTCCCTCATGGCTCCGGCGCTTCCCAGCCGGAGCAGACAAAGGATCCGCGGAGCTCCCGGCGCCGGGGTCCGATGTCGTCCTCGTCGGCAGGGAACCCTTGGAATCGGGTCCCTTTTCCTGCCGGGAGGGCGCTGGGCTCCCGTGTGTCCGTGTGGGCCCGCCGGTGCTTCCCGAGGTAGCCGTGGTCGGAGGCAGCAGCTGGGAATCGGGAAGGGTTGGGATGGGGAAGGAATTTCATCCTGCTCCGTGGAACCGCTCCAGCCCCTGGAATCCCTGCCCCTCCCAGGCCCCTCCTCAGCCAAGCCCTCCCCCCTCAGGTCGCACTTCGCCACTTTGGAGCCAGGCTGGTTTGTCCAGGTGATTTTGTTTGGCTTCTCCATGCTTGGAAGGTTCCCAGGGACAGCAAAACCCAAAGCAAAGGCTGAGCAGGAGGCCGGGATCCCGGCACGGACGGGAAAGTCCAGAGATTTGGGGTTTTTCCAGCAATGGGATCCGGCTTCTCCCCTCCCTCTTTAGCAGCTCTTCCTCAGCTGGGATCAGGATCGGGATCGGGATTGGGATCGGGATTGGGATCGGGATTGGGGTGGGTTTGTGTTGCTGCTCCCGCACTCCCCTTTTTCCTCTTGCTCATCCCAACTCCTCTCCATGCTTGGGGTCACATCCAGCCTCGGGAACCTCTTGGTGGGATCCCGCACTTCCCCCAAATGTCGCCTTTCCTCCCTTAAAGCTCTTCCTAAAGCTCGCTCCAGGGCTTCCCAGCTGTTTCCAGCATTCCCTATCCCGACCCGGGCTGTTTCTGTTGCTGGGCGTGGCCAGGAGGGTCCGGGTGAGGCACGGGAGGGCTCAGGCCGGTTTTGGGGGGAGCTGCAGGATCCTTGCCCTGTCCAGCGGCTCATCCCGTGGTGTGGTGTGAGCCCTGGTGTCCATCAGGGGCCATCCCAGCCTTTGGCTCCGCGGGAAATCCCGAATCTCCGGGAAAAGCGCCGGTGGGAAGGGGAAGGGAAGGAGGAATTGAGCTCTGGGCTGTTCCCTGCTTGCTGCGGGGTCTGGGGCAGCAGGGGGGGCCTCGCTGGGAGGGCCAGGAACCAGCGAAGGGTGGAGGGGCGGAAAATCTGTGATAGGCTTGGGTTGAAGGCAGCAGCTTCCCCAGGCCCTCGTTTTGCCCTCGGGGCGCTGAAAGCGGCTAGGTTTTGTGTGACGGGGTTTTCCTGCCTCACTGCTCTTCCTGGGAATCCTCGTGGGCCCCTCGTCTCTCCGTCCCCATCCCTCCACACCCCGAAGCTCCCCATTCCTGCATCCCCATCGCCAGTGCCTTGAAAATCCTGCAAATCCAGGAAAAGATGGTGGGAACGTGGCTGGGGACAAGCAGGGAACGAGCTGAGTCCAGGTTCGGCTGTACCTGGGTCTGTTGTGGCTTCACGCGCAGGGTTGGAGCTTCCCGTGCCCATTCCTGGTGTATTTTACCCCAAAAGCAGCCACTTCCCGCTTCATGACCACCCTTGGGGCAAAAACCCCCTGATTTCTGCTCCGTGGTGATTCCTCCCGCTTTTCCGCTGTTTTCTCCCGTTTTCCCGAGGCTCCCGGGGGTGGCAGCCCCTGGCCCCGCTCGGCAGCGCCGGGCACCTGCACTTTGCTCTGCCAGCCCCGGTTCCCGGGATCCCAGCGGCTCCCGAGCCTTCCTCCCGTCCCCTCTTCAGCCCCGTCCCTGCCGGGTCCGGGTCGCCGGGATCTCCCTCCCAGAAATCGGGGGAGACACCGGGGCTCCTCACAGGAGCTCTGCGGGCTTGAAGGGGCTCCTTTGGGGTCGGGCTGGGGGAACAGGGAGAGCGGGATGGGCTGGGTTTGGGGTTTATGGATTTTACCAGAGCTGTAACTTTGAGTAGGAACAAGCGGCTGCAAACCGGATCGGGGGAGCCCCGCGGTGGGGGAGCTCCTGCTCCTTCCCTCCTCTTCCTCCCTTCTCGGCCTCCAAACCCCTCACGATGGGGCGCGGTGGGAAGGGTTGGTGCCGCCTTCCCGCCCCGGGCTGGTCTTTTGTCCGGAATTCTTTGCCTCAGGTGGGAAATGTCATTTTGGGACTCGTGGACCCGTTGCTGCTCCATTCACCTCAGTCCCGCACACACGGGGCCCCCAAAACGAGCCCGGGAGGTGCCGGAGGGGGGCGGGAGGAGGGTCCCCGGCGTGCTCCCCACCCCCCCAGCTGCTTTGTGCCACGAGCTTTGACGATCAATAATGGAAGAAGCCAAAAAGGACCCCCCGAGTACCTGTGTAGTATCTATCAGTCCATATCGACGCCTATACGCACCCATATATCATAGATCGGCCGCCGCCGAGGGTCTGACCCCACCCCGCAGCCCCCGAGGGACCCCCAGCCCCCCCGGGCTCCTGTGAGCGGGTCCTCACAGCCCCCGCGGGGGCCCGGGGCCGCGGGGGGACCCGGGGGCCGCGTCCCAGCCTCCCCCAGCCCCGGCCGTGTCATACCAAACATGTAACGTGCCTTTATTTATGCTGCAAATATAACATTAAAATATTACCCAGGAGCCGCTGGCTGCTGCCCTTTGCTTTGGGGGGGCGGGGGGCGGGCTGGGGACACCCCCGGAGTCGCTTTGGCCCACGGACACCCCTGGGTGTCCCGGGGGGTTCACGGGGCGGGAGGCACCGGACGGAGGGTACTCTGTCACCGCTCCCGGGCGAGCTGCTTGTGGGGACACCGCAGTGGCCCTGGCCACCCTCGGGGGCGTTTTTTGGGGCGATTTCGGCTGGATTGGGGTCGGGGGGAGCCGCGGCCGCGCCGTCGGTGCTGCAGGAGCGCGGAGCGGCCACCGGGCGGCGACAGCGAGACGCGGCCGGGCGGGGAGGGGGCGGGGAGGGGGCGCGGGGGTCCCGGGGGGGACCGGGGAGGGGTCCCGGGCTCAGGGGGTCCCGGGGAGGGGTCCGGGGCTCAGGGGGTCCCGGGGCAGGGGAGGGGTGCGGATCTCGGGAGGTTCTGGGCCGGTTGTGGGGCGGGGAGGGGTCCCGGTCTCGAGGGGTCCCGGTTTCGGGAGGTCCCGGTGCAGGCCGGGGGTCCCGGGGCCGGGCCGGGGGTCCCGCTCCGCAGCCCCGGCGGTGCCGGGTGCGGGGCCCGGGCGGAGCGGGGGATGCGGGGCCTCCCCGTCTGTCCATCCGTCCGTCCGTCCCCGGGGGCGGCTGTCGCGGCTGCTAAATGCGTTTCATTAACGGCGGCGGGGCCGGGGCTGATCCCGCCACCCCGCGCTCCCCCGGGACCCCCGGCCCGGCCCGGCTCGGCTATAAGAGACGGCGGCGGCGGCGGGGCGGGGGCGATGGCGGGGGCGATGTCGGGGCGCCCGGTGCTGCTGCTGCTGCTGCTGCTCCTGGCGGGGACCCCGCGCTCCGCCCGCGCCTGTCCCGGGACCCCCGGCCCGGCCCCGGTGAGCCCCGGCCCGGCCGCGCCATCGGAGCGGGGGTTCGGTTTGTGGGGGGATGCTCGGGCTTGGGGTCGGGGGTCTCACTCCGGTTCCAGGACCGCCGTGAACCCCGGTCCTCCCCCGCCTCAGGCCGCCACCGCCCCGGGGCCGCCCCCCGCCGCCGCCGCCGCCCTGGGAGCGCTGCTCCGGTCCCTGCAGCGCCCCGGCCGCGCCCCCGGGGCCCCCCTGCAGCCGCAGAGGTGAGCAGGGATGGGGGTCCCGGGTCTGGGGGGTCCCGGGCGCTGTGGGAGCATCGAGGGACGGGGTCGGGGGGTTTGGGGACACCGGGGGGACACCGGGGGGACACGGGAGGTGGGGAGGGACCAGGGTGGTTTGGGGGTGCCTGAGAGAGTGGTCAGTGGTGTGGGGATGGGGGTGCCCGTTGTCCGTGCGTGTCCCTCAGCCCATTCCATCCCTCCCTGTCTGTCCATTCCCATCCCATCCCATCCCATCCCATCCCATCCCATCCCATCCCATCCCATCCCATCCCATCCCATCCCATCCCATCCCATCCCATCCCAGTCCCCACTGGGGATCAACGCTGCCGTGTCCCCCGCCAGGTCGGGCTGGGGGGCGCAGGGGGGGTCCCAGGCCCGGCTCAGCGCCCGCAGCTGGGACCCCCCGGTGGCCCCGTTCTGGACGATGGCGACTCCGCAGCGTTTCGGCCGCCGCCGCTGAGTGTCCGGCCCCGAGCCCGTCCGTGTGTCCGTCCGTCCCCCAATAAAGTGATGCCCCTACCGCCAGCCCTCGCTCTGCTTTTGCCCCTGGGTCCTGCCCCTTTTCTGCTCCCCAACCCCCCGACCCCAAGCAGACGCCGACACGGGGAGTACAAACCCCCCCAGCTTTATTCCTGGGGGGCCGATGGCACCCGGGGGCCCCCCAGCGCGGGGGGGCCAGGCCGGACGGACACCCGGGGCCCTGAGGTCCGTCTGTCCATCCACCCGCAGCGGGGCCGGCGCGGCGGCTGCGTCCAGAGCTCCGGGCGGCCGCGGGTGGGGGCCGTGTCCAGAGGTCCGAGCGTTGGTCAGCGAGTCCTGGGGCGCGTGCTGGTGCCCGGGCGGGGGGGTCACTTGCCCCCGGCCATGATGCGCAGGTACTGCAGGGCGTTGCGGGCGGCCTGGGCGCGGGCGCCGTCGCGGGACGGGGCGGCCCCGTGGCACACCGTGGTCGGCTGCGTGGACAGCTCCACCAGGCACTGGTGCAGCCCGCTGAGGCTCAGGGCGTCTGGGGGGCACAGCGGGGTCACCCCCACGCCCCGCGGCGCCCCGAGGCCGGGCTGGGGCTCTGAGGGGTGCCTGGGGCGGGGCCGAGGGGTGCCCGGCGCTCACCGATGTCGAGGTAGCTGATGGCGAAGCTCTGCTCCTCCGAGAGCTCCTGCAGGAGGGCGCAGGCCCCGCCCGGCGCGGGGGCCGCCCCCCGGCTCCGCAGCTGGCCCAGCTTCTCGCCCGCCGAGTTCCGGAGCGAGTCCCAGGTGCAGCCGGGGGCGCGGCCCCGCAGCCCCTCCAGCCGGGGGCACGTCTGGGGAGGGGGCACGGGGCGTTCGGGGTCCTGCCGAGCCCCCGGGGGACCGTCCCGACCCCCCCGAGCTGCGGGAACCCCCCCGGGAATATGGGAACGGCGGGACACCCACGGGGCCACCCGCGGCGCCGAACCCAGAGCACGCCCTCCCTACACCCCGGAGCAGGGGTGGCTTTGGGGTGACTCCGGGGTGACTCCGGGGTGACTCTGGGGTGACTCTGGGGTGGCTCTGGGGTGCCCCTGTCCCCCCCAGCGCCCCCCAGTACCATGTTGAACTGGTCCTCCTCGCCCTCGGCCTCGCTGCCGTCCCGCGGCTCCATGGGGACGTTGTGGATCCGCACCAGCATCTTGGCGGCCGCGTTGCGCTTCGCCAGCTTCTTGGAGGTGCCACTGCCTGGGGAGGGGGCTGGGGGTGAGCCGGGACCCCCGAAAACCTCCCCCGGTAACCCCCGGGGGTCCCGCTCCCCCCTCACCGATCTCCACGAATCTCTCCACGCGGCAGGTCATGGTGAACTCCTTGCGGTGAGCCGGCCCCGACTCCTGCGTCACCGTGTACTCGGGCAGGCGCCAGCCCTTCTGCACCACCAGCTCCTGCGGGGGCACGGCCCCACAGCGGCCATCAGCGGCCCCACAGCGGCCAGCAGCGGCCCCACAACCGCCAGCAGCGGCCCCACAGCGGGGAACGGGCCGCAAAATGGAGATCACCAGCCCAAAATGGGCATAACCGGCCCCAAATGGGGATAACCACCCCCAAAAGGGGCATAACTGCCCCCAAAATAGTGATAACCAGCCCAAAGCAGGAATAAGTGTCCCTAAATGGGGATAACCAGCCCAAAGCAGGAATAAGTGTCCCTAAATGGGGATAACCAGCCCAAAGCAGGAATAAGTGTCCCTAAATGGGGATAACCAGCCCCAAAACAGGGGTAACGGGCCCAAAATGGGGATAACCATCCTCAGAATGGAGGCAACTGACCCCAAAAGGAGGTAACTGTCCCCAGACAGGAATAACTGCCCCAAAAAGGAGGAAGAGATCCCAAGGGCCATTGTCCCCCCCAGAATAGGTACGGTCACCTCCCCAGGGGCCATGTCCCCTCCTGGCCAGGTCACGACCCCAAAATGGGAGCGGCTCCTGAACCAGGGGAGGGAGGGGGGCCGGTGCCACCCACCTGCAGAGCCCCCACTGGGTTACACTCGGACTGGGGGGGGGCCACCGGCGTCTTCATCTCCAGGGGGGGGCCCCTGCGGGGACACAGGGGTCAGGGGGCTCAGGGCCCCCCTGGGGGACACAGAGGGGCCGGGGGGGGTTTGGGGTGGGGACACGGTGCCCCCCTTACCTGGGCGAGGGGGGGGGCGCGGCGGGGGCTGTGGGGGGCGCGGCGGGGCCAGGCTCAGCCGGGGGCTCCGGGGGGAAAGGAGAGCTGGGGGGAGGGGGAGGCGTCAGCAGCCGAGCACCCCCCCTCAGGCCTTATGGGGACCCCCAGACACTCCTAGCACCCACAGACCCCCCCCGGAATCTTAACCCACCCTGGGCACCCCGAGACCCCCCTGGATATCCCCAGACACCCTGGGTACCCCCAGCCCCCCCCAGGCACCCCCAAACCCACCTGAGCTCACCAGACCCCCCCAAATCCCACGGGATCCCCAAGCCCCCTTCGGGTATCCCCAAACTCCTTTGAATGCTCCCCCACCCCCCAAAACGTGAGTGCTCCCCACTCCTGGGTACCCCCAGCCCCCCCGGGCCCCCCACCTGTGCTCCAGGGGCTCCAGCATGGCCCCCCCCACTCTGAGCAGTCTCAGGGCCACCTCGGCCGCCTTGTGCTTCGCCGCCTTCTTGCTGGGACCCTGCCCTGGGGGACACCGGGGGGTCAGGGGACACCCAGGAGACACCCCGGGGTCCCCTCCCCACCTCCCACGGGCCCCAGGAACCCCCAGCAGCACCCAGGATTTTGGGGATGCTCCTCTGTGCCCACTCCCGAAGCACGGGGGGGACCCTTGGGGGTGACAAGGGGGGTCCCAGCGTGGGGCCAGGGGTTGGGGGTCCCAGCGGTGCAGCTGATGGCCCCAGGGGGACAGGGGTAGCCCAGGCTGGCTGTGGGGGCTCCCCAAGGGGATGGGGGGTCCCCGGGGGCCCTGGGCTCCCACCGGTGCAGCTGATGTCCCCGAGGGTGACGCGGAAGGTGAAGTTGGGCTGGTGGGCCTGGCCCTCGGCCTTGAGCAGGTCGTAGCCAGGGGTCCGTCCTAAGCGTGTCCCATACTCCTGCAGGAGGCTGATGGGCGTCTTCCCGGGGCTGGCGGCCACCATCTGCTCCAGGCTGGGGACACCGGGACAGGGCTGGCACCGACCCCAGGGCCGGGGGAACACGGGGACAGGGGTGGCACTGCCACGAACTGCAGGGGTGCGGGGACCGGGGTGGCATCTGCTGCAGGCTGGGGACAGGGCTGTCACCAGGGCTCAGGGGGGACACGGGGACAGGGGCGGCAGTGCCACAGGGCATTAGGATGCCAGCATGGAGGTGGCACCACTGGGGACACAGGGGCGGCAGTGCCATGGACTGTGGGGACATGGGGTGGCCTTGGTGTGTGACCTGGGGACACGGGGACGGGGACGGGACCCCGTTCTGTGTGGGGACAGCGGTGCCACTGCCAACTGGGGACATGGGGATGGGGTGGCAGTGCCACAGAGCGTGGGGGCACAGGGACGGGGGTGGCGGTGCCACGGGGACAGGGATGGGACCCCGCACTGTGTGGGGACTCGGGGACAGGGATGGGACCCCGCACTGTGTGGGGACTCGGGGACGGGGTGCCGGTGCCAATTGGAGACACGGGGACGGGGTGCCGGTGCCACCTGGGGACACGAGGGCACCACCGCAGGTCCGGGCACAGGGATGCCACCGCCGCACCCCACAGGGACGGCCCCGTCCCCCCTCCCCCGCCCCACACGGGGACGACCCCGCGCCCCCCCCGCCGCCTCCCCCGCCCGCCGCGCCGAGGCCCGGCCTGGGCCGCCCCCTTCCCCCGCCCGCCGCCGCCGCCGCGGCGCGGGGGGGCTGCGGCGGTGCCGAGGGTGCCCCGGGGAGCCCCGGGCGGTGCCGGGGGGTGCCGGGGGGCGCCGGGGGTCCCGGTACCTGGGGAAGGCGCCGCCGCTCCGCCGGGCCCCGCCCGCCCCCTCCTCGCTCATCCCCGCCGCTCCGGCCGCCGCCCGCGCCGCCAGGGGGCGCGCGGCATCACGGGAGCGCCGCGCCACGCGGTGGCTCCTGGGAAGTGCAGTCCGCCCAGCGCCGCCCGCAGCGCGCAGCCGCCGTTCCGCGCCCCCGGCGGACTACACTTCCCACAAACCCCTGCGCGGAAAGGGCGGGCGGGATCGTGGAGGAGGCGGGAACCGGGGTCACGTGGTGCTGGGGGGGGTCCTGCCTCAGTTTCCCCCCGAGGGGGTGAGGCGACAATGGGGACAATGGGGATAATGGGGACAATGGGGACAGTGGGGCAATGGGGACAGTGGGGACAGTGGGGACAGTGGGGCAATGGGGACAGTGGGGACAGTGGGGACAGTGGGGCAATGGGGACAGTGGGGCAATGGGGACAGTGGGGACAGTGGGGCCGAGGCGGCACCGGCCGGAGCGGGAGCGCTGGGGTCGCACCGGGAGCGCTGGGCACGGAGGAACCCCCGCACCGGGAGCGCTGCAGAACGCGGGACCCCCACACTGGGATCGCACCGGGGCCCCGGGTGCTGCTGGGGCGGGGCGGCCCCGGTGTCGGCGGGGTCATGGGGGCACCGGGGGGCCCGTCCTGGAGGTCCCGGTGCTGATGCCGGCGGGTCCCGGGCCGGTGCAGGTCCGGGAGGGGGTCCCGGTGCCCGTGCCGGTCTCTCCGGTACCGGGGGTGGTCCCAGTGCAGGATCGAGGTCCCGGTACGGAACCGGGAGGGTCCCGGTGCCTGTGCCGGTCTCTCCCGGTGCCGGAGGGGTCCCGGCGCCGGTGCCGGTCCCTGCCGGTGCCGTGGGGGCGGTCCTGCTGCAGTATCGGGGTCCCGGTGCAGGATCGGGGTCCCGGAGCACGGTCGGGGGGTTCCGGCTGCTGGTGCCGGTCTCTCCCGGTGCCTCGGAGGTCCCGGTGTAGTATTTGGGTCCCGGTGCTGTTCCGGGGTCCCGGTGCAATTTCAGGGGGGCTCCCGGTGCCGGGGAGGGTCCCCGCACGGTACCGGGGTCCCGGTGCAGTGTCCGGGTCCTGGTGCGGTACCGGGGGGGTCCCGGTGCGCTGTCAGGGGAGGTCCCCGGTGCCGGTGTCTCCCGGTGCCGGGGGAGGGGTTCCGATGCGGTATCTGGGTCCCGGTGCGGTATCTGGGTCCCGGTCCCGGTCTCTCCGGTGCGGGGGTTCCCGGCGCAGTTTCGGGGTCCCGGTGCGGTAGCGGGGGGGTGCCGGTGCAGTATCGGGGTCCCGGAGCGCTGCCGGGGGGGCTCCCGGTGCCCGTGCCGGTCTCTCCGGTGCGCGGGGCGGGGCCGGGGCGGGGCCGTTCCCGTCGGGCGGGGCCGTTCTCGCTGCTCGCCCCGACCGCGGCCCCGGCCCCGGTACCGGCCCCGCCCGCCGGGCCCAGCCCCACCAGCACCGGCACCGCCGGGACCCCCGGCACCGGGACCCCCCCGGGACCCCCCGGCATCCCCCGCATCCCCGGGCGAGGGCCCGGAGCCCCCTCAGGTACCGGCACCGGCGCGGGGAGGCCGCGGGGGGGGTGGGGGAGGGCGGGGGCAGGACCGGGGATGCGCCGGGATGGGCGGGGGGGGACAGCGGGGCTGCGGCGGGGCCGGGGGGGGCTCACGGCCCCCCCTCCATCGCCGGGGCCGCCCCAGGCCCGGGGCCGCGCCCTCCCCTCCCCTCCCCTCCCCCCTTCGGATGCGCGGGGGGGGGCGAGGGGGGAGGGGAGGGGGCACGCGCGGCCCCAGGGAACGCGCGCGTGCACGGGGGGACCCCCCCCACCCCCCCATCCCCCCCCCGCACCCCGCGCTCGTGACCTCTGCTCGCACACGCGCGTGCACGCGCCGGCAGATGCGCGTGCCCGTGTCCGTGCGCGTGTCCGTGTCCCCCCCCGTGGGTGCGGACCCCCCCCCTTTGCACGCGCCGGTGCCCCCCCCGACTCGCCCCGCCCCCCCCGCCCCCCCCATGTCGCGACAGGGCCCCGTCCCGACATCACGCGCGGGTGGGGGCGCTGCGCCGCCCCCGCTCCGCTCCTCCCGCCCCGCGCTGTCGCGACACGGGGCCGGCGCTGTCGCGGGTGTCGCCCCCGGCCCGCTCTGTCCCGATTCCCCCCGGGCGCTGCTCCCCCGCTCCTGCCTCAGTTTCCCCGGGGGGGGGCCTCCATCCCTTACCGGGATGACGTCACCGCGTGACGTGATGTCACCGCGGGGGGACACGCGCGGCACCGGGAGGGGGGGGGTCGTGCCCCCTCCCCCGCGGGTCCCCGGGGGCGACGTTCGGCCCCTCCCCCGCCCCCCCGTGACTCAACCCCCCCAATTTTAGTGATGACATCATCGCCGGGCGCGCTGTTGCCATGGTAACTGTCCTCCCCCCCCCCCAGGGACCCCTCGTGCCTCAGTTTACCCCGACGCGTTTGCGCGTGGCCGTGGGGGGCCTGGCACGCGCGCAGCGGGGATTTGGACCCTCGTGGGCGCTCTGGGGGCACCCGGGGGAGGGGGCGAGACTGGGGGGGTCACCCCTGTCTGGGGGTGTCCGAGGGTTTTGGGGGTCAGCCCCGTGTCCGGGGTGTCCGAAGGTGCCGAGGGTCAGCCCCGTGCCCGGGGTGCCCGAGGGTTTTGGGGGTCAGCCTCGTTTCCGGGGTGCCCCAGGCCCCGCTGACCGCTGGCCCCCCAGGGCTCCGGCCATGGCCTGCCTGCACGAGACCCGCACTCCGTCCCCCTCGCTGGCGCTGCCGTCGGACGGGACCCCCGAGCAGGAGCTGACCCCCACCCAGTGCGTCCTGCGCGATGTCCTGCCCGCCCCCAGCGCCCCCCCCGAGGCCTGGCCCCGCCGGGGGGGGACCCGGCCCCCCGAGCTCGGCCCCGAGGCCGCGGGGCCGCTGGCGGCCGATGCCGCCCACCTGCGCTGCCAGGCCGGGGGCGGGTTCCTGGAGGGGCTCTTCGGGTGCCTGAAGCCCGTGTGGACCATGATCGGCAAAGCCTACGCGGCCGAGCACAAACACCCCCCCGAGGGTGAGGGGCACGGGGAGAGGGGCGAGGGGGCAGAGAACGGGGGAAGGGGGCAAAGAGGGGGTGAAGGGGGCAAAGGGAGATGCTTGTGGGTGTGTGGGGGTAGCAGGGGTGCCATGGGGATGGGGGTGCCCTGGAGCTGCTCTGGGGGTGCCCTGGGGGTGCTCTGGGGGTGCTGAGGGCGCCCTGGGGGCGCTGGGGGTGCTCTGGGGCTGCTGGGGGTTCTGGGGGGTGCTGGGGGTGCCCTGGGGGTGCTCTGGGGGTGCCCTGGGGGTGCAGGAGGTGCCGGTGCCATGCCTGAGGGTGCCCACAGACCCCTGGGAGGTGCCGTTCGAGGAGATCCTGGACCTGCAGTGGGTGGGCAGTGGGGCGCAGGGCGCCGTGTTCCTGGGCCGCTTCCACGGAGAGGAGGTGGCCGTGAAGAAGGTGCGGGACCTCAAGGAGACCGACATCAAACACCTGCGCAAGCTCAAGCACCCCAACATCATCACCTTCAAGTGAGCGGGGGCTGCTGGCACCGGCACGGGGGCACCGCGGGCACGGGGGCACCGCGGGCACGGGGCACGGACGCGGTGTGGGGCATGGACACGGTGTGGGGCACGGAACAGGCCAGGACATGGACATGGCAGGGGGCATGGAAGATGCTGGAACACAGATGTGGCATGGGGCATGGAGCATGCTGGAACATGGACACTGCATGGACCTGGCATGGGCACGGACACGGCATGGGCATGGAATGGGCATGGCATGGACACGGCATGGGCATGGAATGGGCACGGCATGGAGTGGGCATGGCATGGACGTGGCATGGACGGCATGGGCATGGAATGGGCACGGCACAGCATGGACAAAGCACGGACACGGCATGGGCATGGAATGGGCACAGCATGGACATGGCATGGAATGGGCACGGCATGGAATGGACATGGCCGCAGAGGCCATGGACACACCACGGGCATGGCGACCCCCAGCATGGCACGGACTGAGGCGGGCAGGACACGGCGAGGACGCCGGGCACGGACCCGCCGAGGGCTCGGGGCACCCTGGGGGTGTCCCAGACGCCGCAGTGGCCCCAGCAGGTGCTGAGGTGCCGCTGCTGTGCCCGCAGGGGCGTCTGCACCCAGGCCCCTTGCTACTGCATCATCATGGAGTTCTGCGCCCAGGGGCAGCTCTACGAGGTGCTGCGCGCCGGCCGCAAGGTCACCCCCTCGCTGCTGGTGGACTGGTCCATGGGCATCGCCGGCGGCATGAACTACCTGCACCTGCACAAGATCATCCACCGGGACCTCAAGTCACCCAAGTGAGCCGGGGACGGGGCTCAGAGCACCCCTGGGTGCCCCTGGGCGTGGGGACATGCACGGGGCGGGTGCCTGAGCGCGGCGGTGCCATGTCCATGTCAGTGTTGTCCCCTGCCCTGTGTGGGTGTTGTCCGTGTCAGTGCCGTGCCCGTGTCAGCGCCGTGTCCATGTGGGTGTTGTCCCCTGCCCCGTCCGTGTCCGTGTCGTCCCCGCCGGTGCCACGCCGTGACCCGATGGTGCTCGCAGCAGTTGCATGCCCGCGGCGGTGCCGTGCCCGTGCCGGTGGCGTGTCATTGGCGTGGCGCTGAGCGCGTGTCCCCAGCATGCTCATCACCTACGACGACGTGGTGAAGATCTCGGACTTCGGCACCTCCAAGGAACTCATTGACAAGAGCACCAAGATGTCCTTTGCCGGCACCGTGGCCTGGATGGCCCCCGAGGTCATCCGCAACGAGCCTGTGTCCGAGAAGGTGGACATCTGGTGAGGCCACGGGGACAGCAGGGACAGGGGGCAGCTGTGGTGGCACCGCAGACACAGCAAGGGCAGGGACAGGAGACGTTGTGGGGGCACCGGGGATGCCGGGGGTGCCCGGGGCTGGGGGACACCGGGGGCACCAGAGCGGGTGGGCGAGGGGACAGCAGGAGGCCGCGGGGGTGCCCCGCTGTGGGTGACGGGGCCGCGGGTGCCTGCAGGTCCTTCGGGGTGGTGCTGTGGGAGCTGCTGACAGGCGAGATCCCCTACAAGGACGTGGACTCATCAGCCATAATCTGGGGCGTGGGCAGCAACAGCCTCCACCTGCCCGTGCCCTCCAGCTGCCCCGATGGCTTCAAGGTGCTGCTGCGCCAGTGCTGGTGAGTGCCCGCGGGGACCCCCAAGGGCCGCCTGGGGACGCGCTGGGGGCACCCGTGGCAAGCAGGACCCCACCATGGAGGTGCTGCGGGGCCGGCACAAGTGACCCCCCTGTGGGCAGGGCAGGGGAGACCCCCGTGTCCTGTGCACCCTTCCCTGCCCCGGTCCCCAAAACCTTCAGGACACCCCAGCACCCCCAGGACTCCCCCAACCCCCCCCGGCTCCCCCCAGCCCGCCCTCAGTGCCGTGTCCTTCCCCCCAGGAACAGCAAACCGCGGAACCGGCCGTCCTTCCGCCAGATCCTGCTGCACCTCGACATCGCCTCGGCCGACGTTCTCTCCACCCCGCAGGAGACCTATTTCAAATCCCAGGTACCCTGATTCCAGCGCCCCAGGATCCCATTTTTCCAGCACCACAGGGCCCCAGCACGCAGTGCCTGCAGTGGGCAGCGCCCCAGTGCCCGGTGCCGCCGGTGCCCTGCATGCCCGGGCTGACCAATGCCCGTGGTGGCCGGAGCCGGGCGGCAGTGACCGCGCTGTCCCTGTGCCGCAGGCCGAGTGGCGGGAGGAGGTGAAGCTGCACTTCGAGAAGATCAAATCGGAGGGGACGTGTCTGCACCGGCTGGAGGAGGAGCTGATCAACCGCCGGCGGGAGGAGCTGCGGTGGGGCCCTGGGGGGCACCGGGGGCACCGGGAGGGGACGGGGAACCGGGGGGGGGGCACCAGGGGGGCACAGGGAGGGTCCCTGTCCCTGGTGCGGGGCCCCGGGTGTCTGTCCCTGGCGGGTGCCGTGGTGTCCCCGGGCTCCGTGTCCGACGCCACGCGTGTCCCCGGCGCCAGGCACGCACTGGACATCCGGGAGCACTACGAGCGGAAACTGGAGCGCGCCAACAATCTCTACATGGAGCTGAGCGCGCTGATGCTGCAGCTGGAGCTCAAGGAGAAGGAGCTGCTCAGGTGGGTGGGCAGCACCCCCAAATAACACCCCCAAAAGCACCCAAACGGCACCCCCGGCACCCTGTGTGCCCATCCCGTGGCCACCCCTGGCCATGGCCAGCCCTTTGTCCCCCACCGTGGTCATCCCTTACCCCGTGGCCGCTCCCTCCTGGCCATGGGCACCCGCCAGGCCCCGCGTGGCACGGGCAGGGCGCGGGTGCCCACGCGTGGCCCGTGGCAGGCGGGAGCAGGCGCTGGAGAAGCGCTACCCCGGGCTCTTCAAGCCGCGGGTGCCGCGGGGGCTCCTGCACGGCAACGCCGTCGAGACCCTCATCAAGAAACGCAACGTCCCCCAGAAGCTCTCGCCCCATGGCAAGCGGTGAGCGGGGGCTGGGGTCGCTCGCGGGGGCACCTTGGGGTGTTCGGGCTGGGGGGAGAATGGGGGTGCAGATGATTCGGGTTGGGGGGGCACGGATGTGTGGGTCCAGCAGGGTTGGGGGGGTCTGGGGACCTGGATTTGGGGTCCTTTTAAAGCCCTGGGGGCATCTGGGTTCCTGGGGACGGGGAGAAAATACTCCGGGTGTGCAGATGCTTGGGGACCTCGGGGTGGGAGTCCGGGGTCCTCTGGGGATGTTTTGGGGCTGCAGACGCTGGTGTCCCTTGGAGGGAGGGGGATTCTTTGGGGCCGTGGATATTCCAGGGGTCCCGGTGCCTGGGATCTCCACCCCCAGCCCTTCCCCGTGTCCCTCCCCGTGTCCAGCCCCGACATCCTGAAACCGGAGGTGCTGCTGCCCAAGCTGGACGCGGCCATGGCGCAGGTGGCCCTGCCGGGGTGTCCCAAGGGCCCCCCGTCCCCCGGGCGCAGCCGCCGGGCCAAGGGCCGCCACCGCAAAGCGGGGCCCCGGGGGGGCTGTGGGGAGCCGGGACCCGAGGCCGGAACCCCCCGGGGTCCCCCCGCCACTGCCGCCAGCCCCGACATCCTCGGGGGCACCCTGGAGGCCGCGGGTGCCCCCCCGGCCATGGTACCTGATGTGGGACCCGAGGGGGCGACGGGCACCCAAGGGTCCCCCCCGCCGCAGCCCCCCACGCCCGGGGAGCCTGAACGGGAGAGCGGGGCCGGCCGGGGGGGGAAAGGGGGGGCCGGGCAGCACCTCACCCCCGCGGCTCTGCTGTACCGGGCGGCCGTCACCCGCGGGCAGGTGAGACCTCCAGACCCCCGGGGCCCTTTGGGGGAGGGGGCGAGGACTCAGGGGGAGACCCGAGGGCCACCCCAGAAGTGGGAGGGGGGACGGATTCCTTCCGGGGAGGGGTTTGGGGAGGGGGCTCAGGAGTCCCGGTTTCCTCGCGGGGTGGGGGGCGGGTCAGGACCGAGGGTCCCTCCCGAGGGGCATCAGGAGAACCCCAACACCCCCCGCCCTCTGCCCCCAGAAACGGGGGGTCTCGTCGGAGGAGGAGGAGGGTGAAGTGGACAGCGAGGTGGAGCTGCCGCTGCGGCAGAGGTGGGTGCTGACCCCCCCACGGCTGCCTGGGGACACCTGGGAGGGGCCTGGAGGTGCTCGGACCCCCGGTGTCCTCACCCTCTGCCCCCCTCGCCCCCCGCCCAGGTGGCCCCCGGGGATGAGCAAGCGCCAGTCGCTGTCGACCTTCAGCTCAGAGAACTTCTCGGACGGGGACGGCGACGAGGGCCACACGAGCGAGCCGTCGCACAGTGCCACCCCCGACGTGGGCAGCACCAACACGGACGAGCGTCCCGATGACCGCTCCGAGGACCTGCTGTCCCAGGGCTCCGAGATCCCGCTGGACGCGGCGCCCCCCGAGGGGCCCGGCCGCCGGCACGGGGGGCTCAGCCCCACCAAGGTGATGCCCCCACCCAGGGGCACCCCCAGGGACGGTCATTGTTGGGTGGGGGGCCCCTGAGACCCCCAGGGACGGGCACCGTGGGGTGGGGGGCTCTGATGGGGTCGGCCAAGGGACGGGGATGTTCCACCCCGTTTGTGTCCCCCCAGGTCTCCGAGGACTCGGACTGTGACAGCGCAGAGCTCGACCACTCAGGCAGCGGCGAGGGGCCCCCCCGGCCCACAGCCCCCCCGGGCCTGTGACCTGTGTGCCCCCCACACCCCCCCTGCACCCCCTCACTTGTACAGCCCCAAATATTTATATAAATATCTATCGCTCTCTACTGCTGCTGCTGCCTCGGGCCAGGGGGGGGAAGGGGGGGGGGGTCACCCTTGGCCGTTTATGTAGGTCCTACTGAAACCAGCCCAGGGGCAGGAGGGACCCCACCCCCCAATTCAGACCAGGGGAGAACGGGGGGGGGGGTGGTTGAGGGGCTGAGCCCCCCCATTACTGGTGGCACTGAAAGGGGGATTTTTGTCACCCCCGGGGGTCCCAGGGCGATTTTGGGGGGAAAAGCAAAGAGGGAACAGAACCAACAGTGGTTCCATTAAAGACCAGTTTGGAGACAAATGGGAAAGACCTTCCCAAAATTCATCTGGAGGGGCCAAGTTCCCTCCCCAGGAATGGCTTATCCCATTCCAGTGGGACCCCAAGACCCAACTGGGCCATACTGGGAGCACGGGGTTGCTTCTCCACCCCCTGGAAGGATCCCAAACACCATCTGGGGGGGTTCATCCCTCTCCAGAACCGAACTCAAAGCACTGGGAAGAGCCAGGGTTCAAATAAAGACTGAGACAGGCAGATCCATTAACCAAAATATCCTGCAGGTTCTATTCACAAGGAAAAGCTCCAGTCCATCTTTTTATTCAGTTTTTTTTTTGAAAAATTTCCTGACGTTACAGAACTAAACTGAAATGTTTTTTTTTTTGCTTTTTTTTCGTTTTTCTTCCACTCTTACATTTCATGACAAAAACAGAAACTTCATGAGCCGAAAAAACGGGGAGAGGAAGGGAGAAGGTGCTGGGGAGGGTGGGGAGAGGAGAGAGAGAAGCTTTATAAAACTAAGATTTGGGGTTCAGCAGTTTTAAGAGCTGAACGAAGGAATTAAAATGCTTTTAATTCGAGAGGGAAAAAAATATAACCCCGAAAAACAGAACAAAAACAAAAAACCAAAAAAAAAAAAATTTTGAAACAAACTGAACCTGGTGAGTGGTGCGAGGCTGGAGGAACCGAAAATGTACAAACTAGTTTAAAACCTGGGTCGGTGCTAAGGGGCCGCAGATGGATGGCGTGGCGGGGGGGTCCGGGGCCCCCCTAACTGCTGCCCATGCCCCCGGTCTCCGAGGAGAGCCTGCAACGAGAAAAGGGCGTCAGAGGGACCCCAGGGCGGGAAGGGCGGCACAGGGACCCCGGCACCGCAACGGGGACGGGGCACAGCCCCGGGGGGAGCGGGGAGGCCCCACGGGGGACCCCCTCAGGAGGGGTTTGGGGGTTTGCACAAGCAGCCAGGAAAGGGAGGTGTCCCCCCGCCCTAAAACGGCGCTGGAGGGGTCCGGGGGGCTGGGCTGAGCGTGGCGGGCTCTGCTCCCAGGGTTTGGGGAGGGGGAGACCCCGGGGACCCCCCCGGGGGGGCGGGAAGGAGGCAGCAGAGGAGGGGGAGCGCGGGGAAGGGGGGCCCCAGCAGGGCCCCAGGGGCAGCAGCGGGTGCAGGGACACACAGACACCGCACGGGTCCCTGGGCCAGCAGGGACCCCCAGGGGCAGCCCACCCCCCCGACCCGCCAGCCACGCCCGTGGCGGCTCCGGGCTCGTCCCTTGCTGCGGTTTGGGGGCTGTGGGTGGTGGGAGACCCTCCCGAGGCAGGGGGACCCCCGGGCCGGGCCCCCGCTGCGGCACAGATCTACCAGAGCAGATTCTCACCGTGGCAACTTTATTACAGGTACAGACAGTTAAGAGAGGACAGGTGAGGCCCCCAGGGCACCGGGGATGCGGTTCCCCCTTGCCCAAAAAAATCAGAGTCCCTTCCCTCCCTCCACCCCCCCATCCCACCCCAAACCCCACAACTGCACCCCAACTACTCAAAAAAAAAAGGGAAAAGGAGGAGAAATGGAGAAAAAAAAAAAATAACAAGCAACAACTACAGGCAGGCAGAGAAGGAGTTGTGACCATCACAGGACAAAGGGACACAGTCTCTTGGCCGGCAAGAAAAACTCTGCTGCTGCCAGGGCAGCGCGAGCTGACTAAAAAGGAAAACTTAAATCACCAAAAAAATAATAAAAAAAATAAAAAGGAAAAAATAGAGAAAAAAATTGCTGTTCCAAGTCTCCTCTACGGGGTCCCGGTGCTGCCACCCCCTGGAGCAGCCTCAGTACGGGGAAAACCTTTGCTTCTCCGCTTTGAGTTTGTTAGTGACACAGGGCACGGCGGGCGCCGCGGCGCCTTTGGCCGCAGACACGACATTTAGCGCCAGGAGAGGGACAGGTTTCATGCCAAGCAGACTGGAGACACAAGGGGCGGTCGGAAGAGGGTTGGGGAGGCTGGAGGGTGCGTCGGAGGCCCCCGCGGTGGCGAGCGAGGGGGTGGTGGTGGAGGAGGAAGAAGAAGAAGGGGTGGAGGGTTGAGAGAGGTTGATGCTGAGGTGGTCAGGGATCGTGACGGAGGCTGCCTGGGAGGAGGGTTTAGCGCTTTCTAAACTGTAACAGAGGAGAAAAGGAAAACAACAACAAAAAAAAAAGAAAAAAAGAAAAAAAAAAAAGAAAACACGGGTGTGGGTGGGAGGGAAGGAACAGCACAAAATGCGAAAAAAAAGCACAGGACAAACAGCGAAAAACGGCGCAGGAGCCGAGCTGGGGGAGGAGGAAGAGCAGGGGGGGAGGGAGGGAAGGAGCAGGGAGGGAGGGAGGGAGGGAAGGGATGGTGCTGCCAGGCCTGGCCCGGCCGCACACGGGACCCCCACACCCCCCGGGAGAAGCCCGGCTCGGCCCTGAGGGCCCCCCTGCGCTGGAAGGAGCCAAAATCCAGAGAAAACCACGGGGAGCTGCTGCTCTGCAGGAGCCCCGCTCAGCCAGGCAGGGAACAGGGGACACCAACGGGGGCAGCCGAGCCATGCCAGGCCCCCATGGCCCCAGGGCAGAGCCAGGCGCTGCCAGCAGCACCAGCAGCTCTCTGGGATGGCAGCACCCCACAGGACAAGGCTGGGCAGCCCCTCCTGCCACCCCTCAGGAGGTTCTGCAGGGCCGGGCTCCCCCCAGCCCCATCCACAACCCTGCAGCGTTCTGGAGGCGACGGCAGCGGGACACCGGGACAGCAGGCACGGGGAGGGGACGGGGCAGACACGGGGGAGAGGAAACCCCTTCCCCTCATGCGGGGCACGGGGAGGGAGGGGACCCCGGGCGGCCGTCAGTGGGGACTCACCTGACGTTAATTAGATACTGGGCCAGGCTGATGCTCGCTGCAGATCCAGTTATGGTCACCTGCCTGTCAGTAGAGCCTTCCACGGGGTTGGCAATCTTGATCTGAGCCCCGGACATCTGGCGGATCTCATTGATCTTGGCGCCCTGACGCCCGATGATGCAGCCAATCAGCTGGAAAGGGACACCAAGGGGTTAACTCAGCCTCATCCCTGCCCTGGCACCTCCTCAGGGTGGGATACCGGGGAATTCCTTCTGGGAAAGGGCTGTCCCGGCCCCAAGGCTGCCCAGGGCAGGAGGGGAGGGCACATCCTTGGAGGTGCCCAAAACGGGGCAGGAGTGGCCCTTGGGGACACAGTTCAGTGGGGGGGAAAGTTGGACTTGGTGGCCTTTAAGACCTTTTCCAGCCTTTAACAGTTCCATGACTGTGGGACTCCTGGGGCAGGGGTCTTAAGAAGCTGGAAAAGGGGGGTTTAAGGGATTGGAAAAGGGTTTTTTTGCCTTGAAGATCACTGGAACAGGGACCAGGGATGTGGTGGCAGCCAGAGCAGCCCCAGGAGCTGGTTTGGGACGGTGCCACAAGCCCAGCACAGCCCTAAAGCCAAGGACAGGCACCCCACAGTGCCTGTGAGAGGGGCAGACCCCAGGGACCCTCAGAGCAGCCGCCCCCCACCCCGAAGCCCGCGGGATACTCACATCATTTGGAATGGTGAGTTCATGGGAGGTGGTTTGGGCAGAGGCATCCAAACCTGCTCGGAGACAGAGAAGGGGCCCAGGTGAGGGCAGGGGCAGCCAGGGGGTGCAGCACCCCAAGTGCTGCCAGGTTCAGGCTGCCTGGGAGGGCTCCGAGCAGGCAGGGAGGGCACAGCAGGCTGAGAGGTTACTCCGAACCCTGCTGCTCCCCGCCCCAGCTCCCCTGCTTCCCCCTCTCCTCGCTCACCCAGGAGTTCTCCCCTCTTCATCCCCTCCCCGCATGGATTCTCCATCAAGGTGGGACAATCCCAGAGCAGGGGGCTGCACTGGGGGGCTCCAGCCAGACACTCAGCTCCACTCCTGCTCCGGCTTCCATAGGCTACATCACCCCTCCTCCTCCTCCTCCTCCTGGTCCTCCCTGCAGCCCGGCAGGGCCGTGCTACGCCGGCAGGCGCTGGGAGGCTGCTCACACCCCACACAGGGCTGAGCTTGTGTGCCACGGGCGTTTTCAACACATTTTTCCACTTTTCCCCCCTTTCCCAGCTCGCTCCCTGCGAGAGGGAGCGGCGGTGGACTCGAGGCCTCGCGCCGGGGCTGTGCAGGGGGCACAGCAGGGGAAACTCGGTGCTGTCCCCCCACTCCCGGGGTAGCTCCAGCTCCTGACAGCTCCAGCACCTCCTCAGCCAGGGGTTGCTCCCCTCTGTGTGTTTTTTGGGGTGGGGGGCTTAAAGCTCGGGGCCCACAGCTCGCTGGGACAGCCGAGCCTCCACCCAGCCCTGCTGCTCTCCACTATCCAGCTGTGCTCCAGGGCCCCGCCAGCCGAGCCAGGTGGAACCTCCAGCCCTTCTGGGGCTCCCTTCGACCCCCTCTCCCCCCCCATCCAGGCAGCATCTATCAGGGAGAACGAGACCCCGGGCAGCATCAATACACAACAGAGTAACTACAGATCGTGTGTTTGGATCATTACCCCAATAGCCTTTCACCTCTGGAGAGCTGGAGTCAATGCCTGTTAAGATACAAGTCACAATGAGTTTGGCTGTCCCAAGTTTAGAGCCCCAAATGGGTAACTTTTTTTTTTTTCTTCTTTTTTAGGTGGTTTGGTTTTTTTTAACCATCTTAGCAAATCTACAGCAAATTTGGTACAACTCAGCAGTCGCCTGCTTTAGGCCTGGAGCAGCCGGAGGGGAGAGAGCGGGTGCTGCGGGCCGGGGGTCTCCCAGTGCACTGGCAGAGCTGCGGAGCACGAGGGAGGGAGGGAAGCAGCGTGGATGGATGGAGGCCCTACCCCTGCGGCCCCCGACACGTCACAACAGCAGCGGTTACCTGGCCGGGCCCGGGGCAATGTTTGGGTTTAGGTTTTTGTGAGCACGGCCCCACACAGGAGCCGGGAGCAGCCCGGGCTGGGCTCCGGCCCTACGCGAACGCACACGGAGAGAAGGAGTTTCCATACCACTGAATCCAGTGTTGCCATGAGACATTGGAAAGTGTGACTGTTGCATTGCCAACTGGTGCAGCTTGGTCAGCTAAAGGAGGGAGAAGGGAGAGAGGGAGAGGAAAAAAAGAGAGAGAGAGAGAGAGAGAGGCTGGCGTTAGCCATTTCCCAAGGCCGGGGGCCAGGACTCGCCGCGCGCGCCCGCACGGACACAGCCCCGCCGCCCGCCCCGGCCCCTCCGCGCTGCCCCGGCCCGGCCACAGCGGGCTGGGGGCCGTGCCCACCCCCCTCGGTGCTGCAGGGGCTAGAGGAGCACAGGAACAGAAGCAGAGAGGAGCGGGAGGAGGGAGCAGGTGCCGGCGGCACCGCGGGGAGCGCAGGGAACGGGCACGGAGTGCTCGGCTCGGCTCTGCCATGCCAGCCCGGCTCCCTCGGAGCCTTCGTCCCCCGGCCTGGCGCGTCAGACCCCCCTCACTGCCCTACAGGTGCCAGGAGCAGAGATCAGCCCCTACGGGATGAGGATGGGTGCCAGAGGATGGAGGTGTCCGACAGCGCCGGCCGCTGCCGGGATGGTCCCTCCGCTCCCGACCGGGGCTGGGCCGGGTCCAACCCCCCGCCCCGACTGCCACCTGCGCCCGCTCGCTGGGCCAGCTGTCCCCTGCCCCGGGGAGCCACCGTGACAGAGCCACCGTGTGCTGGCTGGGGGGGGTTCTCGTGCCGAATTGAGGGAGGAGGAGGAGGGGGGCAAAGGAAAAGCCAGAGCTGGTGTGAAATGCCAAGCCAGGGAGAGGTGGGTTTGGAAAAAAAATATAATAAGGAGGAGGGAAGTGTCAGAGAGGAGGTGGGGGAGGATCCAAGGAGAGATCTGAGGCCGGCTGAAGCTGGCTGCAGGAGGGCCAACTGAGGGGGGCGACTTTCTTTGGCGGGGAGGTGCTGGGGAGCTCGGATCAGATCGAGTATTCAGCCCCAAGCTGAGCCAGCTCGAGTGGAGAAAGCACGGAGAAAATTTTGGAAGGTGGGGGAGGAAAAGGGTGGATTTCAAGACAAGAAGTTGTAAATAAAAACTTACATCTGGCTGTGGAATGGCATACTGTCCTTGAATGGTATAGGCCTACAAAAGGAGGAAAACAGTCCTATTAACAACCATCGGACAGCCACCCAGGGACAGACAGATTTCAACTAGCCAGGAAGTCAGAGAGCCAAGGTGGAGAGTTCTCCGGGGCGAGGGAAGTGGGGCAGGAGAGGCGGGGACGGATAAATGCTGTCACAAGCAGTTTCTAGGCTGGCGGTTACTCGAATTGGCCTGACGTGGCGGGTACGGGGAGGGGGTGGGCAGAATCGGTGCCGTCCCCCCCCCAAAAAAAAGGTGGCAGACAAAAAAAAAAAGAAAAAAAAAAGAAAAAAAAGAAAAAAGAAAAAATAGAAAACCAAAAAAAAAACCAACAAGAGAACGGCTGGGATCTTGATGAAGATGTTATGGTGTGGTGAGTCCGACAATGCTGCTATCCCTGCGCCCCCGCACAGGCAGGGAGGATCCAACGCCCCCGCCGGCCCTGCTGCTGCTCCTGGCCCCTCTCTGCCCCGGCCCGGCAGCTCCCCCGCCTCCCCTCCCACCCCCAAAAAAAAAGTTTGCCCCGTTCCGAGTCCTCTCGTCACTCCACGCGCCTAGGACAACGTCACCGGGCAAGCTACAGGTCAGTGCTGGCGCTGGCTACCACTGCTCGACACGGCCCAGTGCTCGGAGGGGAACGAGGCGAGGGCCTGACCTGCCACAACTCCGTGTCCCCGAGGTTACAAGGGACAGCCACAGACTTCAGATTCCTCCTGAAGCTACCCAGAATGGGCGAGGCACTGGCTGGGGCCTGGCTGGCTAAGGTTTGGGGAGGTCTGGGGGGGCCGGGCAGGTGGGGTGGGTGGGAGAGGAAGGGGAGAGGGGGGTACACAGCCTCACTTCCAGGTCACCGGAAGAACTGCAGCCCAGGCTGGAATTGGCCCAAGTTCGTTGCCATGCAGTGGCTGCCGGGTGGCCTGCGTGAGGAGAGGTTGGTGGGCTCAGAGTCCAGTTCCCAGTGGACAGGAGTCCACAGCACAAAAAGCCACCGTTGTCGGTTTTGGGGGACGGGGACGGGGATGCCACCCTTGTTGGCAGTCTCAGAGAGGCCAAGGATTGAACGGGCCGTGGAGACTGAACTCCCCTCTCACCTCCTGAGGTGGTCCCTCCAAGTCAGAGTTGAGGCACATGGATGGGGCGGTGTGGGGGTAGCTCGCACTGCCGCTGCTGTACCTGTCCTGTGGATAAATTAGAGGACTTCAGTCTCCAGGGCTGTCAATCCGAAACCTTTCGCTAACACCAAACTCAACATCCACATTAGCTCAGTGCTGATCGAGGGCTCGCCCTGCTCTACGCACGACTCTGAGCTGCAAAGACAGAGAGCGCAAGGCCCACCGGGAGCGGGGCCCGGGCGGCTGCTGCGGGCCTGGGGCAGGGAGAGGGGCGGAAAGAAGGAAAGGGGAGAAGAAGGGCAAGGGGAGGGAAGAGATGCGTGGCTGTGGGAAGCCTGCTCCTCACTGCTCTAACGGGGAAGGCGGCCGGCTCCCGCCTCGGGGGTCCGCACGCCGCGGCCCCGCTGCTGGCCAGGGGCGCGGGGGCTCCGCACCGGCCAGGCCGGGCGCTTCCCCCGGGGTGCAGAGCGGCGGGAGAAGCTGTCGGAGAGGCAGGAGGGGGGGGCTGACCGGGTTCAGGTGGGGAGGAAGAGGCAGGGAGAAGGGCAGGGGTGGGGAGGAAGGGGACGGCGGCAGGTCCGTCCCCAAAACAAGCGTGGCGTGGCGGGGTTGGGAGGGGGGAGAGCAGAGTCAGGCCTGGCTCTCGGGGAGGCCGGCGGCAGCTACACCCCTTCCCTGACCCCCTTCCCTGCCTACCGAGGCCCCCACTGACAAAGCCAGGCCCTGCCCACCCCGAGGGGCTCCCTGGCAGCAGGAAGGCAGCGGATACGTTGTCGCCGTGGTTTCTCCGAGCGTTGGGGCAGCCCCGGGGGCCGCAGGGTGGGAGCAGCTGGCCCGCACCTGGGCCCCGCCGGCCCGGGGGCTCCGGACATTACAGCGGACGGGGTCCCAAGGGAGTCCTGTCCCCTGTAAGGGGGCTCAGGCCAGGGCTCGGGCCGCTGCCCAGCTCAGCGCAGGAGGGACTAAAGCCCGGTCACCTGACACTACTCCTATCTGACGCCCTCCCCTCGTGCGAGACGAAGCCTTTGCGCACCCCAGCCCTACCCACGGCACAGGCTGAGCCTTTGCACCCCGAGAACCAGTGGCAGAGAACAGAGAACTCCCAACCTCCAGGCTGGTCACCCACAGGAGGTCACAGCGAGTCCTTGGAGCCAGCCCGAGGCAGAGGGGCAGAGCCTGGGTTTGGCAGCTCGGTCTGATTCAAAGCCCTACTGCCGCCACCACGCTGGCAAACGTTTTTTGGCTGGTTAATTCCAGGAGTGTTTTCCTGCACCCTCTCCTCCCAAATCGGCCCCTTCCCCTGCTGCCATCCCTCAGCAGGGACGGCTGGAGCTGGCTCTGAGAGGGCGAGGCCCAGCAGAGCTGCTCGGGGCTGAGGGCCCAGCGTGGCTGACAGGCACGCGGAGCGGCCGGGGCACGCTGGCGGCTCGGTACAACCCCCCTGCCCTGCCCCACCCCACCCCACACCCCAGGAGCAGAGGAGAGGCCTTACCTGGCCGCCTGCAAAGATGACAGGAGAGCTGGATGGCTTGGGTCGGTACGGGATGGTGACACCCTTCGGGGGAGACTGGTGACAGGCAGAGAGGGCAGGTCAGACACCGAGCACCGTTGGCACCGAGCCCCCTCCTCGCACCCCACAGCCCCAGGGCTCTGCTCTGCACACCCAGCTGGCCCTTTGGTGGATCCAGGGCAGTGTTATTTCTTCCCCATCTCAGGCACAGGGCTGAGGGAGGACACCCAGGAGCACGGCAGGGCCGTGGGTGACACTGTGAGCAGCTCTCGAGGCCCCGCTCGACCCCGGTTTTAAGCAGCTCCAAGCCTCACCTGGATGAGGCTGTAATCCTCAGCTATCCCTTTATCCCCCAGCAGCGGGTTTTTTTCTCCCCCCTCAGCATTTCCACCCCTCCAAGGGCAGTGAGATCCCTGCAGCCCCGGCCTTCCCCGAGGAACAGGCCCGAGGGCCCCTACCTCAAGCATGACGACGCAGATCTGTTTGACGCACTCGATGATGGACTGTGGGATCCCAGCGATGGTGATGGCTCGCTCAGTCGAGTTGGGCAGCATGTCCCCAGCCACCTGGACCTGTGCCCCCGTGCTCTGCCAAGCCGAGGGTTAAAAATAGCCCGTCAGACCCCGGGCAGGGCTGAGACCTCAGCGACAAACCCCGTCCATGGTTATACATAGCCAAAACTGCCCCCCCGCCTCTCCTTTCCCCCAAAATAAAGTCCTTTAATCCCAGCTGGATACAATTCGGTCACCAGGAGCCTGAGGCAGTAGAGGGAGACCTGGGCTCAGCCTGTCCCTGCAACCCAAGCCAAGCCAGTCCCCACGCCAGCAGAGCCGGGCAGAGTTAATCCAACAGCACTCAGTGCTGAATGACACGGCCGAGGGCAGCGCTGGCAGCGCATCTCCCTCTCCAAAATCTCAGAAAAGGCCAGGGAAGAGGAAGTCAGGAGCCATGGGAAGTGGGAAGCAAGAACCCAGGCATCCAGCTGTGAGGGACAGCACCGGGCAGAGAAGGGTCTGCCCCGAGTCTCAGCCTGCCAAGCACTAAAAATGCAGGGAGCTCCAAAAAATCCCAGCAATGCCACATCCCTGGGGCAGGCACAGCACAGAGACTTGAACCCCCCCCGTGGGCCCCCCCAGGCTGGGCACCACGCACCTCTCGGATCTCCTTGATCTTGCAGCCTCCTTTGCCAATGAGGGACCCGCACTGGCTGGCGGGGACCACAAGCCGGAGGGTGACCGGGGGCCGGCTGGCAGCTGTGCTGTTGGTCATGGAGCTGCTGATGTCCTGCGAGGAAGAGGAGGTGCTGAGGGCTCGGCCCTGCTGGGGTGGCACACGCCAGGGATGCGCCCGGCACAGGGACAGGGAAGCGACGCTGGCACCAGCGGCCCAGGCCAAGGTGACCTCGGGGCTTTCCCAGTCCCGTTTCCCAGGACTTCCTCAGCAGTCCAGAAAAAACACAGCCGTGTTTTGGGGAAGCAGCAGCCAAATTCTGCTGCCTCAATGGAAATGGATGTAGGCACTGCCCCAGGCCAGGTCCCACCTCAGCCAAGCAGGAACTGGAGCTGGAGGGAGACAAGGGACTGGGGGGGGCTCGGGGACTCTGCAGCTCCAGGGTCAGCACGGAGCCTCCCGCTGCACCAGGGATCAAGGCAGCAGCTCCGGGAAAAACAATCCCGGCGCCGATTACAGCGGTCATGTGCTGGCAGGGGGAGGGGAGGCACAAGGCCAGGGCTCAACTGACCTACTAAAAGCAAAGCTTCAGCTCCAAGGCCGGTGCCCAGAGCACTGCAGAGCTGTGCAGCCCTCGGAGGACTCCGGCTCCCAGCATACAGCACTAACAGCTCCAAGCTCTGCAGCCTTTACGGCTGTGGCGAGAGCAGGGGGGTTTGGGGACAGAGCTGCCAGCACAGGATTGTTTCTCCCATGGTGTGTCCCAAATCCAAAGGGCAACAGGATTTGTGCCCCCACAGGCGAGGTGGGGGCCACAGAGCTCTGCCCCACAGCAGGTGAGGAACACTCCCGATTCCTGCTCTCTCCGATACAAAGCAGGATGGAAATGTCGACATCACAGCCCTGAGCAGGCTCTAACACCTGCAGGATCCAGGTTATCCAGCAGCAAAATCCCCCCTGGAAGTCCCTGATTTAACAGGGCCAGGGACACGATGTAGCCCCTCCAGCCCCACACAGCTGCACCCCCAGCTCCTCCTTGGCAGGGCTGGGACAGAGCTGGCTCCGGGCTGTGCTGCAGGAAGTGGCACCAGCACGAGCAGAGCCAGGGGGATTCCAAGCCCTGCTCTGTCCCACACTATGGGCGGGAAGTCCCTGCGGGGCTGTGGCTCCCGCGCTGCCTGGACCTTGCTCCAGCGCGGGGCCGGGCAAAGATCGGGGGCCAGGCAGGGAAACGGCGGCTGCCCGTGTGGAACGATGGCCTTGGGCCCCCCGGGGCTCAGCTCGGGTCAGCTCATCCAGAGAGAAGGGATGAACAGGGGCAGTGACTGCAGGGGGCCGCGGACACACCTCTTCCAGTTTGTCAATGATCATCGCAAAAGCTTTGAAGATGGCGTTGGTGGGTCCCGCGAGGGTGATGATCCGCTCGGGGCAGTTCCCTTCCGAGATGTTGATGCGAGCTCCGCTCTGCAGGGAGGCAAACGCCACCTCAGTGCTCCGGCTGCCCGGAGTTCCTCGGGATTCCTCCGGATCCCCCGCTGCCGCCGCCGGGGACAGAGCCCTCCCTCCTCCTCCTCCCCTCCCTCAGCTCGGGCAGCCATCTTCTCCTCCTCGGCTTCCTGCCGCGCCTGCCCACACCTCCCGGCATTCCCCGCGCCGCCCCTCCGGCCGCCGCCGCCACCGCGCTGCCTGCGGAGCCCTCGCAAGGCCCGCGGAGCCTCCCCCTCCTCCCGCAGCCCCCCAGGACTCACCTCCTCACGCATCTTCTTCACAGACTCCCCTTTCTGTGAGGGAGAAGAGAAGGGAAAGAGGCGTCAGCGCAGCTGCAGGAGGGAGGGAGGGAGGGGGACGAGGGGAGAAGGGAAGGCAGAGCTAGGGGAGTTTGTTTCTCGCTTACCTTCCCAATGATGCTTCCCACCTCCTGGGATGGAAACAAAAGCACCATTAGTCAGCGTTTTAAAAACTCCTGGAGCCCCAAGCCTAAACTCGGCTCTTTTCACAGTCAAAACAAGCTTCTGAGCGCTTGAGATCTGCCCCTCAGATAACTGGGGTTTACCCCAGTTGTGCTGGTCTTGCTCCCACCTGAGCTCCCATCAGGTCCTTCCCCCCCACCCCAAAATTATTTTCTTCGCTGGCTGCACCCCAGGATCTGCCTGAGCGCCAGCAGCACATTCCTGACCCCACAGCAATGCCAGGGGATCCCACGGCCATGGAAGCACCCAGTCCACCCCGTGCCAGGCCAGGGGTCAGCAGAGGGCTGGGGACACGAACCTTTCCGTGCATGAGTAGCCGGATGGTGAGTGTGACATTGAGACCCCCTTCGATGACTCCGGTGTCCATGGTGGGCAGTGCGGGGTCGGCTCAGGCTGCGGCAGCGCTTGGGCCTCGGCTGGGGGGAGAGGGGCTGCGTGAGTGAGGGCCCATCCAGGCGGGATTCCAGCCTCCCTGCGCTGCTTCTCCCCTCAAATCGCCCCCGGAAGTGTTGGGACGATTCACGGTGGTTTGGCTGCTCCTCCTATGAATTTCCAGGGCTGCACTGGCCTAACCCCACCTGGATC
The DNA here is from genome assembly GCA_026261815.1 of Monarcha castaneiventris obscurior. Lineage (NCBI taxonomy): Eukaryota > Metazoa > Chordata > Aves > Passeriformes > Monarchidae > Monarcha > Monarcha castaneiventris. The sequence goes on along the minus strand of JAMPIT010000500.1, from coordinate 141,456 downwards.
CAGCAATTCTTGGGGCCACGACGGTCCCGCTCAGCCCCTGCCTCTTCCCAGCCCCAATTCTTGCAGGGGCTTCCCTGGGGGACAACTGAGAACTTTGGAGTGACCTCCAGGTAGCACTGGGGACACAAACGGTCCCTGGACACAACCAGGGATCCCAAGGGGGCACTAAGGACTAATCTAGTCCCTACAGGTCCGGGGAACCCGCCTCTCCCTGCGAGCCCCACACTTTCCCCAGCTCAAGTCTTCTCAAAGCTGCCCGATGGGAGCGGGCGCACCGACCCCAGGGCTTTGGTCCGCTGGGAAGCCGGGATTAGGGAGAAAATAAACCCCACTCGCTTCCCCGAGCCCTGCACCCGTGCGGGGCCTCCCGGAGCAGGTTCCGAGGCGATTCCCTCAGACCCAGATAAGGCCACATGAGCGCACGATCAGGTTTCAAACCACCTGAGTCGGCAGCGGTTGCAAAACAGCCCGGCCGGCCCCAGCCGAGCGTTTCGTGTGAATCCGGTAAATAAACTCCCATTTCGGCCACCGCTTCTGCCCCATCAAAGTTTAACCGCGGCGTGGCAGGGCCGGGGCCGCGCTGCCTCGCTGGCACCGGAGGGCTTTGCCGCGGCCTCCATGAGCTCAGGCCGACATCGCCCCCCGCACCCAACTCGGTTCGGGGAGCGGAGCCCGCGATCGGAGCCGCGGCAGCGGGGCGAGGGCAGAGCCGGCCCCGAGCCCGCCTGCCCCGGCAGCCGCTGGGCCCGTCCCGGGGACAAAAGGGGCCGAGCGGCCCCGCCGAGGGTGACGCAGGCCCGGGCCGGGCTCCCGACGAGGCTCCTCCGCAGGGCAACTTCGCCGAGCTGCCGCTCGGCCCCTGCCGGATCCCCCCCGTCCCAAAACCGAGGACGCGTCTGCTGGGCTGGGACGCGGTCCGAATCGAGCCCGTCCCTGAGGCGGGGACGCGGCTCCAGAGCCAGCTCAGCCCTGCGCCGTGGGGGGGGAACCAGGCCGGGGCCGCGGGTCCCGGCTCCGAGCCCGGCCGGGGGGAGCGGGAGCGGAGCGGCTGCCACGGAGCAACCCCCGGAGCCGCGATGGAGCCCCCGGATGGGGCCCGATCACAACGCGGGTGAGGGGGATCCCCGGCCGGCGGCTCCGAACGGGACCCGGAGCCCGGCGTGGCGGGGAACCGGCCGAGCGCTGGGAGAGCCGCGGGGAGCTGGGGTCGGGGGGGTGAAGGGGCCTCTGGATTCCGGACCGGGCCGGGAGGCACCGGCCCCGGAGCTCCGAACCCCCCTGAACCGAGGCGTGGGGGGGAGGGGGGGGGGAAGGGGGAGGGGCGGGGGGGCGAGACCCCCGGGTGGGCATCGCGGCTCCGCTCCGGGTAGGCCCGGGGGGGATTCCCGGATCGCCCGGGGGGGCGGCGGCTCCGCGCGGGCCCGGCCGGGGCCTGTCCGAGCCCCCCCGTCCCGCTCCGCCGGGGGGAAAACAACAGCGCGGAATGGCGGAAAAACCGGGCCCGGGCGGGAAAAGAAAAACTCCCGAAATAAAAAAAAAACCCACTAAAACAACGACAAAAAAAAATTAAACTCCAAGAAAACGGAGTAGAAAGAAAGAAAAAAAAAATCTCCCCACGCCCCTCGGGGCCCCCCCGCACACAGCCCGGGCGGGGGGCGGCGGCGCCATGTGACGCACGCGGCGCCCCGAACCCCCCCGGCCCGGTTCGGGCGGCGGGGGAGCGGAGGGGGGCGCTGGGACGGGGCAGCGGCGGCCCCCCGCCCCCCCAAGGCCGTTTCTCCCCCCCGGCCGGCGGCGCGGGGCGCGCGGGCCGCACAGGCCGCACAGGCCGCGCAGGCCGCGGGCGCCGTGAGGGCGCGGCCGGCGGGGGGCGGCGGGGGGGCCGCGCGAGGGCCCGGCCCGGGGGGGGTCGGACCCGGATGGCGGCCGGGGGGGGCGCGGGGAGGCCGCGAGGGGGGCCGGGGGGCGGCGGTGGGGGGGCGATGGGGGGGGGGCGGGGGTCGGGCCTACCTGTGTCGGCGCCGGTAACGGCGTCGGGCGAAGGGCGCTCCGGGCGGAGCGGGAGGAGGGAGGGCGGGAGGGAGGGGGGGGGAGGCGGGGAGGGAGCGCGGCGGGCGGGCGCGCGGGATGGCGGCGGCGGCGGCGCGGGCGCGGCTGCTCCGGCTGCGGCGGCCGCGGGTCTGGGAGGGGGCGGCGGGCGCGGCCCGATTTACACCCGCCCCGACCCGGAAACGCACCGCGCGCGCGGGGCGGGACAGAGCGGCCGCCGGCCCGCACGGCGCCTCCCGGCGGAGCGGAGGTCCGAGAGGGAAATGGGGGCGGCAGGGGGGCGAGGCGGGAGTGGGGGGAACTTGGGGGGCACTGGGGGAGCTCTGGGGGAAATCGGGGGTAAATGGGCTGCAAGAGGGCGAATGGGGGCAATGGTGTGTAATGGGGGGCACTGGGGGGCTACGGGGACAGTGGGGAGTAAATGGGGGGCACTGGGGGGAGCTGGGCAGCGGTTAAAGGTGTGGTGGAATTGTGTGCGGGGAGCCATGGGGCCCTGGGGGGCCCTGGGGGGCAGGAGGGGCAGTCCCCCCGCCCAAGGAGGTTTGGGGTCTGTGTCCCCCCCAACGCCAGCCCCCCACCGGCGCGAAGGAGACGCTGACACGCATTGGGGGGTCCCAGGGCTTTATTGGGGGACAGCAGGAGCACCCTTGGGACACCACGGGCTGGGGGGACACGGGGACACGATGGGGGCCCAGGCGCTCCCAGGTGGGTCCTGGTTGTCCTGGGGGGTCCCGAGTGGTCCCGGGGGTTCCAGGAGCTCTTGGGGGGTCCCAGGTGATTCTGGGGGGTCCCAGGAGCCTCAGTCGGAGCTGCTGGAGGAGGACGAGGACGACGAAGAGCGCTGCGGGGGAACAGCAGAGCCATGAGCCCCCGAGGGGGGGCTGGGGGTCATCCCCTGCGCCCCCCCCGCGTCTCCCCCACCTTGTGCCTCTTCTGAGCCTTCTTCATCCTCTTCTTCATCTTCTTCGCCGCCTTCTTGTCCAGCGCGGGGGGGAACGAGGGGAGCAGCCCCGGGTGGGGGAGCACCCCCGGGTGGGGAGGCTGCGGCAGGGGGGGGCCCAAGGGGGGGGCCGAGGGGGCCAGGGGCGGCCCCGGGGGGTACGGGGGGGGCCCAGCGGGGTACGGGGGCTGCCCGGGCCCCCCCAAAGGGTTGAGGGGCGCCGCGGGGGGGGGGTACACGGGGTTGGGGGGCGGGACCTGGGGGGGGTACGAGGGGTTCGGGGGGTACGCGGGGTTGGGGGGGGGCGGCTGTCCTGGGGGGAGAAAAGAGGAGATCTGGGGGAGGTCTGACCCCGGAGGGGGGGTCAAGGCAGCCCCCCCAGTCTGGGGCGTCCCCCTGTACCTGCACCGGGGTTCCACATGGTGGGAGGCTCCAGAACCTGGGGGGGCACAGGGAGTGAGCGGGGACCCCCGAACCCCCCCACTCCCGTGCGGACCCCCCCGCTGCACCCAGGGGAAACTGAGTCACGGAAGCTTTGGGGGGGGGTCACCCCCCGGACTGGATCGAGGGGCAGAGCAATGGCGGGGGCGCGGGGGGGCTCTGGCGGAGTCGGAGGGTTTGGGGGTGAAGAGGATTTGGGGTTTGGGGTGCGCGGGGACTGCAGGGGAGCTCTGGGGGCGCGCAGGGGGGTCCTGGGGTGGGGGGGGTCCTGGGGCTCCGCTCCCACCTTCGCTCCGGCCGCGGCCCCTCCCGGCAGGAAGCGGGACCGGGGCTGGACTGGGGCTGGACCGGGGCCCCACCCCAGGGGTGGGGCCTGATCGGGGCCCCGCCCCAGCCCGGTTGCCGGTGTCCCCACGCCTGCCCCGTGCCTCAGTTTCCCCGAGCACCCGGGGGGTTCCCGGTGTCTCCCGCCTGCCCCGTGCCTCAGTTTCCCCGCACGCACCTGGCGGGGGGCGGCCCCCGGGCCGGGGTCCCCCGGGGCCGGTGCGGGCCCCGCTGCCAAGCGCTGGAGCCGCTGCAGCGCCCGCTCGGCCGAGAGCCGCGCCTCGGGGTCCGGGTCCCAGCAATCCTCCAGCAGCTCCGGCAGAGCCCCCCCGGGCTGTGGGATCCCCCCCGGCTCAGCGGGGACCCCCGGGCGGGGAAAACACCCGGGGACACCCCCGGACAGGACCAACCCCCCCGTACCCTCAGCTGCGAGGGGACCCTTGGGCAGCGACCCCCCCAAACACCCCGGGGCACCCAGGCAGGGACCCTCCTCAGGCCCCCTGGGTCACCCGGCACCCCCTGGGCACCTCCGGGTGACTACCCAGAGCAGGGACCACCCCCGGGCAGGGCTCAGCGTCCTTGGGCAGCCGAGAGGGGACACCGTGAGCACCCCGGGGCACCCAGGCTGGGACCCCCCTCGGACCCCCTGCACCCCCCTGGGACCCCCGCGGGTCATCCCCGGCCACCCTCGGCCCCCCGGGCAGGGGTCCCCGGGGGTCTGACCTGGGGGGCGCGGTGCCAGGCCGGGGGGATGAGCGGCCGCCGCCTCTCGTCCGCAGCCAAGCGCCGGAGCTGAGCTCCGGTGGGGCTGGAGCCCAGCTCGGCCTCGTACGCCAGGCGGAACGGCGGCACCGGGGCTCCTGCGGGGCGGCCGGGGGTCAGCGGGGCCGGGGGGCCGCGGGCAGCGCGGGGGGACCCCCGGGCCTCACCGGGGCTCAGGGCCTGGCAGCGGGACAGGATCTCCCAGAGCAGCAGGGCCAGGGCGTAGACGTCGGCCTGGCGCAGGGCTCGGCCCCAGGCCCGCAGGTCCAGGCTCTCGTCCAGGATCTCGGGTGCCAGGTACCGCTGGGTGCCCGCCTGTGCCCCACGGGGCCCTGAGCTCGGGGGACAGGGCCACCAGGGCCACCAGGGCCCCCGTGCCAGGGATGGGCTCATGCAGGAGTGAGGGCTCAGCCGGCACCCAGAGCCCGCACTGCCTGTGGCACCTGAGGTGCAATCCCCATCCCAGGGCTGCCGCCTCTCCTTCCCGTGCCATTCCCATTCCCTTCACATCTCATCCCATCCCCATCCAAATCCCAGCCTATCCCCATCCCATTCCATCCTCTCCACTCCCCCATCCCCATCCCACCTCATTAAATCCTCTGTCCATCCCAATCTTCTCCTATCTCCATCCCACCCTAATCCCACCCCACCCCTGTCACCTTCCGGATGGTCACAGCGTGTCGGGCGCCGGTGCTGTCCTGGGCGCGCGGTGGCAGCGCCAGCGCCAGCCCGAAGTCGCCGATGGCGCAGGTGCCATCCTCCCGCACCAGCACGTTCTGGCTGCTCAGGTCCCGGTGCACCACGCTGGGCTTGTACAGCCCTGGGGGCGCCGGGGGTCACGGGGGACAGGGCAGGGGAGCCCAGGGTAGGGGATGAGGCAAAGGGGACCCCCGGACAGAGCTCGGGGAGGGGGGCACAGGGCAGGGGACACTGCGGGGGTGCTGCCCTCACCGTCACGCCACAGCTCCTGGTGCAGGAAGGCCAGGCCGCGGGCCAGGGACAGCGCCAGGCGCACGCTGCCCGCCCAGGTCCCCACGTGCTGCCCCAGGAAGTGGCGCAGGGAGCCCTGGGGACACGCGAGGGACACGGGCGGGACATGGGGCACCCAGCCAGCCCCCCATGCCCACCCCTGTGCTCCACGAGTGTCCCACACACCCCCTAAGCCCCTGGAGCCTCCCGAGCTCCCCAAGCCTCCCATTGCCCCCCTTACCTTCTGCACCCCCTGAGCCCCCTAACGCCCCGAGCCCCCCCAGCCCCTCTCACCCCTCGAGCTCCCAGAGCCCCCATGGCTTCCCGGTACCGCCCGGGCCCCCCAAGTCCCCCCAGCCCCTGTTACCCCCCAAGCCCCCGTTACACCCCGATCCCCCCGAGATGACCCACAGCCGGGTAGAGCTGCAGGACCAGGAGCCCCCCTCGGGCGCGGGGTCCGGCTGCCCTGGTGTCCAGCAGCCTGGCCACGTTCTCGTGCTCCATCAGCGGCAGCGCGTGCACGGCGCGTTCGGCCGCGAACCTCCGGCCAGCCTCGGCCGCGAACGCCTTGATGGCCACGGGCCGCTGGCGCAGCGTCCCCCGCCACACCGCCGAGAACCGCCCCGACTGCAGCACCTGCCCGCGGGGGCACCGGGACACAGCTGGCACCGCGTGTCCCCAGCCCCCGGCACCCCCGCGGACGGGGACCCCCATGACCGGGCACCTTTGCGCTGCTGTGCCACCCTGCACTGATGCCCCTCTGCTCTGGGTGCCCCCTCATCCCCTCCCCATATGGGTGCCCCCCCAGCATCACCTCCTTACCTACCCTCCCCCTTGGGTGCCCCCCGTGGGTGCCCCCCCGGGTGCCCCTTGTCCCGCGGGTGCCCCGCACCTGCAGGAAGTGCAGCGCAGGCAGGTCCGGGCTGGGGGGCTCCGGGGGGACCCCGATTCTCCGTCTCCCCCGCGGTGGCTGCCCCGCGTGGGCCCTTGTCCGTCGCAGTCCTGGGTGGAGGACACGGGGGACACCCCCATCCAGGGCCCCCCCCGCAGGAAGCACCCCAAATCAGGGACATGGGAGCTGGGGACACCAGGGACCACCAGCCCCCCCCGCAGCACGCAGGGGACACGGGGAATGTGGCCGCCCCGGATCCCCGGGACACTGGGGACACCCCGCCCGGGACACCCCACCCGAGCGTCACTAGGACACCGGGGACCCCCCCGCCCCAGGGACAGGGTGACGCAGCACTTGGGGACCCCTCTCCCTCCGCTCCGTGCTCTGGGACCCCCAGGGATGTGGCCTTTGGGGACACCCAGGGGACATCGGGTTGGGGTGGCTGTGCCCGTCCCCGCCGTGTCCCCGTCCTTACCGAGGATGCCCAGACAGGTGAGGAGGATGAGGAGGAGGGGGCCGGCACCCCACAGCCACAGGGTCCCTGCCCGGCCGGGCACTGGGGACAGAGACTGCGGTGACACGGGGCCCCCCTGGCCCCCCAGGTGTCTGGGGTGGTGACGGGGGACCCTTTTGGGGATCCCACGGCTTCCCCCGCCCCCCGTGAGTTCCAGGTTCGCCCCCAGCCCCCCTCAAGTCCGCCCTGGGTCCCACCCTCCCCACTTGGGGGTCCATCCCCCCATGGGTCCCTGAAGGTCTCAGGTTCCCCCGTGGGTCCCCTCGGTGTCCCCATCCCCGAGCGTCCCCCAGACCCGCCCGGCTCCCCCGTACCTGGGCCCTGGCGGGCCCCCCCCAGCCCCACGGCCGTGCCTGTCCCCGTGGCGTTGCCGTTGCAGAGGTGGCCGTGGCACAGGCACAGGAGCACGGAGCCGCCCGGGGTCCCCGCGGGGCTGGGCGAGCAGGTGGCCGAGGGGCAGGCGGCCCCCTCGCCTCCCCAGCAGCCTGCGGACAGCGGCACGGTCACCCCGGGGTGCGGGCAGCCAGGAGGGGGCAGGGGGACAGGTGGGACCCCCTGTGCGGGTCCCCCCCGCAGCTGCTCCTCCCCAGCGCCGCTGCAGCCGCGGCTCAAGGCCAAGGTCAAGCGCAGCCGCTGGGAGGGACCTGAACTTCCCCAAATCCCCCCCGGACAGGACCAGCCCCCGCTCCGTGCCCCCCCGGCCAGGATCACGCCCCTTTTGCCTCCCCAAGACCCCCCAGGGCAGGACCAAACTCTTCATCCTGCCCCAAAATCCCCCCGAGGCAGGACCAAACCTCTCCATCCTCCCCCATCCCCTTCTGCCCCTCCAAAATCTCCCCGCGGCAGGCCCAGACCGCAGCCCCCCTTTCCCCCTCTCCAAGCCCCCCGGTCCCGGGGGTCTCACCCTGCACCAGAGCGTGGCTGCGGTTCCAGATGCCGATGCAGCACTGTCCGGGGGGGCAGCGAACGGCGCCGGCCGCCGCCCCCGCCGCGTCCCCCAGCTCGCCCCGCACACTCGGGTGCTTGTTGGACACGCAAGTCAGGTTGTGGGGGCCTGGGGGGGACACACAGGCACCGGGGGTGGCAGTTAACCCCCCCAAAGGCCCCCCCAGCCCCGGCTGGGCCCCCCCAGCACCCACCTGGGCGCCCCATGGGAGCCTCCGCGGGGCCGGTGGGAGCGGAGCCGAGCGGGAGGAGGACGAGGAGGAGGAAGAGAAGGAGAAAGAGGAGGACGAGGAGGAGGAGGAGGAAGGTGCTGCCCCCGCATCAGGGAGGAGAGAGCCGGGGTATCCGGGGGGGCAGCCAGGCCTGGGCCCCCGCCCTGCGCCACCCGAAGGGAGCTCAGTGTCCCCTGTCCCTGCCGGTGCCGCTCCGGGACCACTGCACCCCCCCGAACCGGCCGTGCCCCCCGGCCAGCTCCCTGTCCCCTGTCCCCACGCCGAGACCGACTGCACCCCTGCCGCCCCCCAAAACCCGTCCGTGTCCCCCAAAGGGACCCCCCCGCAGACTTCCAGACAACGCCAGCGACTCGTGTTTATTACAAAAAGAACTCGTCGTTCCCCATTTACAAAGGAGCCCCCCAAAACTAACAGTTTCCTCTAAGTCTTTTAAGTCTTTTTGTACAAAAAAATAGCACTTTGGGACCCAAAAAAAAAAAAAATCATCCACACCCACCCCATAAAAATCGCCTTTGGGGGGGGTTTATGACATCAGCCACCGGATTTTTAAAAACCAACCCCCCCTCCCCTCCCCTTCCCCAAATTAAAACAGAACAGAGACGGGACGAGATCAAACAGGGAGAGGATTATTGCCAGTTTGGGGGGGCTGGACCCCCCAGGACCCCCCCTCTGCATAGAGAACCGGCCCCGGCCCCCCCGGAATGAAGGGGTGACAGTGGATTAAAGCTGGGAGGTGGGGGCAGCCTCGGGGACAGCCCCAAGAGCCCCCCCAGGCCCTCTGTGGGGTGTAGGGGGCGGGAGGGGAGCAGGGGGGGCTCATGCCCAGCCTGACACCCCCTCGTCAAGGCACGTTCGTGTTTTGTGTCCCGGGAATGTCTGGGGGGGGGTTGGGGTGGGGACCTGGTGCCAACAGAGCCAAAATGGGGGTGACGGGATCCAGCTGCCCCCCCCGGCACTGGGAGCAGCGCTGGTGGTGTGACTCCGCCCCCCCAAAATGCTCTGATTTCACCCCAAAACCACCCAAAATGCTCTGATTTTTCCCAAAATGCTCTGATTTCACCCCAAGTCTTCTGTCCCCCCCAAAACAACGCAGGGGAGCAGCCCAGGCTCTGAGCAGAGACCCCCCGGGGGTCCCCCTCCCTCCCGGCTGCGTTTCCGTAGGAAAGCTCAGCTCCCGCGGGGACAATCCTTGGGGACATCCTGGGGAGGGGACACCTCGGGGACATCCCAACACCCGATCCGGGATCGGGTTTGGCACTTGATCCCCGCTGGGGACGGAGTTGGGGTCGGGGGGGGTCGGGGTGGGGGCAAAATCATCCAATTGACCATTAAATTAAGAAACCTCCTGTTTTTTGTCCCAGTCCTTTGTGGGTTTGGGGCTGGGGGGGTTGGGGGGAGCTCATAGTGCTTCACAGGGTTATTAAAATACAAATGCTTAAAGTTTCCTATATAAAAATATACAAATGCAAAAATAGATATCGAGAGAGAGAGCCGGGGCTTGGGGGTGGCCGGGCCCTGCGCCCCCTCCCCGGGGAGCTTCTGCCGCCTTTCCTTTCTTTTGTGTGTTTTTCACAAAAAAAAAAAAAAAACCATATAAAAACAAGATTCCCGCTTCCCGCTGGCTCCTGGGGCTTCCGAGCGTGGAAGAACTCGGGGATGGAGGTGGGGCAGCTGGTTCAGTTCCTCTCCAGAGGCTTTCCCGAGGGCTTTTGGCACCTCCCCAGCACCTGCCCCGTGGTCTCGGCTCTGCAGGGAAAACGCCCCATTAATCTGTGGGATCGGCCCGGGGCAGGTGGGATTCGAGGCTCAGCGGCGATCCCGGGGGGGCCCGCCCCGACCCCAAAACTGGGAGCGGGGAAGTTCTCGGTCGCCACCCCCTCCCTGAGCTCAGCTCCTCCCCCTGCTCGGTTCCCCAGCCCGGGGTCACTCCCAGGACCCCACCCCAGCCAGACCCCGGAGCTGCTGCTTGGGGACAACCCCAGAGTTGCCCCTCTTGGGGGATCCACGCCCCACACCCCCGTTTTGGTATGGAACCCGGGCAGGGCAGCCCGGATGTGTCTGGGGCAGGAAGAGGAGGGTGTGGGAGGAAGAACGGAAAGGACCGAGCCCTCCCACGGCGGGAAGAGCAGGATCCTGGAAAACCCTTTTTGGGCTTTTTTCCAAGCTGTCCCTATTTCCAACACCCTTTTTTTTGTTTTTTTCAGGAGCCACCTCCAGAGGTGCCACAACAAAACCTTCGAGTGTCCCTCGTGTCCCTGCGGTGCTTCCCCCTTGCTCCAGGCTGGCTGAGCTCCGCAGATTCTCCTTTTTCCCGATTATTATTATTATTATTAATTCCAATGCTGGCTGTAATAAAAAATAATCAACTTTTCCCCCCCGAGGAGGCTCCAATTGTCCCTCCAGGGCCGTGTTCTTCTGTCCATGACCTTCCCACAGAGCGACTCCACTCCCACGGGGTAGGGAGCCTTGCCAAGAAAATGGCTGGGAAAAACCAAGATCCGAGTAAAAAATAAAAACACCTGCCAAGGTCCAGGGCCGGCAGGGGAGGGCAGCGGGAGTCCAAGGGTGAATAATCCAGCGGGATCTCCCCCCGAGAATGCCAAAGGAATTACAGAATCACCTCAAAGCAAAGCGTCCGACAGCCCGGGGAGGATGGGGGTTTTTAGGGATTCTGGTGGGAAATGGGATCCGGGAAGGGAGGGAGAACTCGGGCATCGTCCGACCCACCCCAGAGGGGCCGACCTGCTCCGGGATAAGGCATCAAAGGGACCACGCCATGGTCGCAGCAACATCTCTCCTCTCTCAAACAAACACATTTTATATTTTTATATATATAATAATAATATAGAATCTTTTATCTTTTTTTTTTGTGGTGTTTTTTTTGCTTTTTTGTGGTTTTTTTTTTTGCTTTGTTTTGTTGGTATTTCTGTCGTTGGGTTTTTTTTGTTGTTTTGTTTTTTGTTGGGTTTTTTTTTTTTTGCTAAAAGGACCAAGGCATGACGACGCCGAGGGACCTCGGGCAGGGAGGGAGACGGGAGGGGCGGGGAGGAAAAAGGGACAAAAAAGGGAAAAAAAAAAAAAAAAAAGAATCAAGCCGAAATTAAAAAAAATATATATATAGCTCTGGCCTTCGAGTGGAGGTGGCAGCGGTGCCGGGCTGGGTTAGTGCTGGAGGTGCCGACGCCGCGGCGCCGTTGCCGTCTCCGCGCCGGCCGCGGGCTCAGAAGCCGTTGCCGCTGATGTTGATGGACTGCAGGTCGGCCACCTGCATGACGTTGATGCCGCTGCTGGCCAGGCGGGCGATGCCCTCGGGGCAGATGGCCTCCATGGCCACCATGTTGGTGGCGATGAGCGCCGAGGGCGTGGCGCCGCCGTTGCCCTCGGCTGCGGCCGCCGTGTCCATGGGGACGGCCGAGACGTTCATGGCCACGTTGGTGGCACCTCCCTTCTTGTTCTGGTGGGTCTTGATGTGCTTGGAGAGGTGGTCGCTGCGCATGAAGCGTTTGGGGCACTCTGGGCAGGCGAACTTCTTCTCTCCTGGGGGACAGGGAGAGGGGGGGGTGAGGGATGGCAGGAACGGGGCGGAGATGGGGAGGTGAGATAGGGGGAGAAGGTTGGGATTTGGGGAAAAGGTTCCTCTGGAGAGGCTCCCCTGGGATTTGGTTTTGGCTCCAAGAGCTCAAGGACAAGGACAGCACTCCAGCGTGTTGGATTTTGGGAAAATGTTCCTCCTCTTGAGCATGATCAGGCCCTGGAGAGGCTCAGGCCCAAGAGCTCAAGGCCAACGCTCCAACACGTTGCCATTTCAGAGCTGGGGGGGATCCCTGGCGCTGCCCCGCGCAGCACCACGAGTCAGACCGGACATCCTCGTGAATTCCCAGATTTCCTGGGACGCCAGGACCTCATCCCTACCTGTGTGCGTGCGCTTGTGCCGCTGCAGCTCGTCGGAGCGGGTGAAGCGCTTCCCGCACAGCACCCAGGTGCAGATGAAGGGCCTCTCCCCTGTGTGCCACCGCAGGTGTGCCCGCAGGTGCGAGGTCTTCCCGTACACCTTCCCGCAGCCCGGCACGTGGCAGATGTGCTGCTTTTTTTTCCCTGGATCCCCAGAGCTCCTGCGAGAAGGGAAGGGTTAAACCCAAGGGAATCTCGGCATGCAGGTGACGCAGCCTGGGGGGTGTGGATCTGTGGGACTGGGATTGGTTGGACCTGTGGCTTACGTGGGTTTAGGGTTTGGGGTAAGGCTCAGCCAGGCTGAGAGCCAGGTCCTGCCCCTGGGTCACAACAGCCCCATGGGACATTCCAGGCACGGGGAATTGGGGCTGGAAAGCTGGGAAAGGACTTAGGGGTGCCCAGGTGGCCACGTGGATGTGGCCACGGGGAAATGGGCAGTGGTGGCCTGGGCAGCACTGGGACTCGATGACCCTCAGAGAGACCCTTTCCAACCCAAATAATGCCATAAAATGAGGCACTTCAAGGGTGCCAGAGCGTTCCCGGTGCCGGATCCATGGGGAGCAGCCTCACCTGCCCTCTCCTTCCTTGCAGTAGGGACAGGTACAGGCTTCCCTCCGCGTTTTCCGGCCCTGCTGGGGCTGGGGGTCGGGGCTGGTCTCCCCCTCCTCCACGGCCGTGCTCTCGTCCCCCAGCCCGTCCCCGCTGCCGCTGTGCAGCCCCAGCTGGGCCCCGTGGTCGCCTGGAACAGAACACGCAGGTTATGGGAGGTTCCTCACCTGGAGGGGAGGGTCTCTGATGGATGGAGTTGTGAATCTCATCCTTCTCCCTTGGCTTTCCGACCTTCCCCAGCCTGGGGCTCTCCCTGCCCTCCCAGCAATGGGAAGGTCAGCGGGGGTGTCTGGGGGGTGCTGGTCACTCACTGCATCCCCTTTGCCTGGTACTTTGGAAGCTGCACTTCCCAAAGCTGGCATTCCCAAACCCCAGCCCACAATCCTTCTGGGAAGCCCTGCTGGGACCAGCATCTCGGCTAAGCCGGGAAATTTCCTTTGCAATCCCGCTTTTCTGTAGGAGCTCCGAGGCAGGAGCCAGAGGCAGCTGGAGGAGGAGAAATTTCAAATCCCCCGTGAGGTGCAGGCCGGGCTCTCCTGGAGGTGCCAGGAGGGATTTCACAACCTGGGGACGGTGCTGGGAATGAGGAAGAATTCCTGGCAGGAACAACCTCCCCGGTCCCTGGCAGTGCCAGTGCCAGCAGGCGTCAGTGGTGCCCGGGCAAAGCTCCACCAAGGAGCCAGGCCCACACCCAGGAGGGACAGGAGCCACCAGGAATGGATCCCTGTCACTCAGAAAAGGACAAAACCCACCAGGAAAGCTAAGAAATCTTCCCAAAAATCCAAGCTTAAGCTTCCCAGCACAGCCTGAGGTCGTTTCCTGTCACGGGACAGCAGCGTCCCTGTCACATGGGGGTACAGGGCAGGAGCAGCCAGGATGTCACCTGGGGCTGTCAGCTGGCACACAAACCCCAGATATCCCTGAGGATGGTCCCTTCATCCAGCCTGGGACCAGCCCCCAGGGCCCTGGGAGCATGGGAATATTGTACCAGCCTGGAGGAGGAAATTGTCCTCTCCAAAGGTGGCACGATTTGAAGCTGGCCCTCAGCTGCCACATCCCCGAGCGTCCCAATCCCTCCCTGCAGCTCCTGTGACATGAGCGCAGTCACAGCCCCGCACCGAGCGAGCCAGGGAGGGGTTTTAAGCTTCCTAAGCCAGCACCAACAGCTTTGTGCTCCAGCCACGGATTAGAGATTTCCCCGGATGGGAAGAGCTGCTGGGAAAAAAAAAAAAGCCAGAAGAAAACAAAACTTCTCTCCCCACCAAAAAAACCCCAAACCAGGAGGAAACAAGTTTTCTCCCCAAAAATACTCCAGGGAGGGGGAGAATACAGCCAGGATGTCTCGGAATGGCTTCAATCTTCCAAGAGGCAAAAGCCCACGCAGTGTTCTTCGGCCTTTTGGCACAGGGGGAACAAACCCAAATCCTGCTGGAGATCTGTGGCTGCCTCTCAGCGAGGCAGAAATCCCGGACCTGCAGGGATCATTGCACCCCAAGCAGGAGCTCTGAAATCCCTGGGACACCAAAGGTTCGGGGGAAAAGTGGGCAGAGAGGATAATTCACATTTATTATCCCTGCTAACACATGTCCCTGCTACGACTAAAGCTTCCCTGGAGGCTCCGCACTCGGGTCGGCAAAGCCCTGGAAAAATATATTATTAATAGAGCAAGAGGGGGTTTAATCCTTGGAAAAAGCCTGGGGAGAAAGAGGGATTTGGGGAATGCAGGGGAGGGGAGCTGCCGCTGGCCCTGCTCCACCAGCAACCTCTGAGACCCTTCAGGAACAGGGCAGTTTCTGGTGTCCCACTAAAAACCCCAAACCCCAGAATCTTGGCTTGGGAATTCTCTGCAGACAAGGTGCTCCTTGTGCAGGAAGAAGCTCGGGTTTGTTTGCTTTATTTAGCAAATGAACAGGAGGTGAGAAATGCCTGGCGGGGAGGAGAGAGGAGCTCTCACATCCACCCCGGCCGACCTCAGGCCGGGGGAACAGACCCCGTGTTCATTTTTAGGGGACGAGCTGGAAATAAAACCCAAAACCAACAAACTGGGGCTGCTTGTGCAAACTCTGCACCTCTGGCAGCAGAGGGTGAGGGGGGAGAGCTGGCACCAGGCATGACACGGCTTCCAGGCAGAGGAAGTTTTAAAGGTGCAAAGAAAGAAAAGCAAAACCCGGGGACACGCAGCCCCGACCTCTCAGGGCGTGTTCCTGAAAAAACCTCCAAAATCCACATTTTGTAGCTCACAACTCGAGCTCTCCCCATTTCCTGCCTGGTTTTTGGGGTCACTGCCCTGCCCAAAACAAACCCCAGCTGCTCCAGACACACCAAAGCGCTGCACAAAGGGACAACGTGGCTTTGGAACCACGTCCCCTTGGTTTTTTCCTGTCTGATTCCCTCCCTGATTTGCAAAATGAGTTGATCTGCACCAGGAGCTCATCCATGTAAATGAGCCAAGCTCTGGCTCAGCAATTCCTTGGAGATCGGGGCAGCGGAGAGGGAACCAGGGGATGGGGCAGGCTGGAGGTCTGCAGCCCAGTGAGCAATTGTGCTTTAATTTGGACCCTGATGACTCCAGAAGCCACTCCTTGGGCAGCTCCTGTAATTGCTGGAGGTTTCTGTGCGTCAGGATGAGCGACACTTCCTCTGGACGGGGATAAATCGGGATGGAGCCAATGGAATGAGTGAGGTGGGCTGCGACGGGGGGCAGAGCTGAGGCAGGGAATCACCTCGTCATCTGCTCTGCCAGATCCCTGAATCCCCCAGGATTTGCCAAACGCCTCTGTCGTGCTGCAGACGGACAGACAGAGTCCCTTTGCCCTGTAAATTCCCATCTGGATTGTCACAAAACTGGGATGAAGCCTCCAGTCCTGCCTTGCTTCTGCTGGGGTGAAAGCACCCAGAGCACCTCGCTCTGCAGCAAGGCAGGTCCCACCACACCACCCCGTGACATCCAGGCAGAAATCCCTGAGCGAGGGCTGTGGAAGGAGAAAAATGCCTGGATGAGACAGGGAAGGGCAATTCCCAAGGTGGGGAACCCCAGCAGGCATCTTCCACCTCACCCGAACCTCCATGTGCCTCTTGCCCACCGCAGCCAAGGGTGGCTGCTTTCCCAAGCCACAAATCCCAAGTTTTTAATCCCAGAGGAGGAATTTCTGCCTGTATCACTCCAGGATCTAACCCAGGCATCCTGGGACAGGGTGGGAAGGGATGAGGAGCCGTCTGGACGCTGCCAGCTGCGCCAAGGTGGGAGCCGACGCTCTGGAAAGGAGCCACGCGGAAACTCCCCCAACCCCGGGAGCCGGGACGTGTCTCCTGTGTGGGGTGATAAGGACGGTGCT
The DNA here is from genome assembly GCA_026261815.1 of Monarcha castaneiventris obscurior. Lineage (NCBI taxonomy): Eukaryota > Metazoa > Chordata > Aves > Passeriformes > Monarchidae > Monarcha > Monarcha castaneiventris. The sequence continues at coordinate 125,492 of JAMPIT010000500.1, read as the reverse complement.
GCAGCAGGGCTGGGGCCGGCCCAGATAAAAGGGAGAGGCAGATCAGGGCCAGGCAGACGGGTCTGGAGCTGGGACCTATCCCGGGAGGAGTCATGGGGTGGGTGCCGCGCGCCCGACCCGTCCGACCGGCGTGGCTGCCAACGCGCTCCCAGCCCCGCCGAGCCCTGGCCTGGAGCAGCAGCAGGCAGAGGAGAAGGAGGAGGAGCAGGGCTGCCCCATGGAGCCCAGGAGCCACAGGGTTGTGCCCCACAAGGACTTGGTGTGGGCACAACCTCACCCAGGCAAAGCCGCGCTCACGCAGGCTCTGCCGGGGTCGCTCCCTTTCTTCCCAAGAGAAGCCCGGGGTCTCTGGGGATTGGCGTTAGTCCCCAGCAAAGGGCACGGACAGAGGTCAGCCGAGAAATCCAGAGGGGATGTAAAGTCCAGCCTGGCTGGGGCTCAGAGCAGGAAGTTTCACAATGTGCCGTTTTCTGCCATGATGTCACGGGCGCGGCGAGACAAACAAGGGCCGCGTCACGGGCGGGTCCTGCCGGGGCTGATCCTGTCCTGCCCTCCCTGCCACACTCGATGCCGTGGGGATGGCTCATCCAGGCCCTGCTACAAAGCTGCCCTTAAAAACCAGCAAACAGGACACAATCGGGGCTTTGTGCCGCTGCCCCGGTGCCGGGAAGGGCCCTGGAAGGAGAAGTGGGAGCAGGGGGCCGGGAGGGGTTTGCTGAACGCATTTCCAAGGGTTCCTGCACCCACCGGGGGTTTTTCCCTTTCAGGACGGTCCTGCGGTCCCACTGCTCCATTCCCCCTCATCCTCCATCCAAGGAGCTGGAAGGGAGCTCGTGCTGGCCAGAAAACCCCAAACCCAGTAGTGTTCCCAACAGCTCCATCCAGGCCTGCAATCAAACACCCCAAAACAAGGAAGGGTTTAAAGCCAGTGCTGACCTCCCTGCTGGTCACCTGTTTACCCAGCACATTCCTCAGCCAGGTAGGGCTGGGACACGGACATGGGGACAGCAGGGCTCTGCCAGAGACAGGGACATGGGGACAGAGCCAGTCTAAGGACACCGAGCTCAGAACAGTTCCTCTCCTCCTCCCTACAGCAAAAGAGGAAGAGAAACCCCGACATCACAAAATCCCCGCCACCACCCCCTCACACAGGATGTCCCCTCCCTGAGTGGGCTGGGGTGACACCGAGGTGGCTCTCAGACCCCACTGAGGTGTCACAGCCCCCACCTGAGCCCCCTGTCCCTCACCTCACAGCCCCGGGAGGGTTTTGGGGCACTGCCAGCTGAGGAAATCCCCCCTCCCTGGCTCTGCCCTCCCCGGGGGCAGAGCTGGCGGCAGGGCCTGTTTGCCCACGTGCCACCCCCGGTGGTCACAGACCTGCCCCTGCCTCGGCTCCTTCCCAGCCCGGCCGAGGAGGAGGAGGGAACAGCCTTCAAGCCACCCCATTAACACAGATGCTGAGTTAAACCTGCACATGACACTGGGCTCTGCCTTGCACCCAGCAGCAAAAAAATCCGAGTTTTGAACACCTTTTCAGGTGTTGTTTTCTCCCCAGGGGATTTTTCCCCTGCCAACAAAAAGGAGAAAACCTCACTGGCAACGGGCCCGAGGGGCAGGGAGCCACAGCCCCCTGTCCATGGGGGTCAGGAGGGGACACAGAACTCCCCAGGAGGCCAAGCTGAGCTCTGGAAGGGGCAGGACACACAGTGCTGCCAGCCCAGGTGGCAGCTGGGGCCACCACACCCCTGGCTGGGCACCTCCTTCTCCTTCCCCACCACGCCGGAACACGCAGCAGGATCCAAGGAAAACCAGCTGCAGTCTGCTCCCCAGCAAGGGTTCGTTTTCCATTCACCTCTCTGGGAAGCAGAGGAGCTTTTTTGGCTCCAAAAAGCCCTCCCAACTCCTTGCCTGGAGCAGAAAGTTCCAGCACACGTGGAGGCTTGGAAAACGCTCAGGGATTTGGGCAGCGTTGGGAACAAACCCCTCCCTCAAATTCCCATCGGAGAGCTCGGATCCGGAGGGATGCGGGCCTGGGGGGCTCAGCACCCCCTGGAGAGGGGCTGGCGGGGGACAAAGGGACTCATTGCCACGTCTGAGAGACACGGCTGGAGAAAAACTCCTCCAGCCTGGAGTCGAATCCTGCCACTGGATTGGCGCCAGGAAGCTCTGTCCTGGCCACAGCTTTCCCCATTTCATCCCAGGAGCCTCTCGGACCATTCCACGGAGCTGGGGCTCCCCAGAAAAGCTGCTCTGAACCCTGCTCTGGCTTTTCAAAAGCCACCATGCCACGGCGCCAGCGCCACATCCTGGGGCTGGGGACAGAGCGAGGAGGCCGTGCTGCTGCTGCTGCTACCGCTCGCGGGGAATTCGTCACCTCGGATCAAGGGCTGAGAGCTGCTGAGCTAAAAAAAAGGAGAGGAGGAGGAGGAGAAAGAGGAGGAGGAGGAGGCGGGGGCTTCGCAGCGTGAGCGTGGTGGATGGGTGGGCTCTAGAACGTTCCTCCCTGTCCCACCTCCGAAGGCAGAGCCAGGCACGAATACAGGAACTGGGGCTGGCCCATGCCTTTCTCCAGCACCTTCAAAACAAGGAACGAGCCAAGGAACATACAGGGAATGAGCCCCGGCCCCAGCAGGAGCGGCCCCAGGCGCGGGGATCGTGGTGAGGGGACCCCGCAGGGACCCCACACACCGGGGCCACGCACGTCCTTCCCTCCGGGTGCCAACCCCGGCTTGTGGAGCCCCCGCGGGTCCCTGCGCTCAGGGAAATCCAAGGATCAGGCTAATCCCGAGGCTGGAGTGACCCATGGCTCGCCTGCAAGCCAAGCTGCTGTAGCAACAGCCCAAAATAATGCTGCAAAACAAGCCCGGGGGAGCGGCCGCCGCCTCTCGCGAGAGGGAAGCTCGCGGTGGATTGAGCAACATTTTCTGCCGCCTCTCAACTGTGACTAAATCCAGCAACAGCCTTTTAGCCAGAGCCAGAACACAAAAAAACCCCAAAAAACAAAAAAACCCGAGGAAAACAGTGGAAAAGCAAGTGCAGAGCATTCCCAGAACCGATCCCTTCCGAGGCGGAAGCTGACCAGACTTTAGCTCAGTTCCCACATCCACGTATCCCGCTTTTCCCAGGCTGTGGCAGACGGTGGGATGGATCCAGGGGATCTAAGCAGGGTGCCCCGCACCCACGGGACCGTCTGGGCCACGCTGAGGTCACACTGTCCCGTGCCAGCACCCAGACATCTAATGAGCCCTTTCTTCCGCCCCTGCGAGGAAACTCCCCGCGGCTCCGTGACTGTGTTTGTTTTCATGGGGTTTTCAGTTAATCCCGGTGTTTTATGGCTGTGACTCTTTACAGGCTCAGCCAAGGAGCCCAGCTGGACTCAGGTCCTCACCCCAGCCCTGGCCGAGACCCCTGGGTGCCCACCAGCGCAGGACAGTGGCACAAAACCAGGTGTCCCCCTTCTTCTCCACTTTCCCCCCGCAGTCATCTCCTCCCTTTCTTTCCAAGATTTAAAACTCCCCAAAAAGACCTTTAGTGTCTTCTGGTGACCAGCACAGGTTCCACACTCCCTCCCGAAGGCCAGCACAAGCCCCACCCCACTCGCCAGCACCACTTGACACCAACCACGCCCAGCCCAGCCCCGGCCCGGCCCCGCAGGGTCCAGCGCTTCTCCTTCCTGTGCCCGGCTACGAAACGGGGACGGGACCTGAGCACTCACCGGGGGCGTTGGCGATGGCCAGGGGCAGTCCCTGCAGCTGGTGCACCTGGATCCCGGACGCTCCCAAGGCACTGAGGTTAATAGTCTGGAGGCCCGGCACGGAGGAGAGCTGGGCGGCGTTGACGGTGACGGTGCCGCTGGGCAGGGAGGCGATGGGGGTCAGCGTGGTGCTGGTGCTGCCCGTCTGGCCCAGCGACACGCCCTGCATGGGGGCCAGCGTGATTGTCTGCGCCTGGGGGTTCTGCAGCTGGATGGTTTGCCAGCTCACCTGCCCATTGGGACCCACCGTGGGCGTGCGGATGATGATGGGGCCCGAGTTGGGCACGGCTTGGAGCTGCAGGTTCTGCAAGGTGTCTTGGGAGATGGCTTGAGTGGCGAAGGTCTGGCCAGACAACGGCGTGGTCTGGAGGGCTTGGATCGTCTGCCCTCCTTGGACCAGCTGGGGCTGGATCAGGATCTGCTGCTGCTGCTGCTGCTGCGACTGCTGACTCTGATCCCCCTCCTTCTGCTGCCCCGGCTGCAGGGCCACCCCGGACACCGGGGTCTGCAGAGAGTCCGAGCTGGGGACGCTGCTGGCCCTCTGGGGGGTCTGCGCCTGCACATTGGTGCCCACTGTGGCGCTGGTGGAGAAATTCATGACGTTACTGGTGGTGGTGGTGGAGTAGCTGTTGGCATTGGTAAAGAAGGCGCCCGAGCTGGCCTGGGATGTGGCCGTGCTGCCCGAGCTGCTGGCAGCCCCCGAGGTGGCCGGCTGGGAGCTGCTGTCCGGCGAGCCCGAGCTGCTGAGGGTGCCCGTCTGGGACGTGGGGGCCAGGCTGGCTGCCACGCTGTTGACCGGCAGCAGGGTGATGTTGCCGTTCAGGGCCACGGGCACGTTGGCCACGTACTGGGTCTGCCCGGAGAGGCTGTTGTTGGCCAGCCCCACGCCCTGGATGGGCACGGCCTGCTGCAGCAGGTTGGGCATGGCGATGAGGTTGCTGCCGCCCGCGCGGCTCGTGATGATCTGCTGGTTGGAGCCGGAGATGATCTGCAGCTGCCCCGAGGCATCCTGCTGCACGTTCACCTGCGCTGGGGTGGTGGCAAACTGCAGCTGCTGCCCGTCGATGGTCTGGAACTGGGGGATCACCTGGTACTGGATGTTGGGGATGACGCCCGGCAGGCCCGTGAGCACCTGCTGGTTCTGCAGGCCGGACGCCGAGGTGACCACGTAGGGCCCAGCACTGACCGGGCGGCTCTTGGAGGCGTCGCCGCCGTTGCTGCCATTGCTGCCCGGCTCCTTGGAGCCCGTGGGGGTGCTGGAGCCCGCCGAGATGATCTGCCAGCCGTTGGCCGACTGGGTGAGCTGGGCAGCGGCCGCGTTCAGGTCCAGCTCGCCGCTCCCGCCCTGCTGGCCCTGGGAGCTGTTGGAGTTCTCATTGGGAGACTCGATGCGGCTGCAGGTGGCTGCCAGCAGGGCCAGCGGGGACGGCTGTGACTCCTGGGGACGAGAGGAGGAGTTACGGGGGTAGGAGGAGACCCGAGGGGCAGGCCCGGAGTGAAAAAAAAACAGGGAAACAAAAAAACTTAAAAAGAGAAAACAGGGAGGAGCGTACTCGGAAAAGATAAACACTCCTTCCTGAACAAACCCACCCACAGCCAGACAAATACAACTGCCAGGCACAGGGCTGTCAGGCCGGGACAGCCTGAACCCACAGGGAAAAGCCCTTCGGGAGGGGAGGGAGCCTGCCTGGGAAAGCCGAGGGGAGAGGGCTCCTCCACCCCGAAGCCGGGAAATGCCCCTGCGGCACAGCGTACCCCCAGAAAGGAGGGTCCTTCCTGGGTACCCCGAGCTGGAGAAGGGCCAGCGGGGCCGCGGTGTCACTGGGAGCAGGGGAACTGCGCGTTTCCGAGGAGAGCCGGGGAGGAGGGGAAGCCACGGGCGCTGCTTGGCAGCGCTCACCCTCCTCTTCCTGCCCGGGCTGAAACGCTCGCCTGGGCCCAGCAAACAGCACGGCCCGGCCCTGGACTTTGCCACGAGTTCCCCGGGTCCAGCGGGGCCGGGCGGGGGCCGATCCTCCCCCCACTCACCTGGGCCTCCCCACCGCCGGCGCTGCTGGTGCTGCTGGCGTCGCCTTCGCCCTTGTCGGGCTTCACAGCCGACATCTCCTCGGGGCTCTCCTGGTCTGCGTGGGGGGGAAGCGACAGCCCCGGTTAGGGACATTTTGGGGCAGGACAGCGGCACGAGGCTCGGGAGGGCCGGGCAGGGCCCGGAGGGGACACGGTGGGCTGGCTCTGGGGGGACCATGTGCTCCCGGCGCAGCCGGGAAGGGGCTGGGAAGCGCAGGGAGCTGCCAAAGGGGAGCTGGCAGAGGGACAGGGGGGGAGGACCCGGCCCTGCTCCAGGCCCCAGCTCCTCCCCGCCCGCTCGGGACACTCCCTGGCCCCCGCCGAGGTCCTCCCCGGGCCTCCCCCTCGCCTTGCCCGCCGGCCTGGGCACACACCTCCCGCCCCGGGCCCGCGGATCCGCCCCGGGACTCCCCCCGTGGTCCGGCCTGCGGGATCCCCTGCCCGGGGCTGCCCCACCCGCGACCCCCCAAGCGCAGGGTCCCCGCTCCCACCAAATCCTTCCTCTCCCAGCGCTCGGCAGCCTCCTCATCCTCCTCCGGCCACGGGGCTGCGGCCCCCGGTCCTGCCCTCATCCCCAGCACCCCTCGCCAGGGTTCACATTGGGGGGGGACGCTGAACACCCCCGAGCCTCCCCGGCCGCTCGCACCTTCCCACGGCCCTCCCGCACGGCCCCCCCGCCCTCGGCTCCCGCATCCGCCCCCGCAGGGCGCCTTGCCCGGGAATGGGGGAAAGCCCCCCGGTCCCTGCGCTCGCAGCCGCCCACCCCCACGGCCCCCCCGCCATCTCCGCGCCCGATCCCCCGGGATCCCTTTCCCCCTCGCCCCCCCCCGCCCCCAGCCCCGATGCCCGGGGCCTCCCCATCACTCCCCGCCGCCCCCTCCTCCGCTCCAGCCCTGCCCGGCGCGGCCGCCGGTCCCTCCCCCGAGGCCTTCCCCCCTCCCCCGGGTCCCTCCCCCGGCAGGTCCCCCCGGCGCGGCGCGGCGAGGCCCGGCCCGGCGGGGCCCGGCCCGGCCCGGCGGGGCGGGGCCGCCTCTGGCCCCTCCGAGCGGGCGGGCGCCGCCGCCTCTGCGTGTGCCCGGAGCCCCGCGCGGCGCTCGGCCCCGGCCCCGTCCTTACCGCTCATGGTGCCGGGGCCGGGCCGGGCGCGCGGGGCGGGGCGGGGGCGCGGGCGGGCGAGCGGCCGAACCCGCCGGTGCCGCCGAGGGGCTGCCGAGGGAGGGGCCGCGCGCCGCGGCCGCAGCCCCGCGCCCCGCCCCCGCCGCCCCCGCAGCCAATGGGCGCCGCGCGGGCTGCGGAACGACGGGCGGCGCGGCCAATGGGGAGCGAGGGCGGTGCGGCGCGGGGGGAAGGAGGGCGGGCGGGCCCCGCCCCCGCCACCCCGCCCCGTGGGGGAGGGGGAGCGCGGCGGGGCGGTGGCCAATGGGGGCGCGGGAGGGAGGGGGCGGGCGGCCGCACAGCCAATCAGCGCCCGCGCGGGCTCGCAGGGAGACCCCGTATGGGCGCGGCCGCGGCTGCGCGCGCCGCGGCGTGATGGGCGTCCTCGGCGGCCAATGGGGCGCTGGAGGCGGGGCGCGGCCGTAGCTGGCAGCGCGGGCCCCCAACCGGCTGCGGCGGCCGCGCCGCGGGGAGGGCGGGATGCCGCTGTGGACGGCAGCGCCGGCAAATCCGAGCGCGGAGGCGGCAGCCGCGGCGCGGCGCGGAGCCCATCAGCGCGCCCGTCCGTCTCAAACGGGCCACTGGGCGCCACGGAGAGGCGGGGCCGGCGGCCGGGCTGCGCCCTTGGGGGGACGGCGCGGGGAATGGCGGAATCGGCGCCATGTTGTGTCGGGGTCCCTCAGACCCCGCCGAGCTTCGCTGGGCACCGCCAGGGCCCCCTCCGCCCTCGGTACCGCGGGTTATGTGCGGCTCTTGCCTCCCCGAGTCCCTGTTCCACGCCACGAGCTGGCTTGGCCCTGCCGTGGCAGCCGCCATGGCGCTGCGACACGTCTTCGCGGGCCCGCGGCGCTGTGTGAACGCCCCAGCGCCCTGTCACGACATCGCTCATCCCTGTCCCGACACAGCGGGCGCCATAGCGGGGATCTCGGGCTGCCCTTGCCCTGGGAACGTAGCTTGGGGAGTTTTGGGGGCTGGTGAGATCTGGGGGGTTGGGGGCCAAAATCCTTTATTTTACAGAGCGGTTCGGTGGCAAACGGGGCGGGCGGGGCGCGGCGGGAGGAGATCGCAGCCAGCGACGCACCGGGGAGGGGACAGCGAGGGACACAGGATGGCTTTGGCTTCGCTTTCCAGCATCAAAACCGCCCTCCGTCCGTGACCTTCCCATTTCCCGGTGTTTTCGGCCCAATTCCCGCCCCGCAGCCCGGGAAGGCCCCGCGGCCTCGCCCCCGCACCCGATGGGGCTTGGGGACGACCCCGTCCCCCCCAGATCACTGGGGTCGCTGAGTGCCCCCTCATGACCCACAGTGCTGCACCTGGGGGCAAAAGGCCCCACCAGGCCCTGCCCCAGTGTTTTGGGGGGCACATCGGGACTGTCCCCATCGGACCTGAGCCCGGGGGGCTGGGGATGGGCTGGGGGGGTGGAGGGAGGCACGGCAGGACCTGCCCCCATTACACCCCCCTTCAATGCCCCTAATTAACCCCACATTTCCCCCATCGAGACCCCCCCAATTAACTCCCCAGTGCCCGTCATTGGGACCCCCCCATTAACCCCTCACTGCCCCCATGAGGGCCCTCCCCGCTGCCCCCCGCGCCCCCTGCTGGCCGTAGCCCGGCGGTGCCGCCCCCGCGCCTGGGGCTTTGCTGCCGCCTGGCGGGGGCGCCACAGCGGGACCCGGGCACGGACGGTGGCACCGGCAGCGGCACCGACAGTGGTACCGACAGTGTCCTGTCACCGACAGTGGCACCGGCAGCGGCACCGACAGTGTCCTGTCACCGACAGCGGCACCGACAGTGGTACCGACAGTGTCCTGTCACCCGCCACAGCGGGACCCGGGCACCGACAGTGCCACAGAGCCTGCCCTGTCCCCGACAGTGTCCCAAACTCTGCCCTGTCCTGTCCCCAGCGGGGTTCTCAACCCGGGCTCCTGCCCTGTCCCCAGCCCTGTCGCTGTCCCTGCGCTCGCTCTGCTGCTGTCCCCACGCTCGTCCTGTCCCCACCTCCCGGTGGCCGCGTGAGCTCGGGGGACACGGGGCAGGGACAGAGGAACCCTCAGCCTTGGGCTGGGGGCAAACTGGGAGCACTGGGGCTAGCCTAGGGTGCCCCACCCCCCCCGCCACCCCCGCGATTGTCCCCCCGGGTCCCCCCCCGCAGGTCGCGGCCGCGGAGGAATCAGGGCGACGCCGGGCGACTCCCAGCAATTTTGGGTTGGGAACCGCAGAAATGCAGCGCGGCGCGAGCCAGGGCGGCTCGGCCCGGGGACAGCGACGGGCGGGGGCACCGGGGGGTCACAGGGCTCGGGGGCAGCGGGGGGGGACACGGGGCACCGGGGGAGGAGACACCCATGGCAACTTGGGGGGCTGAGAAATGGGGAGGGGTCGCTGGCAGCTGGGGGGTCCCAGGGTCGGGGGGGTCCCTGGCAGCTTGGTGGGGGGTATCCTAGGGCAACTTGCGGTGGTCCCAGGGCTTGGGGGACACGTAGCGTACCCAGATTTGCATGGGGGTGTCTTTGGCAACTTGGGGGGGACACGGAGCACGGTGGCAGCTTGGGGGGGTCCTCTCGGCAACCTGGGGGGGTCCTCTGGCAGCAGGGAGGGTCAGGCCCCCGGTGCCGCCCCCGCGGCTGCGGCTGCCACCGCTCTGATGTGGCTTCGGCACCGCAGCGCGATGGGAGCCACATGGCGGGGGGGACACACGGAGAGGGGGCGGGCTCGGGGTCCCCGCAGTGCTGGGGGCCGCCCCTGACCCCCCAGGGGCCACCTCTGTCCCCCCGGGGGCCACTGCTGTCCCCCCGGGGTCTGTCCGGCTGTCCCAGAGTCTGTCTGTCCGTGCCGGGGATCCGTCCCTGCCCCTCCTCGGCTCGGTGCCCCACCCGCGGCCCCCGCAGTTATTTCCAGGGATAATTCCCGGGATAATTAAAGGGTGGGAGGAAACACCGGGGCCGTGGGCACCGCTCAGCCCCGGGGCCGCCCTGTCCTAGCTTCCCCGTGGGTGGGAACCCCCCAGCCCCACTCCCCCCCCCCCGGGTCCCCCGATGTCCCCCTGGGTGCCTCATGATCCCATGGGACCCCCCCGGCTCTCCCAGGGTCCCATGGGACCCCTAACCCCCTCCATGACCCCCTGCACCCCCCCATGTCCCCACAGGTCCCTTGGCTCCTCCTGGCCCCCCCACGTTCCCCCTACTCTCCTCCTGTCCCCCAGACCCTCCCTGTCCCCCACCTCGGGGGATCACTGGCATGCCGGGGGACTCCGAGCACCGGGGTGCCCTCCGTGGGTGGTGCTGGGGGGGCTCAACCCCGTTCCGGGCCCTCGGAGCCTCCCCCGGTCCCGCGGGGCCCGTGGGCGGCCGTGGCCGGCGCACCCAGCGCGGGGGCTGCGCTATTTCGGGGCCTCCGACCGCAAGGGAAACATCCGGGGGCCGGAGAGGGCGGGCGGGGCCGGGCCGGGCCGGGGGGGACACGGGGGGACACCGCGCCGGGGGGGTGGGGGACGCGGGGGTCACCCCCGGTGTTCCCCGGATGGGGGCAGAATGGGGGGGGGCCTCGGGACAGCGGGGTGGGGGGACACGGTGCTGTGTCCGCACATTCCCGGTGCCCCCAGTGCCCCCCGCACACACATGGAAGCGATTCGGAGCTGGTTCCGCTTCCCCCCCTGGCCCCGAGGGGCCGCGGTGCCCCCGGCCCAGCCCCCGGCGTCACCGAGGGGAGCGGGGGGGGACACTGCCGGGACCCCTGCCCTGGGCAGGGGCCATCCCCTGGCCCTGGGGACCGGGATGGGGACAGGGACACCTCCGGCCCTGCAACCTCTGTCCTGCTGAGACCCCCCCGAACTCATGTCATGATGGGGCTGAGACCCCCCCACATTTGGGGCAGGGGGGCTGAGCCCCCTCAAACTCGTGTCAGTTCCTGGGCCAGGCTGATAAATGGGGGTGAATGAGGCAGAGGAGGGAAGGAGGGAAGGAGAGATGGAGGGATGGATGGATGGACAGACGGACGGTGGCTGGCCGGCTGCCCAGGGACGGAGCCCCCCCGCTCCGTGTCCCTCCCGCCCCGGAGAGCTCCCGGCGTCCGGCCGGGGTATAAATACCGGGTAATTGCGGGGGCCCGGCGCGGCCGCGGGGCCGTGGGCGGCCGAGCCCGGCGCCGCCCTGTAATCAGCCCCCGCCGCCGCCCCCCCGCGCGGCCGCCGCGCTTTGAAGGGTCCCGGGGCGCACGGGGGGTCCCCACCGCCCCCGAGCCGGGGAAAGACCCCCACCCCAGCTGACACCCCCATCGCAGCCCCGGCCGCTCGGGCAGTGCCGGACCCCCCCCACAATGAACTGGACCCTGGTGGGCGATGCTGGTGGGAGTGAAAACCCCCCAAAAATCCGTGGCGTGCCCCCCCCATCTCTGTCTGAGGAGGAGGAGGGCTGCAGTGGCCGTCCCAGTTTGCTCCCAGTTTGCGGGCAGTGGAAGCCCCAGCGAGGGGGGGCCGGTGGTTGTGGCCTTCGGCGGCGCCGGCGGCTGCAGAGCGGAAAGCCCTGAGTCAGGGCTGGGAAAGGGCCCCGCTGGCTCCCGACCGGCCCCGCAGGGGAAAACAGGGAAGGGGGAAAGCGAAAAGAAAATGGGAAGGATGGAGGAGTAAAAAAAATAAAAAAAAAGGGGAAAAAAAGAGCGGCTGGAGCAATTCCTCCATGGGGGGAAACTGAGGCACAGGGGGTTCTCCAGCCCCCTTTCCAGAGCCACGTGTGGCCCTGTCCTGCACATGTCCCCTGTCCTTGTGCCCAGCTCTGTCCCCACTCCCTGACCCCCATCCTGGTCCCTCCAGCCCCATCTCCCCTCTATCCCCAGCCCATCCCCGACTCCTGTCCCGATCCCCAGACCTCTGACCCCATCCCTGGTACCTGAAGCTCCAACCCAGCTCCCTCTCATCCCCATCCCTTGTCCCCTGCTGTCCCCATCCCTGATCCCATCCCTTGTCCACCCATCACCATTCCTGGTCCAGTTTTGTCTCCATCTCTGCTCCATTCCCATCCCTGGTACCTCCAAGCACATCCTTGGTCCCCGACCCTGCTTGGTCCCCATCCCTGCATCATCCTGGCACCTTTTGGGATGACAAGCCCCAGGGTGCCCCACTGTCCCCTCCTCCTTTGTCCCTTTCTCCCCTTTCCCCTCCCCATCCATCTGTTCCTTCTTTCCTTTGCTCCTTTCCAGCACTTTTCCCATTCATTCACTTCCCCTTCCTCCTTTTCCTGCTGTCCACCCCTTTCTCCCCCTCTCCCTCCTTCCCCCTCCCCTTATTTCCTCTCTCTTCTCCTTTCCTTTTCCCTCCTTTCCCTTCCTTCCCTCTCCCCACTCTTCTCCTTTCCTTCTCCCCACACTGGTCCCTGTCCCCCATCTCCTCTCCTTCCTCCAGCTCTCAGCCTCCTCATCTTCCTCCCTTCACAACTTTTTCTGTCTCCCTTTATTTAATTTTTCGTCCATTTCCTCATACATTTTTTCTTTACTCTTCCCTCTCCTTTTTAGTTTCCTTTTTACGTTTTCCTTTCCCCTTTCCTCTTTTTCCCTTTTTTCCTTGTCTCTTTTCTTTCTCTCCTTTTCTCCCTAACTTCTTTTCCTCTTTTAATTCCTTGTGCTTTTTCTTCTTTCCCTTCTTTTCCCCTTTCCCTTCTCCCCATCCCCCCGCCCTTTCTCTTCTTTTCCCCTCTCTCTTCTTTTCCTTCCTCTTTTCCTTTTCCTTTTCCTCTTCCCCTGCCCCCTCCCCGCGGTTCCCCCGAGCCCCCCCGGCGGGGGCGGTTCGGGGCCGGGCTCCCGCTCCCGGCCCCGGTCCCGGCCCGGCCCAGCCCCGCCGCAGCAGCACAGCGGGGCGGGCGGCGGCCACGGTGCTCCCTCCCTCCCTCTCCCTCCGTCCCTCCCTCCGCCCCGAGCCCCGGCATCCCGGGACACCGGCATCCCGGGACACCGGCACCGCGACACCGCGGCAGCGGCATCCCCGAGGGCGGGAGCGGGACCCACCCCTGGCATCCCCGGACCCCGGAGCGCGGTAAGGACCCCCGGGACCGGGACCCTTCTGGACACTGCCCCGGAACAGGGATCCCGGGATGAAGGACCACGGGGTGGGGGGTTCCCTTCTGGGGATGGGGGATCCCCCCCCTTGGGACAGGGACCCCGGGATTTGGGACCCACGGGGTGGGGGACTCGCTCCAGGATGGGGGAGACCCCCGGGATATGGGACCCCCCAAGGACAGGGACCTGTGCGGGCCCTGAGCATCCCCGCGGTCCCTGTGCCGGGGCACACGTGTGTCCCCTGCCGTCCCCAGCGAGGGAACAGGGACGGGGGCCGCTGTCCCCCCGAACTGCCCCTCTGGCTCGGGACAGCGTCACTGCACCGGAGGAGCCAGGCCCGGGTGTCCTCCGGGTCAGGGGACAGGGGTTGGCACCGGCAGGGTGGGGGAAACTGAGGCAAGGGCTGTGGGGACACTTGGGGCCAGGGACCGGGGACTGAGGACTAGGGACGGGGATTGGGACTGGGGACATGAACTCGGTTTTGGGACCAAGAAACTGCAGATTTGGGAGACCAGGGACTGGGGGACGAGGGGTCAGGGAATGGGAAACTGGAACTGGGGACCAAGGACTGGACACCGGTGATCAAGGAACAAGGGACCAGGAATTCAGCAGCGGGAATTTGGGACTGGGGACCTCCAGAGCAGGGGCTGGACCCCTCCCACGCCGCGAGGGGACACGGGAGGGGTCAAGATCCCTGACCCAGCAGGAGCCACCGAGGGACTGTCACTCCCGGCAGTGGCCACTCGTGCAGCGAGCTCATGCCGTGCTCAGCCCACAGCTCCCGGGGCTCCTTCCCTGCTCCTTAATTTCCCGGCGCAAGCGGAGCTGATTTATGGGAGTTTGACACTATTTTAAGCGTGCGCCTCCGTTTGCCGCTCGCCCTGGTTTTAATTACCTCTGCTCTCGCGGCAGGGCAGCGTTCCCGGGGCACAGGCCTGGCCCTTGTTATCCTTGGAAAACCGGGAGCGCGCTTGCGGCCACGGCCGGGGCCGGCGTAAAAATAGGCGCAAAAACCACCAAAAAAAAAAAAAAAAAAAAAAGAAAAGGGGAGTGTGTGTGTGGGGGACACCCTAAAAACAAACCAACCAAGAAAAACCCCCAAAGTGGAAATGCCCCAAAGTGGGTGAAGAGATTAATTAAAAAAAAAAAAAAATAAAATAAAAGGAACGCTGGGGGTGATGGAGGCGAGGGACAGCTCGTGACACCCCGGCCCAGCCGGCACAGCTGAAAGCCATGACGGGCATAAAAGCAGAGGAAGTCGCCCGGGGAGGGGGGAGGCCACACCATAATTCGATTAAAAGGCCATAAAGGCAGAAGGAGCCGAGATTGGGGGTGGGGGGAGGCCCTGCCACCAGCACAACCCCACAGCAGCCCCCAGAGAAGCCCTTTTGGGGGGGATGATGGGCTGGGGGGGAGATGGGCTCAGCTCTGCAGGGGGAAACTGAGGCAAAAGGGATGGGGAGTGTTGGGGATGGGTTGGTGGCGCCGTGGGGCTGGGGGTGGTGCTGGGTGCCCCTGCACGGGGTGTCCAGCAGGGCTGACACCCCAATACAGCTGCCCCCAGTGCCCCCAGGACGGGTCACCCCGTGGCACACGGTGCCCCTCATGCCCCGTCCCCCTTTTCCACAGGCTGCCGAGTGCCATGGCCACGAGCCCCCGCTGACATCGCCCCACTCCTCGGGGTGCCCCCTCCGCCGCCGCCGCCGCAGCCATGGGTGACTCCTACGCCACCGCCTTCCCCAGCGCCCCGGGGCTGCTGTCGCCGTCCGCCAGTCCCCAGGCCTCCCCCGGCCCCTACGGCCCCGACTACGGCCCCTTCGGCCACCCCTTCCCAGCCCCGTCCGGCGCCCAGGAGGTGCTGGGGGCCCCCGTGGTGGTGGCGGCCAAGGGCCATCCCCCGGGCGAGTGCCTGCCGGGGGTGTACCCCTCGCTGGAGATGCCGCACCCCTACGGCTCCTGGTACAAGGGCAGCATCGGCGGGGGGCTGCCGGGGGGCTCGGGGCCCGCGGCCCCGTCCTGGTGGGATGTGCACCCCAACGGGGGCTGGCTGGGGGGGCCGGCGGGCGCCGAAGGGCTGCAGGGCTCGCTGCAGGGCCAGCCCACCCTCAGCCCCCCTCTGCCCACCTACGGCTCCGATTTCGGCGCTCTGAACCCCCCTCCGTACAGCAACACCCCCGCGGCGCCCCCCACCCCGAAACCCACGCCGGGCGAGACCCCGAAGGGTCCCCGCGGCGGCTCCTTGGGGGGACGCCCGGCGTGCGATTGTCCCAACTGCCAGGAGCTGGAGCGGCTCGGGGGCCCGGGCGGGTCGCGGCGGAAGCCGGTGCACAGCTGCCACATCCCGGGCTGCGGGAAGGTGTACGGCAAAGCCTCGCACCTGAAGGCGCACCTGCGCTGGCACACGGGGGAGCGGCCCTTCGTGTGCAACTGGCTCTTCTGCGGGAAGCGCTTCACCCGCTCCGACGAGCTGGAGCGCCACGTCCGGACCCACACACGCGAGAAGAAGTTCACCTGCCTGCTGTGCAGCAAGCGCTTCACCCGCAGCGACCACCTCAGCAAGCACCAGAAGACCCACGCCGACCCCGGCCCCGCCAAGCCGCCCCCCGGCGCAGAGCAGCCCCCCGCGTCCCCCCGGCCGCCGCCCGCCTCGCCCGGCAAGGACGGCGGCAGTCCCGAAGCCGGGAGTTTGTTGGAGATTTGAGCCTTTCGGCCTTCGTCTTCATCCTCCTCTTCCTCCGCGCCGCTGGGGATATTTATTACGGGGTGCTGCCCCACCCCCTCAATTCCCCAGCTCCTCGTTAGCCATTCTAATTTATGTCTTAAATTATGGGGGGCTCTCTGAGCGCTCTGGGGCTCACAGGGGGGTGTCAAGGTGAGACCCCCCCTTTCTGTCTTCCCCTCCACCCCCCCAAACCTTCTTGCCCCCCAAGCCTCGCCCCCCGCACTCAGGGACAGGGTTTGCCCCCCTCCCCCGGCCTGGTTCATCAGTGCTATTGTAACGTGTCCCCCCCCTCTTTTTTTAGCTGCCTGCCCCTCCTGCCCCCCCCGGAAAAAAAAGCAATAAAAGGATTGAGAGTGGAGCCGGGCCCCCCTTTTGCAGCTGAGGCCGGGGGGGCTTCATCACAGGGATGGGCTCAGCTTCCCCCTCCCTGCAGGGCTCCGAGGGAAACTGAGGCACGGGGGGAGGATGGATGTGGCCCTGCTCGGGGTCACTGTGTCCCCCCTCTCTGGGGGTGGCAGGAGCTGAGCGGGGTTGGGGACAAGCTGCGCTGTCCCCTTGTCCTCTACCCCTGGGGTGCCATATCCCTGTGGCCCCCTGTCCCTCTGCCCTTTCCCAGGACCCCAGCCCCGTGTTCCCAGGACCCTGTAGAGCCACGTCCTGTGGTCCCCACGGTCCCACATCTCCCTGTCCCCCATGTCCCCCTGGTCCCATACCCCGCTCTGTCCCCATGTCCCTCCTCACATCCCCAACCTCAGGGAGCCCCCAGGCTGCTTTTGGGGAGCCCGATGGGACTCGTCCCCCTGCCAGCCTCCCCCTGCACATGCGTGTCCCCAACAGCTGTGTCCCCACTCCCAGGGACATCACACATGCGTGTGCATGGGGACACGTATGTGCACAGGCCCGTGCCTCAGTTTCCCCCCAGCCACATCCCACGGCCTACGTGGCAGCACCGGGCACGCGGCAGGGCCACGTGTCCCCGAGGACACCCCAATTTTGGGCGCTGTGGGCTGGCGGGGACCCCGCTCCGCTCCCCCCGAACTCCCCCTCCCCGTGCCCTGGGCTCCCGCCAGCCCTTTGATGCGTTCAGCCCTGGTTTGGGGCTTTTCCTGAAAAAAAAAACCCCAAAAAGCCACGGAAAAAGGCAAAAGGAGGCGGAAACGAGCTCCGGTGCCAGCACGAAGTGGGGGGGGCAGCTGCTGGCACCCACGGCCCCGGGGGGAACAGGGACAGGGATGCCAGCAGGTCCCCGTGCCAGCCCCGCCTGAGTCACGGTGGCCACGAGCTGGCCGGGACCCAGCTGTCCCCTGGGAACGGGGGGACACAGGGTGGGGACACTGAGGCACGGAGGCATCAGTGGAGTGGCCGGAGCTCAGTGCCACCACACGGAGCGTGGCAGAGCTGTCCCCAGGGTGGCTCCCGGGGGAATTCAGAGCAGCAGTGCCACCTTTCCTCGTGGCCCCCAAGCCAGCCACACCCTTCCCGACATAAATTTGCCCGTTTCGGGGGTTTTCCCCCCAAACCGCCAGCCCGGCTGCCGCTCGCCGTGGGTGGGCCGGTGCCAAGCAGGGCACCGAGCCACGTCCCCGAGCCAAACCCCGGCCCGGCGGCCACCGAGGGCTCGACCGCCCGGAGCCTCCCAAACCACAGAGCCCAGCCCCATTCAGCGACCCCCCCAAACCCCACCGGGGACCCCCCCTCCGCCACCACCGGCTTTTTTCCTGTCTCGCTGCCCCATCAGGGCCGGGTTTGGGGGGGTCCGGGGGACGCCACGAGGCCACGCCAGCCTTGCGGTGGCTCTGATGTCGGCGCCATCCCAAATCGTCGTCTCCTATCGAACCCCGCTCGCTCCGTAACGGGCGAGGAATGTGGGGCCCCCCGCCGCAGCTCCCCCCGCCGCCTTTATTTAATATCCTGAGAAAATTAAAATAACTCTTGCGGCCGCTAAGGAAAACACGGAGATAAACACAAGAAAAGCGGGAGCCCCGGGAGAGGGGCTGAGAGCGAGCCAAGGAGGGGGCACGCGGCGGGAGCGGCACCCAGGGGACACGGGGAGAAGGGACACGGGCACCCGCGAGAGGGGACACCGGGGGAGGCGGCACCGGGGACACGGGAGCGCAGGACACCGGGATGCCCCGGGAGCCCACGAGGGGGTGCGGGACCGGAGGTACCCGCAGGACACGGGGGTGCGGGACACGGGGAGTGCCCGCAGGACGCGGGGATGTCGCGGGGGTATCTCGGGGGTGTCGCGGGGGTCCCGGTCCCGGTCCCGGTCCCGGCGCAGCCCCGCCCGGCCGCCGCCCCGCCCCTCCAGGGAAGTGGCCCCGCCTTTCCTAAAGGGGCAACGACGGTAAGAGTGGACCTCTGTTTAATCAGTCCCCGTTACAATCGGAGAGCCACTAATTCACCGGAGGAGAGCGTGTTCGCAGGAGATGCTGAGATTCTCTCTCCTCCGCGGGGGAAAATCGGGGAGGGGGGCGTCTTCCCCCAGTGAGGGCCGCTGGTTTTTCCTACGGCAGCCTCGGCCCTTTTAATTCCCCCCCCTCCCCCCCCCCAGACGCTCCCGCGGCCACGAGCGCGGCGCGCGGCGGCGATTGGCGCGAACCGGGAGCGGGCCGGGGTGAGGGGAGCCAAGATGGCGGCGCCGGGGGCTGAGGGCGGGGAGCGGGTGAGGGGGAGCCGGGGAGCACCGGGGGCTGTGAGCGAGTGAGGGGCGGCGGGGCCAGTGGAGGCGCCGCCGACCAGGAGCCGGCGCATCCCGAGTGCGCCGGAGATTTCAGCTGTCGTCCCCTACCCCGGGCTCGACCCCAGGCTCGGCGCCGCCATGTGCTCCTTGGGGCTGTTCCCGCCGCCGCCTCCCCCTGGGGATGTCACCCTATACGAGTTCAACAACGCCCTGGTCTGCGGCCGCCTCAGCGAGCAGCTCCCGCTGGCCTTCCAGAGCCAGGTGAGACCCCCAGGGCCGGGCGAGCCCCTCCTTCCCATCCATCCCCTTCTCAGAGCCAGGTGAGACCCCCAAGCCAGGGAAGCCCCCCTTGCTCCCAGAGCCGTGCCAGCCTTGGGGGTGCCACATTTGTCCCCCTCAGCTGTATCTGGAGCTCGGTCCCATCTGCTGAGGTCTCTCCTCCTCCAGGCACCCTCAGGCTGTTCCTTCGTCCCTCCTTGTGCCCCTTCTTTCCTCCCATCGCCGTTTGCCCCCTGCCCTGGGAGGGTCCCTTTGCCCCTCGGGCTCAGGGGTGCTGTGGGTGCTGCAGGTGCCCGACCTGCCCGTGCTGAGCCTGCCCAAGGAGCCCCTCAAGGCTCACGGCCGCCTGGAGCCCAGCGCCCGCCCGCCCTTCATCCACCACCGTGAGTCCCTCTGGAAGCGCTGCCTCAGCGCCTGGTGAGTCCCCGCTGTGCCCAGATCTGCCCCCAGAACGGGCAGGGGGACAGGGGGTGACCACGCTCTTGCCGCAGGCGCGACGCCGGGCTCTGTGGGCTGCTCAGGGAGCTCGCCAGCGCCGAGGAGGAGGGTGAGTGTGGGCTGCCTGGAGATCTCCTGGGTCTCGCTGGGATGCTTTGGCTGTACCCTGCTGTCCCTGCCCGTGTCCCCTGCGGTGCTGGCAGGGACGCTGAGGGTCCTTTGCCCCCCCAGGGCTGCGGTGGCTGCAGACGGGCTCAAGCCACGCGCTGGCCGTGTGCCGCTGGCTGTCCTCGCTGCACGGATCCCTGTTCCCACACCTCTCCGTGAGTCCTTCCAGCCTGATCCCTGCTGCTGGGGGAGGCAGGGGCAAGGGGAGCAGCGGTTTGGGGTGGAGGGTGGTCCCTTCCCCACTGAAACCCCCCCCCACAATGCTCCTCCTGGTGATGCCCAGCTCCAAACGCTGCTCCTTGTTCCACTGGTGGAAAATGGACACTGGGAAGGTGTTTGGGCAGCAGAGTGCTCCAAGAGGGGCCCAAATTCAGGTGGGGGGAGAGGGAAAAAGGGCTGGACATGGGGGGTGCTTGCTGTCAGCTCAGTGTTCTCTTCCCTGCAGCTGACCAGTGAGGACATGATCGCAGCCTTCTCCCAGGCCGTGGACTGGTGAGTCCTGGGTGTCCAAAAATCACCTTGCTGGGGTCTGGAACCCCCCTGGGGGTGAGGGTACAAGGACAGGATGGCCCCATTTGGGTGGGCTCGGCCATTAAAGGCAAATATTTCCCCACTGGCTCTGGCTGCCCTGCTTTGTGTGCCCTGGTCAGAGAGAGATCAGGGTTAGAGGAGATCAGATCCTGGAAAATGCCTTACAATTCCAGCCCCAGGCTGTGGTCACTATCCCCTCAGCAGAGCCCTGTAAATAATGCCCAGAAATGGGGAATTTCTCAAAGAAAATGGTCCTGTTGAGCAGCAAAAAAGAAGTTTTATTTCTCTGGGGACTCCGAGAAGGGTCTTTGCCAGCCCAGGGGGTGCTGGGGGGGTCTCACCCTGTCTTGTCCCCGCTCCAGGGCTGGCTGCACCATCCGGGCCTTCGCCTGGCACCCCCACACCAACAAATTCGCCGTGGCTCTTCTGGACGATTCCATCCGTGTCTACAACTCCAACAGGTGGGGCTTTGTCCCGGGGTTTGGGCAGGCCGGGGTGGGCACTGCCCTGGTCCTGCTGCCCGTGGCCTCCTCGCCCACCTGGGCACACCTGGGCTCCCGTCCAGCCCTCCCTGCTCCTTTCCCGCTCTCCCCCGAGCATGAAGAGCTTTGCCCTTCCTTTCCCTGCCTGCTCCGTAGCTCTGGGGACGTCCTGGGGGTCACCCAGCCCTGGGGGTGGTGACAGAGCCGGGGGGACACGGGCTGAGTGTCCTCTCTCCCCCAGGTCTCCCTGCTCCCCCAGGGAATGCCAGTCCCTGCTCAGGAGAAGACTCTGCCGGCTGCTCCTGCAGCCCCCCCAGGTGTCCCCAAGCTGGGATTTCTGGCCAGCCCGGGCCCTGTCCGGGCTGGGGACAGCTCGGCTCGGTCACACCAGGTGTGCCCTGGCTTGCTCCGGTGTCACCTGGCTGGGAATTCCTGTCCCCTCCTTGGGGACAGGCAGGGCACCCCCCCTGCCCACTCTGCTGTCCTCCCTCATTCTGGTCAGAGCTGGCAGGGACACTGTGGGTGCACCAGGGCTGTGACCCCTCACCTCCCCCTGTGTCTCCTGTCCCTCCTGGCAGTGCCACCGTGCCCTCGCTGAAGCACCGCCTGCAGAGGAACGTGGCCGCCATGGCCTGGAAGCCGCTCTGTGCCTCCATCCTGGCTGTGGCCTGCCAGAGCTGTGTCCTTGTGTGGCACCTGGACCCCACCTCCCTCTCCACGAGGTGACAGTCCCCACCATCCCCTCCTGGCTGTTGTCACCTTGTCAGGTGGCTTTGGGACAACACCACCCATCCTGCCAGCAAATCCCAAATCCCGCTGGCTTCTCCCTCTTTTCCAGACCCTCCTCCGGCTGTGCCCAGGTGCTGTCCTACCCCGGGCACAGCCCTGTCACCAGCCTGGCCTGGGCACCCAGCGGGGAGCGGCTGCTCTCGGCGTCACCGGTGGACACGGCCATGCTGGTGAGGGCTCTCCTGGGGACACCAAGGGACACTCGGGCTGGACATCAGTGGTGTCCCCAGAGGCACCTCTGGGATTTCACCTGGACCTGAAATCATCCCGCTGTGTTACCTAATCCTGGTGTCACCACTGTCCTCCTTGTCCCCTCTTCCAGGTGTGGGATGTGTCCACCGAGAGCTGTGTCCAGCTGCAGTGGTTTGGGGGTGGCGGTGTCACCTACTTGGCCTGGTCCCCCGATGGCAGCAAGGTGCTGGCAGCCACCCCCTCGGCTGTGTTCCGGTGAGCTCCTCATCCTCTCCAAAAAATCAGCATCTGGATCCCAAATCTCCTCCCTGCTCCTGTTCCTGTTGTGGGGGCAGAGCAGGGAGTGGGTGGATGATGGGGTTGGACATCGTGGATTCCCGGAGCAGCAAGATTGGAGCAAATTCCCAGGAATTCTCCTCCCTAAATCCCGTCTCCTGCAGGGTGTGGGAGGCCCAGATGTGGACGTGTGAGCGCTGGCCCACGATCAGGGGACGCTGCCAGGTAGGATGGGATGTTCCCCACCCAGGGAATCATTTAGGCTGGAAAAGCCCTCTGGGACCACCCAGTCCAACCCCTGGCCCTGCCAAGGCCACCACTGAACTCTGTCCCCAAGTGCCACATCCACGTGGCTTTTAAATCCCTCCAGGAGTGGGGACTCCACTCCAGCCCAAGGAAATTGTGGAAATTTTCCCTAATTGTGTGGAAATCTTCCCAATATCCAACCTGAACCTCACCGTGCAGAGCAGACATCACCTCCAGGGGACACCTTGGGGTCTTTATTTAAAATCCTCCATTCCCAGCTGGTTCTAGGAGATCCCATGGCAGCTGTGCTCTCCCCAGGCTGGCTGTGGGTGCTGGGGTGGCAGGGGTGACACTGTCCCACAGACAGGGTGCTGGAGCCCCGATGGCAGCCGGCTGCTCTTCACCGTGCTGGGCGAGTCCGTCATCTACTCCTTGTCCTTCTCCGAGTACCGCGGTGAGTTTGTCCGCCTGGAGCTTCCCAAGGGCTTGGGAGGGGGTTCCCAAATGACCCCACAGCTTTGGGGTGAGGAGCTGGGACAGTGGCAGAGAGCTGGGACACGGAGGGGGTGTTTTGGGGGTCTCCAAGCGTGGAATCTCTGGAATTCAGGTTTCTTCACTCCTCATGTTGCTCCTCACTCTCAGTCACAGTTGTGGGGTCTTGAAGGGATTTCAGGGAGAATCCACTGGGTCCAGGGCCAGCTCCTGGTGCTTGCTGTCTCTTGTCCTCCATCCCAGCCACTCCTGGGACACCAACACAGCTGCTCTGAGGAACGGATAAATTAACGACAACCTGGGAAATCCAGTGGGATATATGGAGTGTGGATTTATCCCTTCCAGGGGAGATGCAGGGCCAAGTGGGAGGCTCCAAAACGGCCTCGATCGTGGCAGACCTGTCCGAGACCACCTTTGAGACCCTCTATGGGGAGGAGAGGTGGGTCTGGCTGGGGCACCTAAGGGGCACAGGAGGGTCCCTGCTCCTCCTGGCAGCTGCCCCTCGCTGCTGGGGACACCTGGGGGGTCTCTGCCCCCTGAGTTTGGGGACCTGTGCTGTTCCAGGATTGGAGGAGAGGTCCATTCCATGGTGTGGGACCCCACTGGGGAGAGGCTGGCAGTGATCATCAGAGGTCAGTGCTGCCCCGTTCCCGGGTTGTGCCTGGGAATCCTGCTGCCAGCAGGGAAAAGGGACACGGGGACAAGGGAGAGCCTCTGCTGCTGTCCCCCCACAGGACACCCCGAGGCTCCGGGCAGCCAGACAGCCATCGCCGTGTTCCGCACCCGCAACAGCCCCGTCTTCGAGCTCCTGCCCTGGTGCGCTGGGGGGTTGGGGTGGGTTTGGGTTCATTGCAGGGGGTTTTGGGTGGGTTTGGGGCTCACTGCAGCAGATTTGGGATAGGTTTTGGTTCACTGAATCCCATTAACCCCCAGGATGTGATGGGGAACAGCTCTTCCCCCGTGCTCCTCCTTCAGTCCCAGTCACTGCTTCACCCCCAAATGTGCTTTGGCCACACTGTCCCCTCCCCACCTCACCCCCTTGGCTTTGGGTTGTCCTTTCCCAGTGCATCGCGTTAGATACCAAACATCCCCAGTTCCCTGGGAATGTGGTGTTTTCCCGTCCATAACCCTGGCTGTTCCCTCACCCCACAGCGGCTTCGTGCGGGGCGAGCGCGGTGCCCGGCCCCAGCTCATCTCCTTCCACCCCTGCTTCTCTCGGGGCGCCCTCCTGACCGTGGTGAGTCCCTTCCAGTCCCAGGGGACACTGGTGGCACTGGGAAGGGGCTGGGATTGGGCTGAGCCATGGGAGGGTTCCAAGGATTGGGTCCTGACTTCCCACAAAGCGGGGCTGGCAGGGGAGTTCCCGTCGCTGGGGGCGTTAAAGCAGAGCCTGGACACGGTGGCACTTGGTGACAAGGCCTGGGTAACTCGATCCCAAAGGGTTTTTCCCATTTCTGTGCTGTTTGGACACTCACCCCTGCCCTGCCTTCTCCCCTGCAGTGCTGGTCCTCAGGGAGGATCTCCCACATCCCCTTTTTCTTCGTCAGCGCCCTGGAGCCTTGCGCCAGCCTCCGCCGCAGCCCCGTGCCTGTGGTGGGCAGCGTGAGGGAGCAGCCGCTCTTCTCCGAGCTCTGACCCTGGCCCGGGGCCTCCTCTCCCTCCCTCCCAGCCTCCTCTCCCTCCAGGAGCCCCCACACCTGCTCGGGGTCTTGTGGTGCTGCTCCTGCCCCGATTAAAGGTGGATTTTCCCTCTGTGTCCTTTCCTCACCCTGACAGGGCTGGAAGATTTTTGGGGGTGAATTTGGGAAGTCCTGTGGGTCTGGGGGCCTCCAGAGTTGTTTTTTGGGATCAGAAAGAACTCAGAGTGAACTCGCAGAACCTGTTGGTGTGATCCCAACTGCAGCCCACGGGCCAGGGCTGCTCTTTTGGGGTCAAATAGCCCCGTTTTGGGGAGTGGTGTTGGCTGAAGGGGTTGGGGGGGTTGGGCCACACACGCAACCCCCACTCTTTGCCCCTGAGGCTGGACAAAAGCAAACTGAAACCCCTCAAAGTGAACCAAAATCCCCAGACCCCCAGCCCTGGGGGCCCCGGGGTGCTCGTGCTGCCGCACGTGAGCCCCCTCAGCCCCGCAGTGTGGGGGCAGCAGCTGGACCCCCCCAGAGAGGGGATTAATGGGGATGCTGGGGGGGTAGCACATAAATCCTGGGATTACACACCCTTAATCCCAGGATTACGCTGTGCTGGCAGGGAAGATGGGGAGTGTGTGGGTCCCTGCTCCTCCCCACCCCAACAGCCCCAGGACCCCCCAAATCCTCCCCAGAGCAAGGGGGAGACCCTTCCCCTCCCCCAGCAGCCTCCAGCCCCTCCCTGGGGCCGGGCAGGATCCAGGAGTGACCCAGGGGAAATCCAGGGATGATCCAGGTGGGACCCCGGGGTACCCCAAGCTCCAAACCCACCGCAGCTGCTGGGGCAGGCCTGGGGGGGCTTCACCCCTCGGGCCGGCCCGGTTGGCTCCCGGTGCCACCTCCGGGGCCGCTGCTGAGCGGCTCCTCCTCGTGTCGCCGTCCCCCGGGGCCGGGCAGTGCCCGCAGGTACTGCAGGTGCAGCCACGTCTCCTCCCGGCTCCGCCACACGAAGCGGCGCACGCAGAGCAGGACGGCCCCCAGCCACCCCCCCACGGCCACCAGCACGGCCACGTCGGGGGCCCGCGGGGTCCCCGCGCCCCTCCCCAGCGTCTCGTTGCGGCCGCCGGGCGGGGCCGGCACCAGCGGAGCCTCCCCGGGGCACCGGGAACCCCTCCGGAGGTGCTGGGGCAGCCCCAGCAGCAGCAGGAGCAGCCCGGCCGCCCGCATGGCCCCGGGAATAACGGGGTGGGAGGGGACGCGCTGTGACTCCCCCCCTCGGTGCTGGTGACACGAGGGATCGCGGTGGTGGCAGTAGGGGGGTGGCACCGATGCTGTCTCTGGCTCACAGCAACCCCCCAGTGTCACACGCAGCCCCCTCGGGACCCCCTGAGCCCCTCCAACAGCGAATCCACTGGGCACACACTGGATTTTACTAGTGCTGGCAGTGCCTCGGCACAGGGATGTGACAGGAACGGGGACAAACTCCCAAGAAACGGAGCCAAAAAGTCTCTGGCTGGGCTGGCACCTGCCCAGCACGGGGGGTGGGGGCTCTGAGACCCCCGGGAGGGGCTGCTCCCTCCCCCCGCACAGCAGATCCCTCGGAGAGTCCAGGATCCAAGCAGGAACGGTCCCTGCATCATCCCTGGGACCCCACACTGGGCCAGGGGGTCCCTTTCAGGGTGACCCTGCTGGGGAGGGGGCTCACATGCTCTCTGTGCCCCCCCCGAGCTCCAGTGCCTTCCGGGCCATCTCCAAGGCCCCCTCCCGAGTGCAGTTCCCCCCGATGAAGCCGCTGGCATGGACAAAGATGCAGCCGGGAATTCCGGCCAGCTCGGACAGTGCCTCATCCCGGAGCCCCCGCCAGGCCTCAGGCAGGGGGAGCCTGTGGGGGGATAGGGGGAGTTGAGAGTGACCCCAGCCCGACGGGGGGCAGTGGCAGGGCCAGGGGAGGGGTCTCACCGACTCTGGAAGCTGTGGGGGGCTGTGGGGACGCTCTGCACCCGCCACTGCCCGCCCCGGTCCGGGAACAGCACGAGCTGGAGTGGCCTGGGCAGCGCCAGCTCCCGCTCCAGCTGGAAGAGGTGCTCCTTCCAGGGACAGCCGCCCTGGGACAGCTCCAGGATCTGCCCGCTGGCATCCACCTGCGGAGGGGACACGCTGAGGACACCAGAAGTGACTCCCAAAACCACCCTAGACTTGGCGTCCCCAAAAGCTCAGAGTCCCCTCCTGCGGAGACACAGGGCCCACGCAGGTTATGGGGTGCAAAGGCCCCCCGGGAGGTTTCCACTGAGGGGATTTGGCCTCCCCACACCCCAATTTCCCCCAAAATTCCAGATTCCCCCAGGCTGGCTCGGCGTTACCTCAAACCGGCACCGAACGGCCTCTTCCACCAGCGCCCGCGCGGGCAGCCAGGCCCGGTGGTAGAAGTCCAGCCGCTCCAGGAACTCGCTGCCCACCAGCTCCATGGCCCGCCTGAACCCCGCCTGGGGACACTGGGGGTCAGTGATGTCCCCAAGCTGGGTGTCCCCAGGGGCCGCAGGGGCTGTCCCTACCTCAGTGTCCTGGTCAGGGTCATTCCACCGGGGGTTCAGGTGCGCCACGCGTGCGCTCAGGGTGGTGCTCAGGGCGTAGCGCGGCTCCCCAGCCGCCGGCGCAATCCCGTTGTCTATGGCGTCGATCTCCTCCACGAAGTTTTCGTACAGCTGGGGACAGCGAGGGGACAGCAGAGCTCAGCCTGGCTGAAAGGCCAACTGCTCCAGCAGCTACCACAAAGGGTCCCCTTTCCCCAGCGAGGACAAGCCCTGGGCAGAGCTGTGACCCTGGCAGGGTGACAGACCCCGTCACCTTGTCATAGAGCGCCGTGACCACGGGCCCGTCCTCGGGCTGCCCCAGGAGTCCCGCGAGGATCTGCGACCCGAAGTGACAATAGACGAGCCCGGCGCTGCTCAGCTTCGTGCTCCAGGGCTTGTCCGGCCGCAGGCTCCGCATGGACTCCGTGAAGGACCTGCGGGGCCACGCAGTCACCCCGGGGACCCCCAGGGACGCCGCTGTCCTCGGGGGGGGCTGGCTCACCTCTGGTGGTGGTCGTAGTGGTGCCGCCCCGGGTCGTACTCGCCCCCCACATCCACCACCACATCACAGCAGGCCAGGCGCTGCGGGTCCCGCGTCCGCACGATCTCCGCGTCCTGGGGGGGACAGCGGGGTGAGGGTCCCCAGCGCCACCGGGGACCCGCCGGGAGCGGCTCCTGGTGAGCAGGGACCCCGAGGAGGAGGTAGGGGAGATAAGGGTGACCCCCAGGACCGAGGACCCCGAGGGGAGGCTGAGGACAGAACAGTGACCCCCGAGATGGGACCGGGGACTGAAGGGCAGCCGCTGGGTGGGCTCAAGTGTCCCCAAACGTCTCCGGGGTTTCAAAGGTGGCCCCATGTGGGACCGGCACCGCACAGTGCCCCCGTCCCGTTCATGCCCCGGGCGGGATCCCGAGCCGGGCGCGCT
The DNA here is from genome assembly GCA_026261815.1 of Monarcha castaneiventris obscurior. Lineage (NCBI taxonomy): Eukaryota > Metazoa > Chordata > Aves > Passeriformes > Monarchidae > Monarcha > Monarcha castaneiventris. Next base: position 98,055 of record JAMPIT010000500.1, on the reverse strand, counting down.
GCCGGTGCCGCCGCACGCGGCGGAGCCGTACCCGGTAGCGGGGCAGAAGGCGCAGCAGGAAGCACGCCAGCGCCTCGTCGCAATGGAAGGTGCCGTCGTGGGTGCCGATGCGGGCGGCGGGCTCGGGGTGCGGCCGCTTGTGCCCGGTCCCTGCCCCGGTCCCGGTGGCGGCCATGACCACGAGCCGGGCGGCGCGCGCCGCACTGCGCATGGCGGCGGGGAGGCCACGCCCCCACGAGACCACGCCCCCACCAACACCGCCCTTCCCGCCAATTTCTTCCCGCGCGTGCCCGGGATCGGCCCCGCCCCCGCGGCTGGGTGTGGAGAACGCCCCCTGGCGGCCGGGAGACGGAGATGGACACACGGACACGGGAACGGGGACACGGGGACACACGAGCCTGGGGCTGAGCTGATTTGCCCAAGGAGGAGTTTATTGGCCAGAGCCAGGGACCCTCCGGACACTGATCGTGGCCCAGGGGGGCTGTGACGGCTCTTCCCGGGGGTCTGGAGCCCCCCAGCTCCCAAATCCCCCTTCCCAGGGTTTGCTCCAGGTGGAGACAGGGGCCTGGAGCTGCCTCCAGACCACGGCAGGAGGAGGAAGCCGAGCTGGAATTGGGGTCCCTGCCCCGGGGGTCATCACCCCAACCCCAGAGTGGTCCAGCTCCAAAGTGGGGGTAGCTCCTGGAGATCCTCCTGCTCCCCAGTTCCCAGGGAATGCAAACAAAGCTTGTCCTGCTCTTCCCTTTGAGGGTCGAGGACAAAATTTCCCCTCTCAGGGCTTTCTCGGCTGCCTCTGGCTCATCCCAGTCCGGCGGCAGCAGCACCCGGGATGTGCTGGCGCTGTGGGGAGACCGTCCTTGGCACCTCCTGGCTGGAATTTGGGGTGTCCAAGCCCATGGGCACTGTGGCATTCCGGGGTGAGCAGAGCACGGCACTCACAGCAGCGCCCCTGAGCTCATCTCCCGCCACTCCCCTTCCAAACGTTCGGAAAAAGAAGGGATTTGAGGCAGCCCGGCCCCAAAACATCCACGGAGAGACCAACCAGTGCGCGGGGAAGCTGCTCCTGGAAGGGGAAGAACCCGAGCAGCGATGCCAAAACCCAACCCCTGCTCGGGCTCAGTCCCCTCCTTGTCCTGCCACAACCAAGGCTGGCTTCTCCCTTTTTCCCGAGGCATCCAGGGCGGATTTTCCCCTTTTCCCGGCCATCAGGAGATCTCGTTGCCGAACACCTCGAGCACCAGCGGTGTGAGCTGCATGCTGTGCTCGGGCTGGAAGGAGAGGCAGCGGTACTGCCGCGAGTGCTCCTCGTTGAGGCTGCGCAGGTCCGCGAGCTTCTGGATCATCTTGGCGTAGAGCAGGCGGCTCCCGGGCGGGGCGTGCCGGGCACGGATGTAATTCTGCAGCACCTCCGAGAGCCGCTCCTGCAGCACCTCCACCCGCGCCGGCTCCCGCACGCCCGGCCGGTCTGCGGAACAGGCGGCAGTGAGGGGAGCACCTGCTTTTGTGGCTTTTTAGGGTGTGGGTTGATTCCCTCCTATTTCTCCCAATCCCTCCCTTTTCTGTCCCTTTTTAGGGCCAGCCGTGCTCGGGGCTTTTCCCTCCCTTTTGTGGGATTTTAGGGCTTGGGGTTTCTTCCCTCCCTTCTGTGGGTTTTTAGGGTTTGGGGCGGGTTTGTCCCTACCTGGGGACAGGATGCAGATGGCCATGAGCAGCACGTGCTCCTCCTCGTGCAGGTTCAGCTTCTTCAGCCCCACCTGGAATTTCACCAGCGGCTCCAGCAGGTCCATGCTGTGCCCGGCTGCGGAGAGAACGGAACCTCAGAGGGCTCTGGAAAAGGATCTTTTCCTCTGGGAGAGGCTTTATTCCTCTGGAAGAGGATTTTTTCAGAGATACTGAGGTGGCACTGGAGACATTGAGGAGCCACTTTTTGCCCCCCAAGCCCCCCGAATTCAGGGCAGAACCCACCCCCTTTTTCAGCACAAAACCGGGTGCAGAGGGAAGCCACAACAGTGGGAAAACCACAGAATATCTGGATTTGGGGCTGGGATTCCCTTACCTTGGGTGACATCGCTGACCCTGTACTTGAAGTCGCTGCTGCCGCAGGTCCAGGACATGTCCTCGAGGGTGAAGGACTGGTTGGAGCGCAGCATGATCACCTCAATGGCGCTGCACTTGAGCAGCACGATCTGGTCCTCAGCCGACAGGTCCCTGCAAGAGGAATTTCCCTCTGGAGGGGATCAGGATGCTGAGGGGACAGAGGGGATGTGGAACAGGGCCAGGAGGAGCTGCCACCCTCCCAGGGTGGTCACCAGGCCCTCGGCTGGGACTTCCTCCCCAGAAATTCCCATTCCAGGGGTGTTTTCAGGTGGGTTTTTGCCCCAAAGCTGGAGTGAACAGGGCCTGAGGCCCCTCAGGAACCCCTCGAGTGCTGCAGCAGCTCCAGGTGTTTCCCTGATGGAATTTGGGTGCATTTTCCAAGGTTTTGGGAAAAGAGGAGAACCCAAGGAAGGGGGAGAGACAGAAAACGGAGCTGGGAAGGGAACAGAGCCGAGGGACAACTGGAAAGGGGAAACAGGGAAGGGTGTGAAGGGCAGGATGGGATTCCTGGGAGTGGGAAACGCTGGATTTGGGATCCAAGGCCTCACCTGAATCCTGGGATCATCTTGGCAAAGCCAATCACCTTCTGGATGCTGTAGCTGACCAGGTCAGCCAGGTGTGGGAGCATGGAGAGCTGCGAGAACTCCAGGTTCATGGAGGAGCTCTCGTCCTGCTCCTCCGACAGCGCTAGGCTGGAAAACGGCGGCGGCTCCATGGAATCTGCGCAGAGGGAAATGTTCTGAGGGGACCCCAGGGGGGTTTGCACCTGGATGAGCCCCCATAGGGAGTAAAAAAAGGCTCTGGAATGGCAAATTCGGGTGAAACTGCTGCAGTTCTGTCCCTGTCTCCTCTGGAGGGGTGAGAGAAGGGAACTTGGAAGGTTTTGAGGCCCCTTTTTCCACAGGGTGTTGGGATCCAGGGCCAGTTTGGGATTCAGGTCTGGGAATAGGGGATAGGGATGAAGAGGAGGAGGAGGAGCAGGGCAGACCCTCGTGGTAGTGCTAATTTGGGCTCTGGCACAGGCAGACCCTTCCCCATCCCCGGAATTTGGGGTTTGGGGTAGTTTGAGGCATCACCTCCAGTCCAAACCGAGCCCTGGGGTCCCTCCCCATGCTCCCAATCCCATTTTAGGGCTGGTAAGAGCCAGGGCACACCTGGGAATGTGCTGAAGGCCTCAGAGCCAAAGAGATCCGAGGAATCCTCGGATGACAGGTCCTGGGTGAGGAGGGATGAGGATTTTGTGGCCCCTCTGCTGCTGGGGTGGCTCCTCACGGGGGGCTGGAAAAGACAGAGAAAAGTCCCTGAGGAGCAGGGCCAGCAGGGGGATTTGGGGGTTTTGCAGGGGGAATTTGAGGGATAAAAGAGATTTTTGGGGTTGTACCCGGAATTTGGTGAAGTCAGCATAGGTGGGGTCGTAGGTTTTGCGATGGGCCTCTAGCAGGATGTCGATGACTTTCTGCTGCTCCTCCGACAGTTTGGGTTTGAGGCTTTCCCTGAGTGCTTCCTCCTCCTTCCTCTTCAGGATCATCTCCCGCTTCCTCTGCACCTCCTCATCCGTCAGGATGACTGGGAAAGGGAAAAGGGGAGGAATAAGGGATTGAAACAACCCCTGGATGCCACACCCAACACCTGGAAAATCGCTTTTTCCACCTGGAAAATAAATTTTTTCACCTGCAACCCCTTGGCTCCGGTTTCCTGCTGTGCCCAGGAGATTTCTGGTGCTTTCAGGGAAGGATTTGGGGGCATCAAGGCCATGCCAGTCATGCCCTGTGTCTGCTCTGCTCCCTCCCTGTTTGCTCAGCGCGCTCCCAAATCCCAATCCTGAAACCCTCGGGGCTGGTGGGTTCACCCAGCTCTGGCTCCTCTTGGCTCCCAGCTGCCACCCAGGGGTGTCCAGCACTGCTTCAGGGCACTTTTAATCTGATATTTAAGGTCAAGGCACAGCTGAACCTCCCCCGCCCTCAGGGCTGGGGATTTATGGCTTTTATTGGGGTGGCGGCGCTCAGCAGCGGCCAAAGGTTGGGCTCCACGCAAGGCTGAGCCTGTTTATTTAGGGAAAAGGAGCAGCCAGGGCAATTTGGGCTCAAATCTTCACTTTTTTATCAAGAACTCCAAGCTCTAAGTAGCCTCAGGGGGGCTGGAAGAGAAGAAGAAGGGATTTTTTGCAACTAGGGAGCTGCACAAATCTCTGGGGGTCACAACTCCTGAGAGCGCTGGGTGGGACGGATCCCCCCAAAAGCAGGAACTCCTTTCCTCAGCCTTTTCTCCAGGGACTGGAGACCCCCTAGGGGTTGTTTTTAAATTCCCTGGGTGCAGAGATTGGATTCTGGGAGAGTCAAGGTGGAATTTAGGGCGAGAGGTCAGCGGGAGGAGCTCGGGGCAAGGAACCCTCGGCCTCCCCTGCTCCTTTGGCCAAGGGCGATTTTCCATTTTCCATTCTCCATTTTCCAGCCTTGCACAATCTCAGAGGGGCCGGGGAGATCTCAGAAGATCTGGCTGGGGCTGAAAACTCTCCCAGCTCCCCCCTTGGAGCTCTGTGGCTGCCAGAGCCCAAATTAACCCCGGCACGAGGGTCTGCGCTGCTCCTCCTCCTCTTCATCCCACACTCCCAGACCTGAATCCCAAACTGGCCCTGAATCCTAACGCCCTGTGGAAAACAGGGCCTCAAAACCTCCCAGATTCCCTTTTTCCAACTAAAAATAACCCCAACCCCTCGTCCTCCCTCATTTTTCCAGTGGCAAAGTCCATTTTTAGCTATTTTTAGCCTCTCTGGGTCAGTTTTGGTTAATCCAGGCAGGAGTTGCTAACGGGGCTGTTTACACGTTAACTCCTGTGGGAAAAACATGGAGAAAACCTGGAGAAAACCCCCTGGAATTGCTGCCCAGGAACTTTCCAGACTTTCCTGGGTAATTAATTGGTTGCTGGTGCAAATTAAAGCATTGACCTCATTAGGGGCTCCCCAGGAAACAGGGACAGCCCCCCAAAATTTGGGGACAGCCAGTGTGGGGCGTGGCCTTTTCCACCCTCACCAAGGTGCCAATCCCAAAGAACAAAATCCAGGGATTTCCATCAGGATCATTGAAAATTTGAGCATTTTTTTCCCACAAACACCTCCAAATTTTGATTTTCTGGAGGCCCTGGGGTGACATCAGGCTCTGTTTGCTCCCTATTCAGCACATCAGGGAAAGGCCCTCCTTCCACATCCTGAATTTCCAGCTCCATGGACACCCTGGCCACAATCTCCCAGCAGAAAATGTTTGGTTGGAGCTCTCCAGGAGGCCTTGCACACCTCAAACACATTTTATTTTTAAAAGCCACTTATCTCTAAATACACCCAGAGAAAACAAACATTTGGGCCACATTTGTGTGTTTGGACTGGGCTTAAAAACTGCTTTAATTCCCTCTGCTGTTGACTTAAGTCCCTGCTCTATCCCACATGGAAAAAAAGGCTCGGAAAAAAAATCCCAGAGGGAGAGGAGGAAAACCCAACCCGGCTCCACAGGGATGGGGAAGCTCCTCCAGCTCTCCCTGTGGAGCGTGGAAAATGCTGGAGAAGAGGATTTTCAGAGCCACTGGGAGCCATGGAGCAGATTTTCCCCAAAAATCCAGGAAAATCTATGAGAAAACAACTCCAGGGTGGGAAGGAATCATTAAACCAGCTCCTCTCAATCATTACCTGCTGCTTCCCCTGCCCTTTGCATGCCCCTGGGATGTTCCAAATCCCACCCCTGGCACCAGGAACACAGAAAAGGGACCGGACACAGCCCCTGGAGCATTCCCAGGGGTCATTCCCGGGAGCTGGACACTCACATTCCTTCATCATCCCGATGTCCACGCAGCGCTTGAGCCGGCAGGCCTGGCAGTGCCGCCGGTTGTCCTTGGTGATGTGGCAGTCCCCACTGAAGGGACATGTGAACATGGCCTTCCTCTTCATGCTCCTCCTGGAAAAAAGCAGGAAAAGGGAAAAAAACCACCTTTTTGGGCTGAATTCCCACTGGTTTGGCTGACACTGCAAACATCAGTTGAGTTGGGAGCCGCAGGCACTGCTGGAAAAAGGAAATTTCCCACAGGGAAATATCCAAGGGGTTCAGCCACGGGTTAATCCTAAAATGGTTTGGGGGCAAATGACCTTAAACCTGGCTTGCTCCCCTTCCTGTAAACCAGGCTGCTCTAAGCCCAGCCCAGCCTGGTGGGTTTAAGCAGATTTTTGGGTCTAAACCGGGATTTTTAAGGCCAGGAGGGTGGAAGGACAGAAGGATTGCAGAGGAACCCCCCCAGCAGCAAAATAAACCCGAGCTGGGGTCGTGTGGTTTAAACTGAGCCGCCCTAAGCCCGGCTTTGCTGGCAGAACTGGCCTGAGCACATTTTGGGGTGTGCAGGGAGAGGAATTCTCGCTGCAGGACACGAGAGGAAGGAGCCCAAAATGACAGCCCTGAGCTGCAGCGAAACCACAGCCGGAACGGGAACGCGGAGCCTCGGGACAAAGGGGCAGAGCAGAACCAGCCGAGGGCAAAGGGTCAGAGCCAGAGCCTTCCAAAGAAAAAGGGTCAGAGCCAGACTCTTCCCAGGAAAAAGAGCCAGAGCCAGAAAACTTCAGGGAAAAAGGGTCAGAGCCAGAATCTTCCAAAGACAGAGGGTCTGAGCCAGAATATTCCAAGGATAAAGGGGTCAGATGGGATTTTGGGAAGGAATTCCTTCCTGTGAGGCCCTGGAATGGAATTCCCAGGGAAGCTGTGGCTAAAACTATGAATAAAAAATCTCCAGTATGGATAAAATTCCCCAATATTTCCTCAGGCTGCAGCCCCAGGAATCAAAAGCTGGTTTTGAGAAGGGAGATGTCAACAAAGCGGCTTCACTCTGCCCTCACCTGCCGGGAATTTGGGATTTTTGGGAATTCATCCCAAAAAAATGGATGGCAGGGCCCTGTTTTGCCCTGTTCCACCAAAACTTTTAGAATTTTGCTGTCCCCAATGAAGACAAACAATCCCAGTACTCGGAATTCAGCCATGGACACCCCAAAATTCCCAATTTTGGTGCACAAAAAGCTCTTTTTTTCCCCCCAAAAACCCAGGGAAAGGCTGGGAGTACGCAAACAACGAGGCCTTGGAGCAGGGAAAAACATTCCCGGGGCTCGGGGCAAGCCAAAATTCCAGGTTTGGAATGAAAATTGCAGCTTGGGTGGCTCCAGAGGCTCCCAGGGCAACACCGGAGCTGGGCTCGGCTGAAATTCCATGGAAACCTTCCCAAGCCACCCATTCCCGGAAGGATTTGGGATCCCAGGGGCTAAAAATAGCCGATTCCAGGCCTCATTCCCAGCCTGGAATGAGGGAATTGGGTTGGGAGGTTGGGAGGGCTCCAGGGGGGAGTGGGACTGGGGACAGAATTCCCAAGGGACAGAATTCCCAAGGGGGAGAGCAGAATTCCCTGGAAACGCCAGATTTTGGGAAGAGCCACTCCAGAGGATCCCCTGCCCTTCCACATCCCCCAATTTCAGAGTTTTTGAGGAGATTTTAGGACTTTTTGGCTCGGAAAAAATCCCAATTTGTGACCCCAGAGGAGTTTTCCCACACTCCCCCCCTTTTGTGGAGCTCTGCAAGGCTCCCAGCTCCATGAAAAACCCTGGAAAAACCCATCCCAAGGTTCCAAAACGACCAAACAATTGACTATTTCCCCCCCTTAAACCCTGGGAATGCAGAACTGCCTGGAATTCTGGGCCTGTTTCGAGATCCCGTTGGATTCCCATTGGGATACCCAAGTTTTTCTGGGATGGGGACATTCCCGAGGATCCAGGCCCACCTGAAGAAGCCCTTGCAGCCCTCGCAGGTCATGGCGTTGAAGTGGAAGCCGGTGGCTCTGTCCCCGCAGACCCCGCAGATCCTGGGAACGTTCCGCTCAGAATCTCCGGTGGGATCGGGCAGGGAGGTGCTGGAAGCACCCGGATCCATGGCTGGGAGGGGGAAAAAAACTGGGATTTGTCACGAAAATTCAGGATTTTTCTTTTAATTCCCACTGATTTGGGGCAAAAACAGGGGTTTATTACTAAGATTATTACTAAAATTTAGGATTTTTCCACGGATTCCCACTGATTTGGGCAAGGAATTTTTATTCCCATTGGCTCGGGGCATTAAAACCTCCCAAATAATCCAATTTTTGGGATTCTGGAATGCCAGGAAAGCTCTGGGGAAGGCTCAATTAATGCCTTGCTAATGAGTCAAAACAACCCAGAGGCTCCTTAAAAATTCCTGGTGCCTCTGGCAAGGAATTTTCCTTTTTTCCCATTACAAACCCACCCATTCCCAAATGCCAGCGGCAGCAAGCGCTGGAATCCTTTAAATCCATTCAAATCCCATTAAATCCCAATTAAATCCCAATTAAATAATATCCTCTGCTTTGGGGCTGTTTTCCGGGGATTCCTGAGGGGGATTTTGAGTGCGAATTTTGGGATTCCTGAGGGAAATTTTGGGTCAAGATCCGAATTTTGGGGCTTTCCCTGGAATTCCCTGAGACAGCATTCCCAGCTCTCCTTTCCCGCCGTTCCCAACCAAAGCCTGGATTTTCACCTTCATTCCTTTAATTCCTTTGGAATTTTGCTTTCATTTGGATTTTCCCAGACAGGCCTCAGGGCTGGGGTTGGGCTGGAGGATCCCTGGGGATCCCTTCCCGTATTTTGTGAAGATCCCATTGAATCATCTCCCAAAACCGATCCCAAACAAAGAACTCCCGAAATCCCACAGGAGCTGCTCCATTGGGATGTTCCAGATAAACAAAATCCCGACGAAAACCGGGACAGGGAAAGGGTGAAAGTTTCCCAACGGAATCGGAGCAAAGAGCAGGGGCAGATCCAACGCCCCAGGAATTCCGGCTGGGAAAAACGAGCTCGGCAACTCTGGAGCTCCCAGCCCTGGAACAGGAGGGAACTCTGGGATGAGGAATTTGGGATCCACAGATCCTGGTTTTCTCTGTATCCCATAAAGAATTGGGAATATTCCACTTTCACAGGTTCCCCCTGGAGCTGGCACTTCCAGTCCCATAAAAATGTGGGAATATTCCAGGTTAAACCCTTGGAGTGGCATTCCCTGTGTCCCAAACGCATCCCACTGCTCCTTTTCAACGGGCAAATCCAGGGAAGGCCGGCAGGGAGAAGCTGCCCCTGCTTGTGGCAAATTCCAAAACTCCTCCAGAGCTTCTCCCTGGATTTCGAAATATTCCCAAACAGGTTCTGGCTCCGTCACCCTCGGGAGAGAGAAAACCACCCTGGTAAAATGCAATTCCCAGGAATCCGTGATTTTTTTTTTTTTTTTTTTTTTTAATTTCTAGCCTCCCTTGGGCTTTTTTGTTGCTCCAGAGGGAGGGAAAATTCCAACAAAATTCCAGCAAAATGCTCCTGAAAACAGGGATTGGGGAGAGGAGCTGGAATTCAGGGAATTTCAACCTTAATTCCCTGGATTGGAGCAAGGATTGTCTGATATTCCTGGTACAGGAACCCTGGGAATGGCCAGGGAAGGTTTAGCATGGGTTTTAGGGAAAATTCCTCATCCAGAGGGTGATCAAGCACTGGAAAAGCTTCCCAGGGAATGGGCACAGCCCTGAGGCTGCCAGAGCCCAAGGAGATTTTGGAAAATGCTCTTGGATATTTGGGATTTTTGTGTCCAGTGCAGGGCTGGGAATAGGATTGGATGATCCCAACTCGGAATTTTCCAGGATTCCGGCTCCTCCCTGCAAGGAAGGGTCCGGAATCCACAGCCTTGGAATCCCACGTGGGATCAGGGCCTTTCTAGGCCGTGGCCCTGCCCCACAGGAAACTCATTTCCCAACATTCCCAGTGGGTAAAGGCCAACATCCAACTCCATTCCCAGCAGGAGCAACCCCATGGATTTGGCTGAGGGGGATTTTTGGTGTGGGATGTCCAAAATCCACCCAAAATCCACCTCAAACCCTCTCATTCCAGGGGCCCAACAACTGCTAAATCCCCGAAATCGCTGCACCTGCTCCACTTCCGACTTTTTCAGCTGCTTCATTTGCTAATTAATGGATTATTTAATCCGGAAAGGTGGGGAGATACCCATGGAGAAAGGAGCAGTGGGAAGAGAGGGAGAAGGGGACAAGGACGAGCTGGATCCCAAATCCTAGCTTTTCCCACCTGTCTGGACAAGCCAGGAGGAAAATTCCAACTGATCCCAGCACGTGACAGGGCTGGGCCCTGCCCTGCTTCTTCCCTGGCAATTTTCCTGCAGCTGGAGTTGCTCAGAAATTGAGAGGGAATTCTGCTTTTCCCCTTCCCAAGAGGAGCTGCAGCATTCCCAGTCCAGCCGGAGTGGGAATTGCTCTTCCCAGCTGTTCCTGGGCTGCAAAAAGACCCAAAGATGACATTTTTTGTGCTGGAAAAGGACCCAAAAATGACATTTTTTTGTGCTGCGAGCAAAACCCTGCCCTGGACCAGCTCCCTCTCCTTCAAGGATCTCAAATCTCCCTTGGATTCGGGAATCAGATCCCACCTCAGCCTTTTTCCTGCCCGCTTTGGGACACAGCCGTTCCCAGACCTTTTGTCCCCAACTCTCCTGGCTGGAATTGTCACCCCTGGGAGCAGCAGGAGGAGTTTTTGGGAGTGGGAATTTATCGGGAATGAAACAACCCCAAAATCCCAATTTTTGGGCCCTGTCCTTTAGGGCAGGGGCCACCCTGGGCAGCAGCAGGACACAAATCCAGGTTTTTCCCATGGAATTCTTGGAGTGTCCCAGCCCCTCAGGAAGGGATTGTGGAGCTCAGGACTCCTCCATTGCACCACAGGGCCAGGAGGAAATGGGAGAAAAAGCAAAATTCCAGGATAACTGCACTGGGGAGGGCTCTCCATATGGAAAAATTCCCAAAGCAGAGGTGGAAGGGCAGCACCAACCCCACACTGTGGAATAAAATCCTCTTTTTGTGCTGGAAACAGCCCCAGAAGAGCCCTGGGAAGGTGTGGAGGGACCCAAGTGGTTCCCAGCTGTGGTGATTCTCAGGAAATCTGGGATTTGCTGTCCCCTCCCAGGTGAGCCCAAGGCCAGGGGACATGTCCTGGTCTAACAATAGAGCTGGGCCTTGTCAGGCTCTGGAGCAGGGGATTTATGGAGCTGGGAAGGATTTTTTGGGAGGAGGGGTCGTTTTTAGGGAGCTCTCTGGGGCAGCAGGGTTAGGAGACCCCAAATTCCTGTCTCTCCCCTGGGATGTGCCTGGAGGAAAAAGGAATTTTCACTTCAGGAGACCTCCAGATCTCTGTCCATTCCCTGTTCCTGGGATGTGCGAGGTGAGAAAGGGAATTCTCATTCCCCAGAGCCTCATCTTGCCCAAGGAAAGAGGAGGAGGAGGAATGGGAATGATGAAGCAGCTGGAGCTGTTGCAGCCTGGAATTGGGAAATTGGAGCAGCAGCCACGCCTGGGGCATGGAGAAGGTGAGAAAACCCTCAGGAAATGGCTCAAGCTTTTCCAGAGAAAAATCAAGAAGGCCTCATGTGCCAAAAATCCCCTTTTCCACCCAATCTGCCTCCAGCAAAACTTGCTGGGAGTTACAAAAACACTCAAGAATCGCTCCCGGAAAGGAAGAATCCCTCCCCAGCATCGCTGTCCCACTGCCCAGGAGAACCTGGAGCAGCTCCCTGGGATTCCCGAGAATGAGGAAACGCCTTTGGATGCCCGGATAAAGATTCCAGGTATTGTTTTCCACCCCTTTCCCATTTATTAGCGGCAGAAAAGGGCGAGGGTTGAGCTGATAAGAGCCGAGATAAGAGAAATGGGCCCGAGGAGGAGCTGAGTCAGCAGCGGCTGGAGATGAAGTGGCACCGGGGACATCCGGGCAGTGCCACCCCGGCCCTGGCAGGAGGAGAAGGAGGAGGAGGCGCCGCCGTCCCCATCAGCTCCCTCCGTTTCAGAGCCTCGGAGAGGCCCGGACCTTCCTCGGCCGTTGCCGGGATTTTTGTTCCATTCTCACCTCGGTTCAATCTTAGTTTTCCCGGATCTTTGCTCCCCTCATTTTCCCCCATCATCTCCCTGATTTATTTGTAATTCCCAGAACCGTTCCCCATCCCATTTCTCTCCTTTTTAGGTTCCTATTTCCATCCCAGTCCACCTTGAACCGGGATTTTCCCTCTCCCAATCCCTGACAATTCCAGAATTTACCCTCCAGGAACTCGGGCCAGGCTGGCTCTGCTGTCGCTCGGCCACAGGAGGTTAAAAATTATTCCTGGAGCAGGGTTAGCCATTAAATGGGAAAAAAACCCTGGACTTTCCATTTATTCCATTTATTTCTCCCTAAACACAGCAGGAATCAGGGAAACAACCCCCAGCAACGACCCAGGGGTATCTTCACCTGGGGAAAACTCTGATTTTTGGGATTTTTGTTATTGCTGGGACATCTCAGCCCTGATCTGGTCACACCCTGGAGATCTGGGGCAGACATCTCCCATCATCATCGTCGTCATCATATCCCAGACTTTCCTTGCTCCGGGATTCCAGAGGGAACCCAACCTCACCCCGGCATTTTTTCCCCTTTATTTCACCCCGTTTCCACCAGGTCCAGGCCAATCCCGGGGCTTTTTAAACTTTATTGAACGTCATTTATGCAATTTTTTGCCCCCTTGGTTTCAATCTTTAGCTCCCTGGATTTTTACTGCCCTCACTCCTTGGTTTAACCCCAATTTCCCTCGATTTTGGCTCCCCTCATTTCCCTGGAATTTTGCTCCATTCACACCTTGGTTTAATCTTAATTTCCCTAGATTTTTTTCTCCCCGCACCCCAGGTTTAAATTTAATTTCCGTGGATTTTTGCTGCCCTCACCCCTGGGTTTAACCCAACCTTCCCCGGATTTAACCAGTTTCCCGGGATTTTCGCTCCCCCCGCGTGTCCCGCCGCGGCCGCGGCTCCTTCCCCGAGCCGGAGGAAGATGAGTCACGGGCGGCTCCGGGGGAGGAGGAGACGCCGCAAAAACGTCGCTTCTCCCGAAAACCTCTTTCCGAGAAAAAAAAACCCCCAACTTTTTTCAAAGCTCCAGCCTTGAAAACGAGAGGAAGGAACGTCTCTACCGGCCCCAAACCACCCCAAAAACTTTTTTAGGGTGCCCAGGGGAGGATCCCCCAATTATAGTGCACAAAATCCCCACGTACCTTTATTTTCGTGGTCCTGGCACGGCTCGGGATCACTCCAAAATATGGGAAGGCGCTGGGGAATTAAAAAGGAGGGGGATTAATGCCGTGCCAGGAGCTCGGCCCCCCAAAATCCCCGATTTGGGACCTTGAACGTAGGTCTGAATTGGGCGCTGAATCAAGAGAGCAGACAGAAACCCTAAAATCACCTTACAGGAAACCCTAAAATCACATGAATACCCCCATCAATATCCAGGAACCCCAAAATGACACTACAAGAGAGACCAAAATCTCATGCACACCCCCACAGCCCCCAGAAATTCCCCGGTTTCAAAGCCCCCCCCAGAAAGGGGGAGCCCCAGAGAGCGGGGAGGGACAGCGGTGCCTTTCCGGGATGTGGGGACGCCCCAGAGCAGCCCAGAACTCCGGGGTGAACTCAAATTTCTGGGGGTGGTTAGGGCTGAGACGGGGCAATCCCTGACGCCCCCAAAACCAGGAGCCACCGCCAGAGAGGCTGAGAGGGACCGGGACAGCCCCAACCCTACGGGGGGATCCTAATTTTGGCAGGGAAAGCCCCGAGAGCCTCCAGCTGAGGCGGGACACGGGGGTGAGGGGATCTCACCGGGGACCCCCAACCCCTCCCAGGGCACCGCGGGGGTCAAACTCACACGGGAAACCCAAACCAGAACGGGAACACCGCGAGCCCAAACCAGGAAGCACCGGGAGCACCGGGGATCCTCAACGCCCTCCTCCCCGAGTCCCTCCTGCCGGCGCGGACATCCCGGGAGTGCCGAGTGCCCGCGTCCCTTCATCCCCAGGGTACCCCACGGCCCTTGCGCCCCGGACCCCCCGCTGCCCACGGGAACGGCCGTCCCCGGTTTGCCGCAGCGGGCACCCCCTGTGTCCCGGGGAGCGCCGGAGGCACGGCGGGCACTGAGAGGGGTTTGGCCTGGCCCCGCTGTCCCCAGCCCGGTGCCCCGGTACTCCCCGTGCTCCAGTACCTGCGCTCCAGCCCCGCGGCCCCCCCGGCCCGGCCGCTGCCGCGTTTTGACGGGAACGGGCGCCCCGCCCCCGCCCCCTCAGCTCAGGCCACGCCCCCGCGGGGCTCCACCCCGCCAATGCCAGCGCGGCACCGCCTCGGAACCGCCCACCCGCGCCATATAAGGTCATGTGTGGGCGTGGTCACGCCCACTGGGGCGGAGCGGAAAATCGCACGTGGGGATTCGCGCGGGGGCTTCCCCGGAGGGGCCGCGGCCGCCCGGTGCCCACCGGACCTCCTCTGCCCTCCCAGTTGCCCCCCGGCCCGGCCGCTTCCCGCTGCCCCCCGGTTCCCGCTGCCCGCCCGATGCCCACCGGACCTCCGCTGCCCGCCCCGTCTCCGCTGCCCACCCTCTCCTTGCTGCCCACTCGATCCCGCTGCCCACTCGGGAGGCCCCAGGCAGGCAGGGGACTCTTGGGGTGCCAGCGCCCGGCGCTTTGGGGGCTGCCCCCCCTCCAGAAAGCCCCGTGGCTTCGGGCAGCCGATCCAGCTCCCGGTGAGTGCCCAGGGCCGTACTGGAATGGGACGAACACCGCCAGCGCCCGAGTGCCGCACCCAGCACTCCCGGCTCTTTGCAACCTACAGCTGCTCCCGTTGTCCCCACAGAGCCCCGGCCCCCACATCAGAAGTCTGAACCGAGCCCGGGAAACCGCAGGACACCTGGATTTGGCTGCTCCTGAAGCATCTGATGGTGTTTGGGACAAAGCAAAAACCGACCCTGATCGTCCAAAATCCCATTATTGAGGTCTTGGAATGTGGGGATTTTGGCAGAGCCAGCTCAGCGCAACTAAACCCAGCCCAACCCAAAGATGCGTGGCACGCTGCATCCCAGTCTAAAAAAATCGGCATATTCCGCAATTTTCCCCTTTCCATCCTCAGCCCCCCGCCCGGGATGCAGCCACCTGCAACACGGAACAAAGCAGCGAGAAAGGCTCCCAGAAAACCGCTCCTGCTGCTCCCAGGGTTTATCGGGTGTCCCCTAAACCCAAAATCCCGGGAGCAAACGAGCCCGCGGTGCAGAGGAGCCCCCGCAGCCGCGGGCACCGGGTTCAGCCGCCGTGGTTTGCGTGGGGAAAACGCTTAGAAATCGCCTTTAAATTGATTTAATGAGACTGATGAGGGGAAAACAACGTCTGGGAAGAAATGGGAGCTCATCAGAGGCAATTTCGTGTCGCGGAAGGATTTCCGGAGGGTGCAGAGTGGTGGAAGCTGCTCATCCCCTCCCGGCGTTTTTGGGATCGCAGCTCTTTCCACGTCCAAAAAATGTCCCAAAATCTCCCAAGGCTTTTCCCCACTGACTCGGCCGTGCCCAGAGCAGCGTGACACATTTTCCATAAGAATTTGCTGCCATTCCCACCTTTTTCCCACCGGGAATTTGTGGCCCCCGAGCTCCGGGGAAAGTTTGTGGACGATGAGGGTTTGAATTCCCTCCCTTTCTCCCGATTTCCTGCTGTTTTTCCACCCTCAGTCCGAAGGGGTCTGGGGCCAAATCCCAGCTCTGCTCCGCATCCCTGGGACAGCCAGGGATGTGCAGGGATTCGTGAGGATTTAATTCCTGCACGGAAATTTCAAGAGCTGTGACCCGGAGCCGCAGTTTTTGTGCTGCTCCAGCCTGGAAAAAGGGATCGGCGGGGCTGGGAGAGGAGGGTGAGGGCTCAGGGATGTGGAGCGGCAGGAACTGGGAATTCCGAGATCTCCCCAGATCATCGTTTGGGGTGGGAAGGGACCTTAAGGACCGTCATTCCCACCCCTGGAATTGTCCCTGGACGGGGCTTGGAGCCACCCGGGAGAGCGGCAGGTGTGGGATAAACGGGGCTGGATGAACTCGAAGGTCCCTCCCAAAAAGTCCCGCGATTCCATGATCCCGTTCCAAGGTTCAGAAATCCCTGAGGGATGCATGGAAAAGCGGGAGAAAAGCCCAAATCCGATATTTCGCTTGGAGCAGCGATCCCTCATTCCCGGAGCCCCTCCCAGGATGGATCCGGACTCGCCCCATCCCAGAGGAGCGGAGATTTCCCGGGAAGCGCTTTCACAATCCTACCCGGCGGCTGGAAAGGGAGCTTTCCCTCCCCTTTCTGCCCATTCCTGCTGGATTTGGGACAGAAAAATCCGGGGAAAAAAATGGGATTAAACCCAAGACGCGACAGGAGCCGAGTGGAGGCTGCGGGGGAGTTTTGAGTTCTTTCCCTGCTCTGGGAATTCTCTGCCGGGAAGGTGCAGGAAGGAGCCGGGGGAAGGAAAGGGCCGGGAATTCTCCCCCCTGCCTGGAATTTCGCTCCTGGAAAGGAGAGGAGAAATGATCCATAAAATTTCCATGGGACACAGCTCCCGCGGCCGGGCAGGAGGTGCCTCTGGAGCTCACAAAATGTTTAATTTTTTTTCCGTGAATTTTATTTTGATGGTTTGGTTGATGGGGAGAGGGAGGAATTTCATTTTCCATCGGTTTTCCCGTCGGAAAAAATCCCACGGGAGGGAATTTATTGAAGGAAAATGGACCCGGGAGCGGGAGGGGCTGGAGCGGGGGGGAAGGAAAGGCTGGGAGCGATTTTTCCCAAAAAATTGGGACATCCTGGAGGTGATGCTGGCCTCAACTGGGACGGGTGGGCTCGGACTGGTGTGGGACTGGTCCTTACTGGGAGCACAGCCCTCGGACTGGTGTGGCAGCAGTCCGTACTGGGAGCAGGGCTGTCACACTGGTGCGGCACCAGTCCGTACTGGGAGCGGGGCTGTCACACTGGTGCGGCACCAGTCCGTACTGGGAGCGGGGCTGTCACACTGGTGCGGCACCAGTCCGTACTGGGAGCGGGGCTGTCACACTGGTGCGGCACCAGTCCGTACTGGGAGCAGGGCTGTCACACTGGTGCGGCACCGCTCAGTGCCGCTGTGAGGGGGCCCCCGCTTGCACACGGATCTCCAAACTGGGGGGGGGCGGCCCCAAACTGGTCCTGCCCCACCCCTCCAGCCCCACGCATGCGCGCTCCGGACGGGGCTCCCGCGCTGCGCGCACGCGCGCGATTTGCGTCACGACACGCCCTGCCACGCCCTGCCACGCCCTGCCACGCCCACCGGAATAACGCGTTGGTTCTACGCGTGCGCAACTGTGACCACGCCCGGCACATGCAAATGAAGGGTGTGGTCACCGACTCCACCCCCGAGAATTGGCGCGTGCGCTTTCGGTGAACGACGGGGCGTGGCTCTCCAACCCCCGCCCACCTCTGTGACGTACAACCACACCCAAGGGGCGTGTTCTAGAGAACTCCGCCCACCGCGCCTGACGGTTGGTGGGCGGGGCGATGGCGAGCCCCCGCCCACCTCCGGCTGGCGCCGTTGCCACAGCGACGGCGGCTGCGCGCGGGTGCGGGAGGCGGCGCTGCTGCCGTGGCGAGCCCGGGGCGCGCGCTCGTGGCGGGAAAGGGGCGCCCCCTGCCGGGGGGCGCTGAGGGACGGGGTCCCTGCAGGAAGGGGTCTGTGTGGGGGGGGTCTCTAAAGGGGGGCTTTGTGGGGGGGTCTCTAAAGGGGGGGTCTCTCAGGGAGGGGTTCTGTGAGGGAGGGGGTCTCTGAGGGGGAAGGTCCTGAGGGAGGGAGTTTCTGAGTGGAGGGTGTCTTAAAAGGGGGTTTCTTGAGGGAGGGGTCCCTGAGGATGGGGAGGGTCTCTGAGGTGGGGGTCTGGGGAGTCCGTAGTGGGGCCTGTTCCTCTCGTGGGGTCTCAGGGGCTCTGGAGATGTTCCTGAGGGGG
Source organism: Monarcha castaneiventris obscurior (assembly GCA_026261815.1). Taxonomy (NCBI): domain Eukaryota; kingdom Metazoa; phylum Chordata; class Aves; order Passeriformes; family Monarchidae; genus Monarcha; species Monarcha castaneiventris. Next base: position 80,069 of record JAMPIT010000500.1, on the reverse strand, counting down.
TGTGGACGAGCCCGGGACCTGTTTTTTGGGGTGGAGGCCGCCTGAGAAGATGCTGCTCTCGGTGGAGGGGAGGGTGCCTTGGGGGCTGGAGATGCACCCCATCCCTTTCACCGGGGAAGCCCCTTAGGGACAGGGACACTTCGTGGTGGGTTTAGGACGTGTGAGAGGGGCGCTGTGGCTTAGAAAGGGCTTCAAAACCCCTTTAACGCCCCTGAGCTGCTCCTGCCACCTCTCACAGGTGACAGAACTGTCCCCATCAGCCACCACCATGGGCTCTGTGCTGTCCCTGTCTGCCATCAGCGCTGCCCCGAGCCGGGGAAAGGCCGAGGATGAGGAGGACGAGGAATTATTGGACAGCCAGGAGCCCGTGGAGGACGTGGCCAAGATTCCCTACATGGAATTCACGGGCCAGGACAGCATCACCTGTCCCACCTGCCAAGGCACTGGCCGCATCCCCACAGGTGGCTGCTCCTCTGGGGCCTAAACACCCCAAAAAACAGCTTTAAACAGCGAAAAAGGGTCACATTTTTATGTGTTGCTCCCATTTTGCTTCCCAGAGCAGGTGAACGAGTTGGTGGCTCTGATCCCCTACAGTGACCAACGGCTTCGTCCTCAGAGAACGTAAGAAAGGAGCTTTTTTATCACTTACTGCTGCATTTAGGGGTTGTTTTCACCCCAAAAAATAGGATTTAAAGTGTGATTTTAAATATTTCCACTGTGGGCACAATGATCCCACTCCCACCTTCCATCCCCATGCTGGAGTTTTGGGAGCAACTGCAAAAAAAACCCCAAAATGCTGCTTTGGTTGCTCATTGCCCGACTCCAAATGCGTAAAAAGGGAGGATTTTGAGAAGTTTTGATAGTAAAAACGTGTGAGCAGTTCTTGGGTGCCTCTTCCAATGAAACCAAATATGAGGTGGGGTTTTTTGGGACCTGAATCTTGCAGAGGAGGTGAAGAATTCCCTGTTTTCTTCCCAGGAAACTCTATGTCCTACTCTCAGTGCTGCTCTGCCTGCTGCTGTCTGGCCTGGGCGTTTTCTTCCTCTTCCCCCACTCGGTCCTGGTGGACGATGATGGCATTAAAGTGGTCCGGGTGTGGTTTGACAGGAAAAACTCTGCTGTCCTCCTGGCCATCACGGTAAATTTTCCATGGATTTGGGAAAATAAATCACCAGGGGAATGAGCCAGCAAGGTCAGGGTTGTTTTTGTCCCCTCCAGGCCACCCTGAGGATCAGGAATTCCAACTTCTACTCGGTGGCAGTGAGCAGCCTGAGCAGCCAGGTGCAGTACATGAACACTGTGGTGGGCAGCCAGCAGCTCACCAACGTCTCCAGCATCCGGCCCCTGAGGGACAAACTGGTACTGACTGGGAGTTCTGGGAGCTGCACCTCAGGACTTCACTGTCCAGGGGCCACAGCAGCTTTTGCTCTGTCCACTCCTTCAAAAAAATGGGGTTGAAGGGTGATCAAATTGCACTGAAATCTGTTTATTTTGCTCTGTTACAGGTGAATTTCACAGTGAAGGCAGAGCTGGGTGGATCCCTGTCCTATGTGTAGTAAGGATTTACTGCTCCCTGTGGATACCTGGCGGGCAGGGAGGGTTGAAGCTGCTTTGAGTAAAATTTGGGAAATTAATCTGGAAGTCACTCACTTTTCCTGCTCAATTACTTCACCAGGAATTTTCTCGAGCTGCTGTGAGATGGTTTTGTTAACACCAAAGTGAAAAATACCAGCAGGAGCTGCCAAAAAAACCCCAAATTCCTCAAGTTTTCCCTCCCCTGCTGACTGATTTCCTTGATCTTTTCCAGTTTTTTCTGCACTTTGCCCAAGGTAAAGGTCCACAACATCGTGATTCTCATGAGGTGGGTCCTGCTCCTGCTTTGGGTTCTTGGGGCTCTTTTCCCACCTCAAAGATTCTGTTCTGGGCTTCCCAAATCCTAAGGGAATTGCAGCCATGGATTTGGGCTCCAGGGAGAAAATCCTGCTTGGATTTCCCCTAAATTCACCCCAAATCCACCTCAGGGTCAGGTTTTAATCCAGCCCAGGGGTGTGAAACATGGGCTAGAGCACACAACTCCCTCCAGGTGCTGCAATTCCCACTTTTTCACCAAAACCCTCAGGAACTTGGGATTCTTCTGGGGAAAAGAGGAATAGTGTGATGAATACAGACCTGCTGGGTTGTTCTTTTGCCCTGCCAGGACCTCGGTGAAGCTCTCCTACATCGGCCACAGCACCCAGAGCTCTCTGGAGACCTTCCACTATGTGGACTGCAGCTCCAACTCCACGGCCCCGCTGCTCCCCCTGGCACGGGGGGCACCCTGAGGGCGCCCGGGGGCACAGAGGGACCTGAAGCCACCTCAAACTGGCAGCAGAGGGACCGCGAGTGGCTCTGCAGGGACAAACTGGCAGCTCTGGGGCCCTTTGGAGCGCTGCTGGGGGTTGTTCCTTCCCTTCCTTTTTGGGAAGGAATCTGGAACTTTCCCTCCTGAACTGGGGGCTGAAATCCCAAAGATTTCCAGTGGTTTGCACCTGTTTTGGAAGCTGGGCACTGTCAGGGTGTTTTGGGGGAAATGAATTTATTTTTTCAGGGTAGATAAAATTTTCTTGCTCTTGAGTAGTGGCAGCACCTCAGGACCCCAAGAAGGGACAATCCCACTGGGAATGTGCCTCTGTCACACCCTGGAAGGCAGCAGAGGAACCCAAATCTCTGGAATGCGCTTTTTCCTCCTTTTCTCCCGTGGCTCTGACCCGTCTGGCATCCAGAGGCTCTTCCCTGGGGTTTGAGATCTGGGAATTTGCTGCTTTTTGTGCTCCACTTCCCAAACCAGCAGGGATTTGAGGGGGTTCTGTGGGAGGCTGGGATTCCAAGGCCTCCCTGCTGGGAGCTGGACATTCCTGCCAGCTGCTATCCCGAGGAAAATCCAGCTGGCAGCTCAGCCCCCGCAGCCCTTTGGCATTTTGCCCCTTTTTGGGAGGTTTTTGCTGGAATTTCAGCCCTCGTTTCCCATGGGATTCGAGAGCCAGCCACAGCCACAGCCACAGGTGAAGGAATCCTTCCTCAGTGGAAAAATTCTCTGATTTTTGGGCGACAGTGACATAAAATCCACACTTTGTTCTCTTTTCCAATGAGAAATTCCTGCCCCAGGAATCACTGTTTTTAGGGCTGAATTCTTCATTAAACCTGATTTGGATCTTTCCGTGTGCTGTCCTTTGTTTTTTTTAAGGAAAAGCTCTGGATTTGTCCTAAATCCAGTGCTCTGCTGGGGTTGTTCCTTTGGTGTTTTTTTCCCAAAAGTCCGTGTTTTGCTGATGGATTTCCATGGAATCCCAGAATGGGTTGGGAGGGACCCTAAAGCTCATCCCATTCCACCTCCCACCATCCCAGGGGTGGGGAATCCTCTGGAAATTCCATCCCAGGGCCTCCCCGCCCTCACAAGGAGGAATTCCTTCCCAAAATCCCACCTAAACCTCCAGATTCCAGTGGGAAGCCAGTCCCTGTGACCTGTCCCTTGTCCCAAATCCGTCCCCAGCTCTCCTGAAAGGTCACCCTAGAGCCTTCCCTTCTCCAGGCTGAAAAATCCCAATTCTCACAGCTTTTCCCAGTATTTTTTGGGGAAAAAACTCAACCAGGTGCCCATTCCCAACTGGGACCAGTGCCCAGAATCCCAATCCCAACCTCCTTCCCTGGTGACCCCAAACTTCTCCCACAAATCCCCCAATTCCTGCTGAGTATTCCTTTCATTTTTTTAAGGAAAAAGAAGAAATCCCAAATTTTGCTTTTCATTTTCCTTTTCCATTTTCTCCCACTCCTGGCTGGATTCATTCCTGATGTTTTGTGGATCTCCCCACATTCCCTTTCCCCTTCTTTATCCCCAGCCCCATCCCACTTTTCCAAGAATCCTGGAGGATTTGGGGGGGGGCTGCCCACAGCAGGGACCCCCAAATTTGTTGCTTGGCTGAGCCAGGAGGGGAAAGGTTTGACCCTAAATCCTTTGTGCAAAGCCCTCATCATTAGGAAAGACTTTTAAAGGGCATTTTTAGGTGGAAAATCCTCTTTAATCCCCCCAATCCTCCTTAATTAATGTCCCCTGCCAATGTTTTGGTGCTTGGCCACAGTCGGCAGCTGCTGTGCTCAAAGCTGGGGAGGGTTTAAAACCCAAATTGTGCCCCAAAATGGCTTTTTAAAAGTTGTTTCTTAAAATCTTTTCAAGTTATAATTTCTCCAAGCGAAGTTTTGCCATCCACAGAGGCAAAAAGAGGAGATTTGACCCAAAAGAATTGGGGTGAAACTCAGGAATTCCTCACTCAGGAGCTGCCTGGGGCTTCCTGCATGTGAAATCCAAGCAGGTTTGGGGCTCTTCGGGGTCACTGGGCTGATTTCTTCAAGATCATTAAAAAAAAAAAAAAAAAAAAATCCCATTTCTGAGCTTCTCCCCTCTAATGAACAGCCTGGTGAGGAGAGGAATTTCCATGTGGGATTTTTTATGGCAGGACAAGGGGTGAGGACCACGGAGTCTCCCACTCCCAGTGCTGCAAAACAGCCCAAAATTGAGGTTTTGCAGGTAAAAAATAGGATAAAATCCATGGGGAGGAGGGGACGGCCACCCCCTGCCCTGGTGACACCAGGATTGTCCCCATCCTAATTATGGGACAAGAGTTCCACAATTAAACCTCCTGCTTTTACAAGATTTTCCACTTAAAATTTTCACTTTCAAAATCTTCCCTTTTTTGGCTTTTTAAAAAAATTTTTCCCCTTTCCCCCCTTAGTTTGAAGTATCTCAACCAAAAAAAAATTTGCAGTTTTAACCCAAAATGAGGATTTTAAAGGAATGTTTTCCCAACCTAAGCGATTTTACGATAGTTGAAATGGGGAGGCAAGATTTTAATCGCTGCACACACACTTGAAAAGAAAAACCAACTCAACTTTTACTTTCCACCAAGTTTTTTTTTTTAGATTTTTTTTTCATTTTATACCAACAGATGTTAAAAAATACAGACTTGTTTTACAAGAATAGCACCATTTTTTGAAATTTTTTTTTGTGTTTTTTAAACTCATATTATACATGAACACTCCTGCTTGGGGGAAGGGAAAAATCTGGGACAGGGAGGGGATTTTTGATACCTGGACTGGCGAAATCCTATTTTTTTCCAGGAAAAAGGGATCACTGACATTCCCACCTCCACCTGACCTCAAAAACAGGTCTTCCAGGAAGAGAATAAATAAATATAAACGGGTTTTTCCTTCGATTCTGGTGTTGGCATGAGGTGGTTGCTCCCTGATTCGGGGTGAGCCCTTTCAGTGCAGAACTTCTCAGCTCCTTTTTGGGGTGGATCCCAGTTTTTGTGGTTTTTTTTTTTCTTTTTTTAAGGAATCGGGCTGGGCTTTTTAGAAAAAAAACCAAAACCAAACCAACAACAAACAAAAACCACGACAACCAAAAACAAACAACCACACCAAAAAAATCCTTTTTTTTACAAGAAGCAGACGGGGCCGAGGTCAACCCCAAACTCCTGCTCAGGTCCCCCAATGTCCATAGGTGCAATGTCCACGATTGGCAGGCGCGAGGTCTTCTGTGAGCGGTACTCGATGACCGTCTTGCCCCACTTCCCGGTGTGTTTCTGAGTGAAAAATGGGCAAAAACAGGGTTATTTAATTTTCTAAAACCTTCCAAATCTCAGTTTGAGCCTCAATTTATTGTCAGGCACAGAAAGGCCCCACTTCCCGCTGTGTTTCTGAGGGAAAAACATTGGAAAATGGGGTTTGGAGTCACCATCCCTGGAACACCATCGCCAGCTGGGGGGGTTTAAGCAAAGCCTGGAGTGGCGGCACTTGGTGACAAGGTGGCATTGGCTCATAGGCTGCCCCTGCTGACCTCAGAGGTCTCTTCCAACCTTGTTAATCCCATGATTTATGGATTCTGCCCTGATTTCCTCCCTCCTCCCCCAGCACGCACCGTGCAGCCATCCTCCAGCACGCTGTAGGTGAACCTGCTGTTGCCCTCGGCGCGGATCTCAACGTCGTTGGAGCCCTGGATGAGCAGGGCCTTCCTCAGGCTGCCCGACTCCTCGTCCAGGTAGGCCACGCTGTTGCGGCAGTGGTAGGTGACGTTCTGGGAGCCCTCGGTGGACAGCAGCCTCAGGAAGGTCATCTGGATGTTGGCTGTGTTGGGCGCCAGGTCCTCAGCACCATAGCTGAACTGCAGGGGGAAGGCAGGCTTTCAGCCAGCTTTTTTTTTGAATTTTGGGGGAATTTCCAGAGTTTGCTTTCCCAGAGGGGTGTAGGTGTCATGGCCTGATGCCAAGATTTCCATAAAAGCCTCTAAATCAACCAGTTCTGATCCAACAACCACCAATTCCACCCCAAGGATGGATATCAACTCCAAGATTTCCATATAATCCTCAAGATCACCCAATAGCTGATCCAATTACCACCAATTCCACCCCAAGGAAGGACATCAACTCCAAACTTTCAATATAAACCTCTAAATCAACCAGTTCTGATCCAAGAACCATGAATCTGACCGCAAGCAAGGTCATAACTGCAAGTTTTCCATAAAATTGTCTGGACCAATCAGTTCTGGTACAAAACCCATCAGTCCCAACCCAAAGAAGGACATCAACTCCAAACTTCCCATAAAATCTCTAAATCAGCCAATATGTGATCCAAACCCCATCAATTCCACCCCACAGATGGATATCAACTCCAAGATTTCCATAAAATCCTCAAATCACCCAATATCTGACAGAACAACCAAAAATTTCACCCCAAAGAAGGACGTAACTCCAACTTTTCCATAAAACTCCATCCCCAACCCTTTCCCTGACCCCATCCTGGCTGGACACCCACATGGAAGCCGCCGTTGATGGTGTCGGCGAACCAGACGTGCTTCTTCTCCTTGGCTTTGCTGCTCCACCAGTTCTTCCTGGGGATGCTGCTGGGGCTGGGGTACACGCACGTCTCCCCTGTGGCCATGTTGCAGAAGACCTTGATGGCGTCCAGGGTGCAGCCCTGGTTGGGGTCGATCCAGTAATCACCTGTGGCCGGAAGGCACCGAGTGAGTGACCGCCAGGTGGTGGGGGTCAGTGAGAAGGTCAGCACGGTCCTGGGTGTCCACTTGGGTGGTGGAGGGGAGGAGGAGGAAGGAGTGGACAGAGAGATGGAGGCAGGGATTGGCCACAGGGATGGACACAGGGCCAGAGCCCCTCTCTCACCGCTCTTCCAGTCAGGGTGGCAGAGTTTGATGTCGCGGCAGGTCCTGGCAGGGTTCTTGCGGGAGCCCTCAGGGCTGCGGATGCTCTCAATCTGGTTGTTGAGGGCCTTGAGGGTGGCGTCCACCTCGGCGTCGTGCGGCCGCAGCCCCGGCGCCGCCTCGTCTGCCCGCATGTAGCGCCCGGGGTCAGGGCCCTTCTCGGGCTGCCCCAGCCCCGCGAATGCCGACATGTCGATGCCAGTGCCGGGGGGCCCGGGGGGGCCGGGTGGGCCAGGGTTCCCGGGGGGGCCCTGTGGGAGGGAGGGGGTGAGGTCACGGCAGGGTGGGCTTGGGGTTGGATCCCTTTGTCTTGCTGGATTCCCCTGCCCAGCTGGATCCCCTGCCCCTAATTGTAACCGTTACCCCCTGCCCTGCTGGATTCCTTTGTCCTGCTGGATCCCTTTGTTCTCTGGATCCCCCTGCCCCGCTGGATCCTCCCCCCCACAGGATCCCTCTGCCCAGTTGGATCCCCCGCCCCTAATTCTAACCCTAATCCCCTCTCCTCCTGGGTCTCCCTGCTCTTCTGGATCCTTCTCCTCTGCTGGATCCCTTTGTTCTGCTGGATCTCCCTCCCCTAATCCTAACCCCAACCCCTTGCCCACCTGGCTCCGCCTTCTGTGCTGGATTGCCCTGCCCCACTGGATCCCTTCCCTGCCGGATCCCTCCCCCGTTGGATCCGCTCTCCCGCCGGTCCCTGCTCACCGCTGGGCCGGGCTCGCCGCTCCTCCCGCGGGGCCCAGGGGGGCCGATGGGCCCGGGCATCCCATTGGAACCGTCCTTGCCTGAGGGGCCCACGGGGCCGGGGGGACCCTGAAAAACACCAAAAAGGGCTCAGGGTGTGTCAGGGACGGGGCTGCCACCCCTGGGCGTGGCACCGATCCAGGGGTGCCGCCTTTTCTGCTTTTCCCCAAAATCCCAGGACTTACCCTGGGCCCGGAGGGACCCGCAGGCCCGGCAGCGCCTTGGTCTCCAGAAGGACCCTGGGAAGGACAGGAAGGTGGAGGGTTTGGGATCCCGTGGGAGATGTGGGATTCGGGATTTGGGGTGCTGGGGTGTGGGATTTGGGGTGTAGAATGGGGGATTTGGGATCCACGGGAGGCTGTGATCCCAAATCCTGGCACTTACAGGGGGCCCGGGCAGCCCCTGGAGCCCGGTGAAGCCTCGGTGCCCCTTCAGGCCGCGCTCGCCGGCCTCGCCCGCCTCGCCTTTGTCACCGCGTGGGCCCTGGGGACCCTGCACGAGGGACACGGTGGGTCAGGAGAGGGGCCGACCCCAAACCGGGACCCCAAACCGGGATCCCGAGTGGGAATTCCAGGTGGGATGTGTGGGAATCACTCACCGGCATTCCCCGAGCGCCAGCGGGGCCGGAGGGACCCATGGGACCCTGAGCACCCTGTGGAAGAAAGGAGCGGAGATATCTCTGGGATTCCCAGGCACTGCAGATACTCCAATTTCCACCTCCTGGATCTCCCAGTTCATTCCCAGTTTTATCTCCTGGAGCTCCCAGGCAGATCCCAAACCAGGCTCCTGGGAATCCTCAGGAATCCTCAGGAGCTGTTCCTCGTGCCATTCCCAGATGGATCCCGAACAGCTCCATGCCCTGGATTTGGGATTATTCCCGATAATTCCCTCTCCCCCCATCCCGGCGAGTCCCACTCACTGTCTCTCCTCTGTCTCCCTGTTTTCCAGTGGGTCCCACGGGGCCGGGAGCGCCGGGAGCGCCGGGAGCGCCGGGAGCGCCCACAGGGCCAGTCTCGCCACGATCGCCCTGGGAACAGGGAGTGGGGTCAGGAATCCCGGGAATCCCGGCTCTGGGATTGGGGAACACATGGATAACGGGAGAGATCCGGGACCAGAGTCAGGAATCCTGGGAATTCCGGCTCTTGAGGAATCTGGGATGAACTCACCTTCACTCCGGCTGCCCCATCCCTGCCCGGGGGTCCATCAGAGCCGGGACTGCCCTGGGAAAAGGGGAGGAATTCAGCTTTTGCCTTTGGGAATGGGGGGAAATCTGCTTTTCCAAGCAAAATCCCACGGCAAAAATGTGCCGGGATTTTCCGGGAGCACCCTTAGGGCTGTCCCCACCCAGGATCAGCCAGGGATCCACCCTGGATATTCCAGATGTTCCCGATTTTCCTACCTCTCGTCCGGGCTCTCCAGCCGGCCCTGTCAGCCCGGGGGGTCCCACAGGGCCGGGGGGTCCCCGGTCCCCAGCAGATCCAGGTGCTCCCTGTTTTCCAGGCTCTCCCTAAAAAAACCGGGAAACCGCCCCCCGGGAGTGAGTCTGGGATGAGGGATCGCTGCTCCAAGCGAAATATCGGATTTGGGCTTTTCTCCCGCTTTTCCATGCATCCCTCAGGGATTTCTGAACCTTGGAACGGGATCATGGAATCGCGGGACTTTTTGGGAGGGACCTTCGAGTTCATCCAGCCCCGTTTATCCCACACCTGCCGCTCTCCCGGGTGGCTCCAAGCCCCGTCCAGGGACAATTCCAGGGGTGGGAATGACGGTCCTTAAGGTCCCTTCCCACCCCAAACGATGATCTGGGGAGATCTCGGAATTCCCAGTTCCTGCCGCTCCACATCCCTGAGCCCTCACCCTCCTCTCCCAGCCCCGCCGATCCCTTTTTCCAGGCTGGAGCAGCACAAAAACTGCGGCTCCGGGTCACAGCTCTTGAAATTTCCGTGCAGGAATTAAATCCTCACGAATCCCTGCACATCCCTGGCTGTCCCAGGGATGCGGAGCAGAGCTGGGATTTGGCCCCAGACCCCTTCGGACTGAGGGTGGAAAAACAGCAGGAAATCGGGAGAAAGGGAGGGAATTCAAACCCTCATCGTCCACAAACTTTCCCCGGAGCTCGGGGGCCACAAATTCCCGGTGGGAAAAAGGTGGGAATGGCAGCAAATTCTTATGGAAAATGTGTCACGCTGCTCTGGGCACGGCCGAGTCAGTGGGGAAAAGCCTTGGGAGATTTTGGGACATTTTTTGGACGTGGAAAGAGCTGCGATCCCAAAAACGCCGGAAGGGGATGAGCAGCTTCCACCACTCTGCACCCTCCGGAAATCCTTCCGCGACACGAAATTGCCTCTGATGAACACCCATTTCTTCCTGGACTGTGCAGTTTTTTGGAGTTTCGCTCACCGAGGGCCCGGGCAGCCCCGGGAATCCTCGCTCGCCGCGCTGCCCCGGCAGCCCCACGATGCCGCGCTGTCCTGCCAGCCCCTGGGGCCCGGGGGGACCGTCCGGACCCTGCGTGGACACAGAGAGGGGTCAGCGCCACTCGGGGGCGTGGCGGAGGGTCCTGGGGGGTGTCCCCAAATCCCAAATACCGCGGGGCCGTCCTCGCCGGGCTCGCCCTTCTCGCCGGGGGGGCCGGCGGGGCCCTGCAGCCCCGGGTCCCCCGCCCGGCCCGGGGGTCCCGCGTCGCCCCGCGCGCCCTTGGGGCCGTCCTTGCCCGCGGAGCCGGGGGGGCCGGGGGGGCCGGGGTTACCCTGGGGGAAGAGATCAGGGTTAGAGCAAACAGAGGAGGGGTTTCCATGTTCCTAATCCATCCCTGAGCCATTCCTGATCCCAGTCTTGGCGCTGCCCGGGGCTGGGGAGCTCTGGGTATGTCCCTTTGTAAGGGGCTGTGGCACCCGGGGGTGGCGGCTGCCCAGCCCCAGATCCCAGCTGATCCCGACTGTCCCGAGTGATCCCAGAGCTTCCCGAGGGATCCCAGCTGTCCCAAAATGAGCTGTTCCCAAATGATCCCGACTGTCCCAAGTGATCCTGAGTGATCCCAGAGCTTCCGGAGGGATCCTGGCTGCTCCCAAATTATCCCAACTGTCCTCCAAATGAGCTGTTCCCAAATAATCCCAGTTTTCCCTCAGTGATCCCAACTGTCCTGAGCGATCCCACATCTTTCGAAGCGATCCTTTCTGCCCCAAGTGATCCCAGTTGCTCCTGAGCGATCCCAGTTGCTCCTGAGCAACCCCAGTTCCCCCCCAGTTTCCCCCCAGTTCCCCCATACTCACATTGGGCCCGGGGGGTCCAACGCGTCCGGCAGCTCCAGGGAATCCGGTGGCTCCCTGAGGATGGAGGCGAGAGGGGCTCAGATCCCACCCATCCCCCAGTTCCCAACCCCATCCCCTCCCCCATCCCCCCACACTCACCGGGGGTCCCTGAGCGCCCCGGGCTCCTTTGGGGCCGGTCACACCAGTGGGACCCTGGGAAGAGGCAGAAAAAGGGTAAAGACAGTCAGGAAGTGGTGATTCTCAGAACTCCCAGGACAAGAGACCCCCAGAAGGGCTCAGCCCCAATTTGGGGGGTCCCGGCTGGACCCACCTGTGGGCCGGGAGCTCCAGAGGGACCCTGGGGCCCGGGGGCACCAGCGTCGCCCTTCTGGCCGGGCTCTCCTTGCTCACCCTTGGCTCCAGGTTGTCCGTCAGCACCCTGGGAAAGGGTCAGTGGTCAGCAGCCAGAGCCAGGCTGGGGTCACAGGGACGAACTGGGGGCACTGGGACAGAGCAGGGACAGAACTCACCGGGGGTCCGGCGAACCCAGCGGGGCCAGGGGCTCCTGGCTCTCCACGTTCTCCCTGTGGGGGTAATGGTGTGAAAATTGAGGGAATGGGGCAAATGCGGCACTGCCAGCACCAGAGTGGGGACAGGTGGCACTTACTGGGGCACCACGGGCACCGGCGGCTCCAGACGGGCCGGGGGGGCCGGACTCGCCCTGGAAAAGAAGGAGGGAGAGTTGTGGGGTCAGGGCGGGATCTGCCCCGGGGATCCGGTGGGGTCTGTCCAGGTGGGAGCAGCACGGGGCCACCCCGGTCTCACCTTCTCGCCGTTGGGGCCAGCGGGGCCGGGGGGGCCGATGGGACCGGTCAGACCCTGTGGGGACAGAGAGGACGGTGAGGCCACCAAGAGGGGCCCTGGGTGGCCACCATGAACATCCCTGACTGGCCACCATGAGTGTCCCTGCCCGGCCTCCCCCTCCCTCTGTCCCCATCTCACTCACGCGAGCTCCGTCCTTTCCGGGGGCTCCCTCAGGTCCCTTCTCTCCGACGTCTCCCTGTGGGGCACAACAGGGCCAGCGTGAGCCCAGCTGAGCCCTGGTAGCCCTGGTGACACCCCGTGACTGCCATGTCACTGTCACTCACCCTGTCCCCCTTGGGACCGGCGATTCCGGCCGCTCCTCTCTCCCCGGGCATCCCCTGCAGCCCTGGGGGTCCCTGGGCACCGTTGGGGCCGGCAGGGCCAGTGGCGCCCTAAAACAGTAGAGGGACATTATTGGGGTGCCACCCCCGCTGTGGTGGCACCGAGCCATCCGGCGCTGCCCCATCGTGTCACCCACCTTGGGTCCGTCGGTGCCGGGGGTGCCGGGGAGGCCGCGGGGCCCCTGCAGGCCCTGGGCGCCGGGAGAGCCGCGCTCGCCGGGGAAGCCGCGCTCGCCCTGGGGACAGCGGGGACAGCTCAGGAGGGGACACCGGGATGGGTGGCACTGGGTCGGGGATGAGGACAGAACCAGCCCGGGGCTGGTGGCCCTGGGTGGGGACAACCACGCCCTGGGACCCCCCCAAAGCCCCTCACAAGTGACACTGTGGGACCCCCACAGGTGACACTTACCCTGGGACCCACGAGCCCGGGGGCTCCAGCTTCTCCAGGAACACCCTGTGGGAAGGGGACAAAAGGGCTTGGGGTCAGGCCTGGGGGATTTGGGGGTCTGGACCCCACTGGGGGGGGACGGGGGGTGTCTCACCTGATCTCCGGGTTTGCCGCTCTCGCCGGGGGGACCTGGTGGCCCTGGCAGCCCCTGGGAGGGGACAGGAGCCACGTGAGGCCAGTAACAGTGAGACTCTGGAGTTGGGGTGGTATCACCCCCACCCCAAATAATCCCGAATCCCAAACCCCAAATACCAAATCCCAGACCCCAGTGCTCACCTGGAAGCCGGAGGGGCCGGGGGCTCCTTGCTCTCCCCTCTCCCCTGCTGGGCCCTGTGGGACGGACACTGCTCAAGGACCCCAAAGACCTTTTCAGGCTTCCCCCACTCCAAAATTTTGGGGACCCCAAAATCCACAAGAGACAGAGCTCAAGGACCCCAAAGCCGTTGGGATTTCAGGCTTCCCCCACCCCAAGATTCTGAGAATCCCAAAAGCCCCAGCATCATGAGGGCCAGGAATTTGTGGTTTTTGGGATCCCTCAGCAAATCTGGGGTGCGTTTAGCCCAAATTTGGGATTTTTAGCCCCAGTCCTGAGCTCGCCCTGTTTCACTCACAGCAGGTCCCGGGGGTCCAGCAGCTCCAGTCTCTCCATCCTTGCCGGGAAGTCCCTACGGAGAAGGGAAACCCCACTGAGCCCCAAATCCCATAAATCCCATTTCCCCCCTTCCCGCACCTCAGTTTCCCCCTCGGGGGCTTTTAGGGTGGAGCAGCACCAAAATGGGACTTTTTGGGGTTCATGGGGACAGAAAACCTCACCCTCAGCCCCGGCGCTCCAGGAAGTCCTTTTTCCCCAGCTTTTCCAGGCTCACCCTAAAAAAGGACAGAGGATTTGTGGTTCCAGGCACCAGGGAGAATTCCCGGGGTTTTTTTTAGGGGAAAAAGGATCTGTACTCACATTGGCACCTTTGGGACCGGGGAACCCCATAACGCCAGGCTGGCCCCGAGCCCCCTGTGGGCCCGGGGGTCCGGGGCGCCCGTCCTCGCCGGGGGCACCCTGTGGGGACAGTGGGATCAGGACCCCCCCCCAAACCCCAAAAAACCCCAAACCCCTTATGGGGCGTCACTCACTGTGGGGCCAACTTTGCCTTGGGGTCCAGCATCCCCGGGGCGGCCGGTGAGACCCTGTGGGGACAAAAAGGGTTTGAAGACATCCCTTGGTGTGGGGAGTCTGACCCCATGGCCATGGGATGACCCCAAAGGGCAGCTGTGCTCCCTACAAGGAGTGGGGAACCCCAAAGGGGATTTTTGGAAGCACCAAATGCACCTTGGGAATCCCAAAGAGCGTCAGAATTAGCAGACAGTGTCTTAATTAACCCCAAATGGTCTTGATTAGCACCAAAGAGCACCAGACACAACCCCAAAAAAGGTCTTGATGCCAAAGGGTGTCTTGGCTAACCCCAAAAGGACCTTAGTGACCCAAAAGCTCCTTAACCCTAAAAGCACCTCATCAACCCAAAAGCACCTTATCGACCCCAAAATCACCGTAAACCAACCCCAAAATTGCCTTATGGACCCAAAAAATACCTTAACCACCCCCAAAACCCCCTCACCAACACAAAAACCCCCTCACTGACCCCAAAATCATATTTACTGACCCCAAAATCATATTTACCACCCCCAAAACAACCTTAACCACCCCCAAAATCACCTTTAGCAGCCTCAAACCCCCTCACCCACCCCACAGGTGCCACCCTGTCCCCATTTTTGGGGTCACTGCTGTCCCTCACCCTGGCTCCGGGCAGGCCGGGCTCTCCGGGGCGTCCAGGGTCGCCGGTGGCTCCTTTGGGGCCGGCCAGGCCAGCGGGGCCGCGCTCACCTGGGGCCCCCTGCAGGATGAGGGAATTTGGGGTCAGTCTGGGGGGATTTGGGGGTAATTTGGGGGCATTTGGGATGGATTTGGGGCTGTCACCCCCTGGAACACCCATGGTGTCCCCGAAGTCCCACCTTGGGGCCAGCCAGCCCGTCCTGCCCGGGGAAGCCGCGGTTGCCGGGAGCACCCTGTGGGGGAAGACGAGGATTGGTGGGGTCAAGGGAGGTGTTCTGGGGTCTGCAGAATATTTTTGCAGTCCGGGGTTTGTTTTTGGGGTCTGGGAATGTTTTTTGGGCTTGCCGGGAGTGCCCTGAGGAGGCAGAGGAGGAGGGTTTTGGGGTCAGAGGAGTTTTGTTTGGTATTGGGGTCGGTTTTATGGGATCAGGGTCGGTTTTTTGGGATCAGGGTGACCACAGACCCTCTCTCCAGGTGGCCCCAAAGGTCCAGCAGCTCCGGGCTCTCCGCGGGCTCCTCTCTTCCCTTCCTCCCCGGCCGGTCCGGGGGCACCTTGAGGTCCTGTGGGGCCCTGAGGATGAGGAGGGAAACGGGTCACGAGGAGCCTTCGTCCCCTCCCCGATCCCCCCGGGGACAAATCCCATAAACCCGAGTCCCCCTCGTGTCCCCCTCGTGTCCCCGCTGGCGCCGGGCTCGGCAGGGCCCCATTGAGGGTGGTTAATGAGGCGAGGGGAAAATGTCCCCAAGGCGGAGGGATGTCCCCAAGGGGGGACACGCAAACACTGCGGCCATTGTCCCATCGTCCCCCCGCGGGGAGGGGGATGCTGCCCCTCGAGGGGCCTCGTTAGGGGAATGAGCTCGTTAGGGCTGAGGTGGTGACGGTGGGGATAGAGGGCCCAGGGATGGACACTGGGCTGAGGATGGACACTGGGATGGGGAGTGAGCGGTCAGGAATGGACGCTCAAGTGGACAATGAGGGGCTGGGGCTGGACCTCTGGGTGGGCAGTGACGGGTCAGGGATGGACCCTGGGCTGGGGGCTGGACTTTTGAATGGGCAGTGAGGGGCCAGGGCTGGACCTCCAGATGGGCAGTGATGGGGCTGGGACTGGACACTCAGGTGGTCAGTGAGGGGTCAGGGCTAGACCCTGGCCAGGGGCTCTGGGTGCCCCCCTGCACTCACCGTCTCTCCCTTGGGTCCCTGCTCGCCTTTGAAGCCTGCGATGCCGGGTTCGCCCTGGGGGGGATGACAACTTGTCACAGTGTCCCCAGGGCTGTCCCCACCGCCGGCCTGGCAGCCAGGTCCTTGTCCCCATCCCATCCCATCCCATCCCATCCCATCCCATCCCATCCCATCCCATCCCATCCCATCCCATCCCATCCCATCCCATCCCATCCCATCCATGTCCCCATTCCTGATCCCATTCCTGTCCCCATCTCTATCCCCATTCCCACCCCCAGTGTCCCCTCAGGGCTGGGTGCCTGGGGAGTGACCCTGGAGTGACCCGAGGGTGACTTTTGGGAGGGGACACCCAAAGCGGGAAGGTGTGAAGGGGGCGCGGCCCGGGACAGAAGGGGCCTGGTCAAACACTGGGTGGGCGTGGCGTGGCCAGTGGGCGTGGCGTGGCCAGTGTCCGGGGTGCGGTCAACGGGCGTGGCCGGGTCCTCGGGGGCCATCGGGGGTCTCTTACCGTCTGTCCCTTGGGGCCCAGCGGGCCGGTGGCTCCCTGGGGCCCGGGCGGGCCGCGGGGGCCGGGGAATCCTGGAGCGCCAGCGATGCCCGGAGCGCCCTGCAGACAGCGGGGGGACATCAGGGATCGAGAACCGTCCCCGTGCCCCCTTCAGTGTCCCCACTGTCCCCAGTGTCCCCCGCTCCGCCGGCAGCTCCTGTCCCCCAGCAGCTCAAATCCCACCTTGTCCCTGCAGCCCCAGTGTCCCCCAGCGTCCCCCCAGTGTCCCCCCTCATCTCCGTGTCCCCCAGTGTCCCTCAGCACCCCCAGTATCCCCCAATACCTTTCAGTGTCCCCCATCCCCCAGGATCCCCCCAGGGGACCCAAATGTCCCCAAATCCCAGCACAGCCCTCAGTAGCTGCTCCTCACCCCGGGCCGGTCCCCTCCCAGTCCCAGAGACTTGCTGTGACACCCCATCCCTGTCCCCGTCCCCATTCCCATCCCCATCCCTGTCCCCGTCCCCGCTCACCGCCGATCCCTTTGCTCCGGGGATGCCATCGGTCCCTGGGTTCCCCTACGAGCAGACCCCGCTGAGCTCCATGCCTCAGTTTCCCCAGATCCTGCCCCGTCCCCGCCGCTCCCAGCTCAGGGGACAACACGGCGGGGACAGAGCCACCAGGGCGAGAGGACAAAGCCATCAGAGCAAGGGGATACAGGGACTTACGGGGGCGCCAGCAGGGCCGGGTGAGCCGGGGGTCCCGGATTCTCCGCGGGGCCCCTGGGCACCCTCGGGTCCCCGCGCTCCGGTGGGACCCGCTTCACCCTGGGGGGAGGTGACAAAGAGGGTCAGGGTGACATCGCGACCCTCCTGTCCCCCCCACCGGGATCGTCCCTGTCCTCTCACCTTGGAGCCGGGGGCGCCGGGGAAGCCGGGGGCTCCTGCTGGGCCGACGGGACCCTGGGGGCAAGAGGAGCGTGAGGGTTCCCCCGGGCTCGGGGGGGTCTTGGGGAACCTCGCTCTCCCCTCGGGGGGTTGACACAAGGTCCGGGGATGCGCCAACCTCCCCTGGACTTACAGGGGGTCCGGCCGGGCCGGGGAGGCCGTCGTTGCCACGAGCGCCCTGCGGGGAGAGGGTGACAGCGGTCACGGGGGTCCCCGCGGCGGGGGGACAAGTCCCCCTTGCCACCCCCAGGTGCCACCAGCGCTGCGGATGACACCGCACTCACCGCAGCGCCCGAAGGGCCGGGGCGTCCTCGCTCTCCGGGCAGCCCGCGGGGACCCTGTGGGGACAAACGGTGACAGGTGAAGCCCAGGGGCTGTCCCCTCCCGAGCACCCCCCGGGCGTGCCTCAGTTTCCCTCTCCCAGCGCCGGACTCACCATGGGGCCGGGGGAGCCATTCTCGCCCGGGGAGCCGGACTCGCCCTGCAGGGAGGAACAGCGGTGAGCGCGGCATGGGGACGGTCCCCTGGTGTCACTGGGACGGTCACCCCAGCCCGGGGCCGGTTACCAAGACCCAGAGGACAGTCACCAGATCCAGGGAATTGTCACCAGTCCCAGCTAATTGTCAAAAGCTCCCGGGACTGTCACCCCTTCTCACCTTGGCTCCGGGCGCTCCCGCCTCTCCTTTGGCACCGTCCAGGCCGGGGTAGCCCTGGGGACAGGGACACGGCAGGGGTCCGACAGTGACAGAGCCACTCCGGGGATGACACAGGGGACACAGGGAGGGGACACGCACTTACCCGGTGGCCTTTGACTCCAGGCAGGCCAGGGGTCCCGGGGAAGCCACGAGCACCCTGCAGGCAGGAGAGGGGCGAGTTGGGGACAGGGAGGGGACAGCGGTGGCTTTGTCACGGGGCCACCGGTGCCACGCTCACCTGGGGGCCAGGGGGGCCGCGCTCGCCAGATTTCCCGGGTTTGCCGGTCTCACCCTGTGGGGAAATGGGATTTGAGAGGGGTTGGGGACACAAAAATGTCACTTTTTGTCCCTTCTCAGCTCAGCTTCGGCAGCTGCCACAGTGGCTGAATGTCACAAATGTCACTCACGTCGTCACCGGGTTTTCCAGGAGGTCCCGGAGGTCCCCGGGGACCCATCGGACCCTAAAGGGGACAGAGACGTGGCAGTGAGTGGCACTGGGGGTTGGCAGTGCCCTGATTTGGGGAGTTTGGGGACATTTGCAGACACTCACAGCAGCGCCGGGCTCGCCAGGTTCACCGGGGTTGCCTTGGAATCCTTGGGGACCCTGCCGGGGACAAGGTGACATCAGCAGGGGTGGCACCAGCCAGCCCAGACACCTCGAAATTTGGGGAGGGGGGCAATACTTACAGGGGAGCCAGAGGGGCCGGGGGGGCCGCGTGGCCCCATGGGGCCCTGAGGGGAAACAGCGATGTCACATGGTGGGGGACACCCCCAAAGCCACCAAAATTGGGGAGACCCCCCCAAAACTGGGAATCCTGGAGTGGGGTCCCGAATGGGATCGGTCTGCACAGGGGTGGGGAGGGGTTTGGAGGGGGATTAGGGGGATTTGGGGGGAATTGAGGGGAATTTGGGGAGGTTTTGTGGGGATTTGGGGAGGTTTTGTGGGGATTTGGGGGGGATTGAGGGGATCTGGGGGGAGGGTTGAGGGGATTTGGGGGAGTTGAGGGGGATTTTTGGGGGACATTACCATGGGTCCCTGCATGACGCCCATCTGAGCCCCTCCAGCCTTCTCATCGAAGCCCCCGGCCATCTGAGCCGCGAAGTTCTGCCAGGGAAAGGGGGCTCAGCACTCCAGACACTCCCCAAAAACCCCAAATTCCCCTCAAAAAAACCCAGTTCCCATCAAAACCCCTTCAACTGCACTCAAAACCCACCCAAATTCCCTCAAAACCACCCCAAATTCCCTCAAGTCCCCCAAATCCCCCTCAAAAATCTTCAAAATCCCCCAGTTTCCCTCAAAACCCCTCAAATTACCCCAAAATCCCCCTCAAAGCCCTCCAAACGCCCCCAATTCTCCACAAAACCTCCCCAAATTTCCTCAATCCCCCAAAAAACACCTCAAAACCCCCCCAAATCCCCCTCAAGTCCCCTCAAATTTCCATGAAAACCCTTCAAATTCCCCCAATCCTCCCAAAATCCCATCTACCCCCACCAAATACTCACCCCCCCCAGGCCAGGAGGTCCCGGGGGTCCGGGTGGTCCCGGGGGGCCAGGATTTCCCGGAGTTCCAGGTTCCCCATCCCTGCCCCGGGGACCAGGGGCACCCTGGGATGGGGGACACGAAAACAGGGATTTTTGGGGATTTTGGGTAGGACAAAAAAAGGGATTTTTGGAGATTTTGGGGGGATCACAGAGAAGTTTTAGGGATTTTGGGGGAGTCCCTCTCACCTTCTCGCCCTTCTCGCCGCGGTCCCCTCGCTGTCCCTGCTCACCTGCGGGGCCCTGCAGGGGGAGGGGAGGAGCAGGATGGGGGGCGGTCAGGAATCCCCTCCCCCCCGTCCCAGATACCCCCTCCCCCAAAAATTCCAGAAATTTCCCATCCCGGAGCCGCTCCCACCTGCGGGCCCGGGGGTCCTCGGGGTCCTACGACCTGCGGAGACACAAAGGGGGCGGCGACATCAGGGCTGGGAAGGTCCCAGTTCCTTTTTGGGATGTCCCAACCCCACCCCCTGACCCAGCCCTTTTTTGGGATGTCCCCCCCCACTCACATCTTTGATGTCACCGGGTTCACCTTTTTGTCCCTGCGGAGCAAAGCAAAGGGTGAGACCCCAAAACCACCCCAAAATTCCTTTCTCTGACCCCTCCACCAGTGCCCCGAAACCACCCCAAAATTCCTTTCTCTGACCCCCCCACCAATGCCCCGAAACCGCCCCAAAATTCCTTTCTCTGACCGCCCCCAGGCCCCAGAACCGCACCAAAATTCTCCCCGAAATCCCCCCAAAGCCCCAAAATCACCCACCCCAAAAGTCGGGACAACCCCCCCCCCCTCCCAAAATTCGCTCACCTTGGGGCCGGGCTGCCCTGCAGGAAACCCCAAAGAGAAGAAAAAAAAAGAGAAATTAGTGTGTGTGGGGGACACGAATTTAGGGCGGGGACGACACAAGGTGGCTCCATCCTGGGGGGGCTGTGGGGCCAAACTGGGGGGCACTGGGGGCTCCCCCAAAGCGGGGCCAGCAGAGGGGGGGCTTTTTTGGGGTGGTTTGGAGGCTTTTGGGGGGCACTCAACCCTTTAATCCCCCCCCGACTGGGGCAGGGAAGGGTTAAAAAAAGGCAACTTTTGGGGTTTTGGAGGTTTGGGGGGAAGTAGGGTTGGGGTTTTCCTTCATTCTGGGGTGAAATCCCACAATTTCGGGGGATTTCCACCAAACCCCTTTGCCAGGGGTGAAAAATCCCCTCCTGCCTCTCCCCCATTTTTTTTCTGTCTAAAATCCCCAAAACCTCCAAATTCTCAACCAGGGATAAAACCCTCAATGATTTTTTCCCCTGAGGCCAATTTTCCCCAGTTTTTTTGGGAGTGAAGTTTCCTTTTCCATGTGTTGCTGTATGGATGCTGCCATCCATGGCCAGGTAATTAATTAAGGGGAAATAAAGAAATTACAACCGCTGGGCTGCCCCCGGGGCGATTTCGCCCCATTTTTTCTATCTAAAAACCCCCAAAACCTCCAAATTTTCAACCCCACCTCCTCCAGGCGGGGAAAAACTGGGGTTTTTTTCCCCCCGGGGACGATTTTTCCTTAGTTTTTTTGAGTGAAGTTGCCTTTTCCCCGCATTGCTGCATGGATACTGCCATCCATGGCCGCGTAATTTATTTATTAATGGACTAATTAGGGGGAATAAATAAATTACAACCGCTGGGCTGCTCGCTGGGGCAAATGGGGCAGCACTCTCCGAAGGGGATCTCGGGGCTGGGGCAGTCCCGCAGCTCCTCGCAGATGATTTCGTCGCACAGAACTGTCCCTGTGTCGCACACGCAGATCCGGCACGGCTCCGGCTTCCACACGTCCTTGTCGCTGTAGCGGTGCCCGTCCTGCAGGCAGCTGCCAGTCTCGGCTGCGGGGACAGCGCGGGGACAGCGTGGGGACAGCGCGGGGACACGCGGGGTAAGGGGGGTGGCAGTGCCAGCCCCGTCCTGCGGGCAGCTGCCAGCCTCGGCTGCGGGGACAGCGCGGGGACAGCCAGGAAGGAGGTGGTGGCGGTGTCAGCCCTGCCTGAGCGCGGGGAGCAGGAGGAAGGGGACGCCGAAGGGGCCCCACCCCCCGGTGAGGGGGACAGCTCAGGGACAGCGCGGGCACAGCGCGGGCACAGCCAGCAGGGAGGTGGTGGCACTGCCAGCCCCACTCTGAGCCCCCGAAGCAGCGAAGGGGACACAACCTCGAGCAGCGTCACCCCCCACCGCTCCCCCGGGTTCCCCTGGCTGTCCCCGAGGTCCCCGCGGCTCTGGTGGCACACGGGCGGTGGCACCGGTGTTCCCACAGGCTCGGGGACAAGGGGAGTTGATGTCCCCAGGCTGAAGTCACGGGTGACCCAGAGGTACCCGGGTGCTCCTAGGGGGTCCCCAGGAGGTGCTGGTGTCCCCAGGCTGCACACCGGGGTCCCCGGAATGTCCCCCAGGTGTCCCTGGGTATCCAAAGGGTCCCCGGAGTGTCCCTCAAGGTCCTGGGATGTATCCCAGTGTCTCCAGGAGGTGCCCTGCGGTCCCCAGGTGTCCCCAGGGACCCCAGGTTGTACCCCAGTGTCCCTAGGGATGTCCCCAGGACATAGCCTAGGGCTGGCCCTCAGTGGACCCCCGTCCCCAACCGGACCCTGTGACCCCAACAGGTCCCTGCTGTCCCCAGGCTGTCCCCCCACTATCCCAGGGAGTCCCCCATGTCCCCAGCCTGTCCCCCGCTGTCCCTGCCATACTCCTGCCTCAGCTCATCTCCTACACCCCTGGCTGTCCCTCTGTCCTCTTACTGTCACCTGCTGTCCCCATGTCCCACCTGTGCCCCCTGGCCATCCTAGGCTATCCCTGTCCCTCCCCACCGTCCCTAAATTCCGTCCATGTCACACACCTGGATCCCAAATTGTCCCCCAGTGCTCCCACGGTGTCCCCCACCTGCCTTGTGCCATCCTCCAGTGTCC
The DNA here is from genome assembly GCA_026261815.1 of Monarcha castaneiventris obscurior. Taxonomy (NCBI): domain Eukaryota; kingdom Metazoa; phylum Chordata; class Aves; order Passeriformes; family Monarchidae; genus Monarcha; species Monarcha castaneiventris. The sequence continues at coordinate 57,586 of JAMPIT010000500.1, read as the reverse complement.
CTCCCTGTCCCCCCACTGCCCCCTCTGTGCCACCAAGGTTGTCCCACGCTTCCCTGGCAATTTCCCCGACATCCGCCCGTGGTGTCCTCCACTCTCCTCCCGCTGTCCCCTGGTGTCCCCACACTCTGAGCTGTCCTCCCCCGCCACTCTGAAACTTTCCCCGTCCATCCCACACCGTCCCACGCCGTCCCACGATGTTCCCACGGCGTCCCCCGCTCCCTGTCCCCATTGTTCCCCGGTGTCCCCGCGCTGTCCCCCTCTCCCCTCCTCCAACTTTCCCTCAACGTGTCCCCCTCGGCCCCCCCGGCGGTGTCCCAAAACTTTCCCCTCGTCACCCTTTTCTGTCCCCGCTCCGTCCCCTCCCTGTCCCCCTCCCCGGCCACTCACGGAGGTCCCGGTCCTGCGCGGCGGCGGCGGCGGCGAGGCAGAGGAGGAGGAGGAGGAGCAGGAGGGGCGGCCGGGGGGCGGCCCCGGTGGCTGCGGGGACCCGGCCGGTGGCTGCGGGCTCCGAGCGGTGGCCGCTGGGGACCGAGCGGTGGCCGCCGGGGGCCGGGCGGTGTCCGGGCATGGCGAGGCGGCTGCGCCCGATCCGCGCCCGGGGCCGGCAGTGCCCGCTCGCCCCCGAAGCCCTGTTTAAGTCCCGGCCCCTCCGCCCCCCGGGCGCGGTAACCCGAGCCGGGACGGCCCCCCCCGAGCCCTCCTCAGGCCCCTCCGGACCCTCCCCCGGCCCCCCGGCCCCTCCCCCGGCCCCTCCGGACCCTCCCCCGGTGGCCCCGAGCCCTCCCCCGTCCACTCCGGACCCCCCCGCCGCCGGCCGCCACCGGGGCCAGCGCGGGCGGAGGGACCGGGCCGGGCCCCCGCGGGGACACCCCCAGTGCGGCCCCGCAGCTGAGGGGGGATGCGGGGGGTGAGGTGGCGCAGCCCATCCCATTCTAGCCCACCCCTTTCTCCACCCCATCCCACCCCACCGCACTCCATTTTTACCCCATCCCGCCCTAGTTTTACCCCATCCCACCCCATTCCCGTTCCCACCCCATCCCTTTTCCCATCCCATCCCATCCCATCCCATCCCATCCCATCCCATCCCATCCCATCCCATCCCATCCCATCCCCATTCCCCATGCCGGCTCCTGGGAAAATCGGAATATCCCCGCCCCCGCCCTGCGGCATGAGACCCTCCCTCCCCAAATCCATGCCGGGGGGTCCTGGGAAAACTGGGATATCCCCGGGATGAGACTCCCCGTCAAATCCATCCCGGGGGTCACTCTGTCCTCCCCCCCCGCTATCCCCCCCGCTGTCCCCAAATTCCCGCCCCACTCTGGGCCCCCCTCGGGCCCAGCCCGACTCCTCCCCCCTTTCGTTGTCCCCATTCCCGGCGGAATTCCCAGCAGGAATTGTGGGATCAAGGCGGGGGACACGGGGAACCCCCCCCCCGACCCCAAACCCAGCGCAGCCTCCTCCCCAAGTTGCTCTACCTGGATCAGGGCCCGGGACCACCCACTTCCCCAACCCCCCCCACCAAAATTCCCTCAAATGCCCCCCAAAACTACCCCAAATTTGTGGGATTTTGGAGGGGTTTTGGGGAGGATTTGAGGGAATCTGGGGGGGGGGGAAGATTTGAAGGGGGATTTAAGGGGGTTTTGGGGGCATTTGATGGCTTTTTTGGGGGGGGGATTTGGGTGAATTTTTGGGGGATTTGGGGGCTTTTGAGGGATTTAAGGATGATTTGAGGGAGATTTTGGGGGCATTTTGGAGGCGATTTGGGGGGGATTTTTTGGGGGGATTTTGAGGGGTTTGGGGAGAGTTTTGGGGGTGATTTGAGCGTGATTTGGGGGATTTCGGGGTTCCCACCCCCAGCAGGTGGAGGAGCGCTCGGCGTGGCCGGATCTAGCCGGGATCGGGGCCAGGCCCTGGCTCCGGCCGCCGCTTTCCGATGGAACAGAAAACTTGAGAATAAATCAAGCGGCCGAGAAGGCGCTGCCCGACCCCTCCCCAGCTTCTGGGGGACTCCGCCGCTGTCCCCGGGGTGACAGAGCCGGGACCGGGACTGCTCAAATCCCCCCAAAATCCCCCCAAATCCCCCCAAATCCCCCCCCCCCCGCAAACTCCTCAAATTCACTCCAAATCCCCCCCAAAGCCCCTCAAATCCCCCAAAAAAACTCCCTTAAAGCCGGGGTGGGGACAACCGAGAGCTGGTGCAGACAACGGGTGGAGACAGCCCCGCCATGGGATGGGGACATCGCTTCCCGTTCTCCGCGGAGCGGGGACATGCAGGTGGCACCGCTGGCACCGGTGACAGTGGCGGTGACAGAGTTTAGGCCGGGCCCCCCCGGTTTTGTCCCTTGGCCCCGGTCCCTGATGGCCTTTCCAGAGCCCGGGGACAGCGAGGGGATAGAGAGGCGACAGGAGGGGACAGTGAGGGGACAGCAGGACAGGGGGTACAGAGCGGGGGGGGTTGGGATTGAACAAACTCAGTTTGGGGTCAAATCATCCCAAAAGGGGACGGTTCGATCCCGAGCTGGGACGGGTACAGCGAAGGGACACCGGGATGGCGGGGAAAGGGGGGCGTGGTTTGGGATCGAACCGTCCCAGTGGGTGGGATCACCCCATTGTCCCCATGGGATCTTGGTTGTCCCCTCCCCGGTGCCACCACCAGCGAGCGTCACCCGGCCCCGTCCCGATGGGTTTGGGACCAAATTTTCCCACCCCAGATCCCCCAGTTTAGGTTCAAAACTGCTCTGAAAGCAGAGGGGGAATTCAGTTTTTCCCATTTTCCCCCATTTTCCCGCCATTTCTCCCCCCACTTTTGTCCTATTTTTATCCCATTGTCCCTCATTTCCCCCCATTTTTATCCCATTTTTGTCCCAATTTCCCCCCATTTTTACTCCAAATTTGCCCTATTTTTGTCCCATTTTTGCTCAATTTTTCCTCCACTTCTGCCCAAATTTTGCCTCATTCTTGCCCCCTTTCAGCCCCATTTTTACTCCATTTTGGTCCCATTTTAGCCGAAATTTCCCCCCATTTAAGCCTCATTTGTGCCCCATTTTTAACCCAATTTGCCCCATTTCAATCCCCTTTTCTCCCCATTTCTTCTCCATCTCTGCCCCATTCCCCCCATTGTTACCCAAATTTTGCCCAATTTTAACCCCCTTCCCCCCCACTTTTACCCCAATTTTCCCCCCATTTCAGCCCCATTATTCCTCCACTTCTCCCCCATTTTTACCCCAATTTTTCCTCATTTCCCCTCAATTTCGCTCAATTTCCCCCCCATTTTTCCCCATTTCCCCCCTTCCCTCCCAATTTTTCCCACTCTCCCAAACCCCCCAATTCCATAAAAACCCCAAACCCAGAGAGGGAATTCCTCACCCGGGGTGGGGGGAAGCCAGGAATTTGTTTTTCCCTTCAAAAAGGGCTTTTTTTCAACCCAAACACTCCCCAGATTCCATTTTTTCCCTCTGGCACCTCCTGATAACCTCAGATCTGGCCCCAAATATTTCCCTGGATCCATTTGTGATTGTGGAGCAGAAAAAGGATCTTTGTCCCCCCCCGCACCCCAAAATCCCCAATTTTTACTTTTTCCTCCTAATTTTGCAGCCGTTTCACTCCATATTTTAATTATCCTATAAAATTTCCCATTAAAAATTAATATTTAATAATATAAACATAAAATTATTTTTTGAGCCCCAAACTGATTTTTTTAGGGGATGCAAAACTCCAATAATCCCCTATTTTGGGGTGAATTCATGCAAAAAAAGCGAATTTGAAGACCCCAAACCCCAAAGAAAACCCAATTTTGGGGCGAATTTACCCCCTAAAAATTAATTTTAGGGACAAAAAATCTGCTTTTAATCCCTATAAAGATCCCAAAATCCCAAATCCTGGACCTAAAACCCATTTCTCCATTTAGGATTTTCCCTTCTCCTCCTTTTCCCGGTGGGGAAAATCCTCAAAATTCCCCTTTTTTCCCCATTTCTGGGGGTTTGGTGGCACAGAGCCCCTTTGTCCCTTTTTACCCCCTGAAAAGGTGGGAAGGGGCCCGAAACGGGGAAAAAACCGGGAATTTTTGTGGGATGAGGTCAAACCCTTCCCCCCCGAGCGCGGCCTCTTCCTCCTCCTCCTCCTCCTCCTCCTCCTCCTCCTCCTCCTCCTCCTCCTCCTCCTCCTCCTCCTCCTCCTCCTCCTCCTCCTCCTTTCCCTCCTCCCCTTTTTTTTGGATGAAAAGGCGATTTTTAGGGAAAGGTACAAAGGGTTCCTTTCAGGCAGTGGGGGGGGGGGGGAGCTCAGGGCCCCGCCAGAGATTTTTTGGGGGTTTTATTTTGATTTATTTTTTAATTGTTTATGTTTTTATTGGGTTTTTAAACCTTTTTTTATAATTATTTTTTAGATTTTTTTGTTATTTTCGCTCTATTTTTGGGGTATTCTTGTGCATTATTTTAATTTTTTCCTGGGGGTTTTGTATTTTTTGAATATTTTTTTGATTTTTTGCGTGTATTTTAAAAATATTTTTTGGCTTTTTTTTTATATTTTGGGGTTTTTTGTGTATTTTTAAATGTTTTGGGGTAATTTGTTTGTATTTTTAAAATATTTTTGCAGTATTTTTAATATATTTTTTGTGTATTCTTTTATAGTTTTGTGTATTTTTGAATTTTTAAAAATTTTTAATATATTTTTTGGGGCAAGACTTTGGGAATTTGAGGCGAAACCCCAGGAATTTGGGGAGAAATTCTGGGATTTTGGGGTGAAATGCTGGGAGTTGAATTAATGGGTTTGGGGGATTCTTTGGGATTTTTTTTGGGTCTTTTTAGGGACTTTTCCCATTCCCAAAGCCGATTTTTCCCCTGGAATTCCTGAATTTTTCCCCTTGGGGTTGCTCTGAGTGGGGGGGATTTGCTTCACCCTTTAATTTTTTAGGATCCCCCCCCAAAAAATAGGGATTTTTTGCCCCTAAATGCCTGAAATTCAGGATTTTCATCCGGCTCCAAACCCTAAAAGTTCCTTTTTTTTTTTCCCCGGCTGGAGTGAGGAAGAGGTGAAAAAAACCGGGATTTAGCATCCTTTGATGGCGAATTCTCCCATCCCCCCATCCCAAAAAAAACCTGTTTGGGGTGGCACCGAGCCAGGGCCCCAAAAGCCACAGGGACAAAGCCATCCCTGTGTCCCAGAACCGGAAAAATCCCAAAAAATAAATAAATCCAGGGAAAAAAAAATTTAAAAAACCCACCGAAACCACCAAAAATCCCAAAAAACCCCCGACCCTAGAAGGGATTTTTTGATGGGGGCTGGGCAGAGGGTCCCAAGGTTTGAAGGGAGATTGGGTTCAGGGATTTTTTTGGGACTTTTGGGGCTTTTTTTTCAGAAAAAGCAGAAAAAAGCCCAGCGGGGACGCAGGTTAATTAATTAATTAATGAGGGCTCGGGGCTGTAGGGGATTAATGGGGTTGGGACAGGGGGAGTCATTAGGAGGAATTAGGATCAGGAGGCTCCTGGAGTGTGAGGACCCTGCCCCTGCTTGGGGTTAAAAACGACCCCAAAATAGCTCCAGAATTGGGGTTTTGGGGAGCAGCCCTGACCTGGAGGGTTTGGGGTTAAAGATGACCCCAAATTACCCAGAATTACCTGAAAGTTACCCCAAAATGACCCCAAAGTTACTCAAAAATTACCCCAAAATTGGGGTTCAGAGGGTTAAAAATGACCCAAAAATGACCCAGATTGGGGTTTGGAGGGGTGGCTCTGCCCCAAGCCTGGTTTGGGGTTAAAAATGACCCAAAATTATCCCAAAAATATCCCCAAATTGGGGGTTTGAAGGGGTAGCTCTGAATTTTGGGGTCTCCCCGCTCAGAATTTGGGTTCCCAACCCTGAATTTTGGGGAATCTGATTTTCTGGGACCATTTTTACAGATTTTGAGGCATCTATCCCAGATTTTGGGGCATCTTTCCTGATTTGGGGCATTTTTGTCTAATTTTGGGCCAGGTATCCCTGGTTTTGGGGCATCTTTTTGTCTTTTGGGGCATCTTCCTGCTTTTCGGGCCGCAGCTGCCTCCCCTGGCAGCACAAGGTGCTCCGTGTCCCGGAATTTTTTGGGATCTCGGGGATTCCCAGGAGAGCCAAAGTTTACCCAAAGTTTACAGTCACTGCCAACCCCAACCACGGCCCCACAAAGGGCGCTTTTATCCCAAATCCTGGCTTTTTCTGGGAATTTTTGTAAAAATAGCGAAGGATCCGGGGCGGGAGGGGACGTGAAGGGACTTTTGTCACCTGGGGGGGGGGGGGGGGAAGGAATTCCTGCCGGGATTTAGGGGGGGTTCCTGTGGAATTTGGTGCCATTTTCTGATGGGATTTGGGGCATCTTCCTGGGTTTTGCGGCATTTTTCCCAGGTTTTGGGCATCATTCCCAGGTTTTGGGGCATTTTTCCTGAGTTCCCCCCATCCCAGGTGATTCCTGCCTTCCCAAAAATGCCCAGGAGCTGCTGAAGGGGGCATTGAGAGCCGGGAGGTTTTTAAGGACTTCCAGAGACTTTTTTGGGACAAACCAGGCCAAAATCCATGAATGAGGATCTGGAAAAGAGGGAGAAAGCCAAGGTGACCTGAAAATCCCTGGAATGGGGTGATTTATCCCAAAAATTGGTGGGAATAAACAATCCATGGAATTCTCTGGTGGCCATGGAGCCACTTTCCAGGATTTTGGGGCATTTTTCCTGAATTTTGGGTTGGTTTTCCTGGATTTTTGAGCATTCTTCCCAGATGTTGGGGCACTTTCCCTGATCTCTGTGGCTGAGGACAAATGACCCCAAACCCTTTTCCTGGGATTCCCACCCAAGGAGAACAAAAAGCAGGAAAATTCCACAATTTCAGTTTTTTTTTCCAGAGCTTTAATTCCAATAAAAGATAAAAAAAGTAGGAAACAAATCCGGTATAAAACGGGAGGGAATTTGGGATCTGTCCCAGTTTGAGACAAAGGGACACAAAGGGCTGGGAAAAAGTGGGAAAAAGGGCTCCAAAAATTTGGGAATTTGGTACAAAACTTCATCTCCCAGCTTGGGAAAAATAGAAAAAATTCCCTGCTCCCACAGAAGAGGGAAAATACAAAAATTTGGGATATTTCCCCACTTTTCTTCTCCTTAAAAATCTTCTTTTCCACCAGGAACAGCAAATCCAGAGGCTTGGGAAGCTCCAAAAAAAATCAGGAATAAATTAATCCAGGGAAAGGGGTGGGAAAAGCCTCAAAATCACGTTGGTTTTGTTTGGAAAAGCTCCCCAGATAAATCCTGGAATTTTGGGGAAAAGTTGAAGGAATTCCCAGGATTTTGGAACTTTCCCCATAGTTTCTGCAGTCCCTGGGATTTGGGAGGTTTTTTTCCAGGAAAAAGTGGGAAAAGCAGCTGGAAAATCAACGGGAGCTGCTGGGATGAAGCAGCTCCAAAGGGAGGTGAAAATTCTCAAAAATTCCCCAAAAATCCCGGATTTTGCTCAGGTTTTGGGGTTTATCCCTTGGAAAAGCAAAGTTTGGGAATAAATCCGGAGGAGTTCTGGCATTCTGGAGCTTAATCCCAGAAAAAAACGGTGCTGAAAAGAGGGAATATGGGAAGAAAGATCAGGGAAAAAATGGGATTTAAGCAGGAATTATTCCCAGGGATCCCAATCCAGGTTTTCCCATGGATAAAATCCCCAAACTTTGGGAATGAGGCGGAAAAAAATGGGAATGATTCCCAAAAATTCCCTCCAGAACCAAACCCTTCCCTCGCTTTTCCCAAATTCGGATTTTCCCAACCCAAATCCATGGAGGCGCCTCCCTTTTCCCGAAAATCCAGCTCCAAAAAGCCCAAAATCCCCAGATGTCCCCATCCCAGCAGCCAGAAAAGCAGGAAAATCCATCCTGGAATCTCAAAAGAGGGAAAAAACCTCCAAAAAATCCCAACTGTGCTTCCAAACTTTTCTATTCCCCCCAAATCCGGGGGGTTTTTTTGGGAAGAGCAGGACCCGGAGTTCCTTGGCTGCGTCCCGAGGAGAATCCCGGGATTTTTCTGATCCAAATCCGTGGAATTTCAGGATTTTTCAGGCATCAGAGGAGCTTCCTGTGCAGGATTTCCCAGGCCATCCTCTTCCGGAAGTAGGGCATGTGTTGCTTTAGCAATTTTGGGGGGAAAAATGGGAATTTCAGTCAGGGTTTGCTCAACTAGGGGTGGATTCCCACTTTTTTTCCATGGAAAACTGGAGCTTTGGGGTTGTGGGAATGGGAGAGAAAGTGGGAATTTCTTGGGATTCAGGCAAAAAACGGTGGAATTTATCCCATATTTTGCTGGGATTTTGGGGTTTTCCTGGCCCCGGGGGTTGGGAGCCAAGGGAATTTGGGAATGTTGGGATCTGGGAATGCTGTCCCACAATCAGGAGCAATTTGGGATCTTCCTGGGGGGAAATAACACAGGAATTGGGTGAGAAATTCCTGAATTTCCCCCAAATCTTGCTGGAATTTCAGAGATTTTTGGGATTTTCCTGGCCCTGGGGGTCTGGGAGTGGCAAGAATTCGGGAATGTGGGAATTCCCAGTCCCTGGATTGTGGGTACCTGGGTGAAGTTGATGGGTTTGTCCTTAGAGATGCACTCGGCGTATTTGCAGGCGAACATCCCGCAGTCGCTGCCGTTCATCTGCTGCGGGATCTCCTATGGAAAAACGGGATTCAGTATTCCCAAATTCCCACGTTTCCTTGGCTTCCAGGCCCCCAGGGCCCGGAAAATCCCCCAAATCCCTGAAATTCCAGCGGAATCTGGGGAAAATTCAGCCAAATTTATCCCATTTCTCCTCCCAAGGAATTCCTGCTTTATTTCTGATTCCCACCCTCCAGGAATATCCTGATTATGGGACAGCATTCCCAAATTCCCAACATTCCAAAGTTCAGCTCCCAAACCCCCAGGGCCAGGGCAATCCCAAAAATCCCTGAAATTCCAGCGAAATCTGAGGGAAATTCTGGCGGAATCTCCTGCTGGAAAGGTGCCAGAATTCCAGGATTTTTTGTGTTCCCACCTTCCCCAAATCCAACCTAAACCCTTCCTTCCCCTTGATCCCATCCCTGTGGAAAATACCCTCTCCCAAGATTCGGGATTTGTTGCTTCCTTTTCTCCCCAGGAATCCCTGAGGAAAAAAGGGCCCGGAAAGGGTGGGGAATCCAAGGAAATCCCAAATTTTTTGGGAATTATTGGGGTGTCCAAACCTGGCTCTTCTTGCTCAGGAGGGCCCATCCATTGGTGTCGAATTCCTTCCTTTTCTTATCCAAACTTTCCTGTTTCAGGTACTGCCTGCGGGAAAGTGAGCAGGAAAAGCTGGAATTCATGGAAAAATGGGAATTCTGAGGTTTTTCTCTGTTTGGCCATTCCCAAAGAATATGGGTTGGGATTTACAAATTAATCCCCAAAAAATCTAAAATTTTATCAGGACAGGCCAAATTTCTTGGAAAAAAAAAGGGAGAGAATTCCTGGGATTTATGGGGCAGAATTCCAGGGAAGAGCAGGAATTTTCCAGGTCCTGGAAGGGGAGAACAAGCCTCAAAAAAGGAGCAAAAATGGCCCTAAAAGGGTCCAAAATGACCCCAAAAATGACCCAAATGGGCCCAAAAATGGGCAAAGTCGTTGCTTCCAAGGCCAGGGAAGCAGGGATGGGATTTTCTCCAGGAGCAGCTACCAGGGAAGGATTTCACTCACAGCAGGATCCTGCAGGCCTCGCTGTTGATGCCCCCCATGGAATCGTAGTAGGTGATGGTTTTTTTCCTGAAATCCACGACCTGCACGGAGAAAAATTCCTTAAAAAGGGCAAAAAAATCAGGAATTCTCCCTGCCAGCAAAAAAAATTCAGATTATTTCACACCAGAGGATTTCCTCCCAAAAATCCCTGTTTCCTGCTGTGTTTTTACTCCCTGAATGTCTAAATCAGCCTCTAATATTATTTTTATATTATTTATTATTATTATTCTTATTATTATTTATTAAATACAGTTTTTTTTACAAAGTTTTGCCCACCTCTGAAGGCCCCAAATCTGGGTGGTTTTTGGTGCTTCCCTTCCCTATTCCCACACCATTTTTGGTGGGAATTTGCTCTTTTCCATGGAATTAACTAATAATTTAAGCAGGAATTAATAAATCAAGGAGGATTTTGCTAAAGGAGCTGAAAACCCCTGCAGGATCCCAGGAGCCAGGGGGAGGGGATGGGACAAAGGAGGGGGAAGAAGTGAAATATCTGTGGCCTACATCTCTTTAAAAAGATCCTGTGGCACCAGGAGGTGGTGGGAACGGGGAAATCAGATCTTCCCAAGGGAATAAATTCCCTAAAATGACTTTCAGGCTGAATTTAAGGTCTAAAAACCCCACACGAAACTGCTCCCACCTTTGCATTTCACTTTAGGCTTTGATTTGATCCACAAATCCAAATTTTTCCCCCAGCATCCCTCAGAGACAACAAAATTTGGGCTTTAAATCCCAAACTGAGGATTTTTAGGGATAATCCAGGCACTCACAGCCAGGCACCAGTGCACGCCCAGGTGGATGGGAACCAGGAGCAGATCCACAGAGAAAATATCCACTTTCTTTGTCCATCTTTTCACAGCCTGGTACCCCGCAGTCTTTAATTTGGTGAAGAAAAAGGTGTTGAAGGCGTGGACTGCAGGCAAATCCTTCTCCTTGCTCCTCTCCATCAGCAAATTCATGTAGAAATTGATGATCTGGGAAAAAAAAAGGGCCAGGATTTTAAGTTTTTCTATACATTTCTTATTTGTTTTTTTATGGGGAGTTGGGATTTGTGGCCCTGTGTAAAATTAGGGAATAAACCCCCAAAAAAGGGGGATTTGCAGTAAAACCTTCAAGAATTCCAACTCTAAGGCATTAAAACCTTCCAAAAATCCAAGGATTTTCAGGAATCTGCCTTTATTTAACTCTGTATTTAAGATTCATTTGTTATTTTCCCTATTCATGTCAATCCCATCCTCCCACCATCATTAATTCCCCACATAAATTAAACTATTTTTATTTTTCAGGGATTTCCCCATGGATGTTTTTGCTCCCGGGTGGGAATCCCAACCCACAAATCCACTCGCAGCACCAAACCTATCCATTTTTCCACTCCAAGCTGCTGGGAATGCGTGGAAAACAGGAATTTTGGGTTTTTACCTCATCATTGAGCCAGTTGAGGTTGTTGAGGGTCTGGATGTCCTTCCTGGTGATGGTGAGCCGGAAAGCCTCGCTCAGCACCTCGTCCTGGTTCCCTCCTCGGAAAAGGCTTTTGATTTCCTTCTCCATTTCCTGCAGGAAGGGCAAAGAAAATTCCTGCTTTTCCTCATCCCCAAATCCCCAAGGATTTAACCCCAAATTCACTTTTTGCCCCTTGAATCATAAATTCTCTACAAAAATTCAATTGGAAGGGGGAGCACAGCAGTTCCCGTGCACAAATCCCAGGAATTCCATTAACATTTCCATTTTTCCTGGATCCCAGCCCCACCTCGGTGATCTCCGGGAATTCCTCGTCGCCCTCGGCCGCCCGGGCGCCCTCCGGCCCCTCCGGTCCCACGGTGACCGGGATCTCCTTCTCCAGGGGCACCCGCAGGTGCAGATCCACCAGGTCCTGCACCGAGCGCTCCCGCTCCTGGAGGCGCTGTGGGATCAGAGATTTGGGATCGGGGATTTGGGATCAGGGGTTCTCCTCACAGAGATATTTGAGATCGGGGAAAAGAAGGATTTAGGACCAGTAAAATTGGAAAAAAACCTCCAGGATCATGGAATTAATCCTTCCAGAGCCACCCGACCCTGTCCCCAAGGGCCACATCCCCATTTTTTTCCCATTTCCATGGATTCTGACCCCTTTTCCAAGCCCTGACCACCCTCCCAGTGCCAAAATTTTCCATAATTTTCAATCTGGGACATTTCCTCTTTTCCTGGTTGTTTATCCCAGGGAATTTCCATGGAACTCTCACCTGGCTCTGGAGCTGCAGGGCCAGAGCTTTCTGCTCCTCGATTTGCCTCCACCTCTCCCTGGCTCGGGAATCGTAGACGCTGGTTCTGGAAAAAGACAGAATTTTTATGGGAAAAAATCGATTAAAAAAGTAAAGATTTTCATTTTTCCACCCCCAAAATTCCCAGGAAAAGGCAGCAGAGAATATTTACTCACAGCTCTTTGATCCATAGCTCAGCCTGGAAAAAGGGGAGGCTAGAAAAAGGGGAGAAAGGAGGTTTGGAAGCAACCGAAAATCCCAGAATTTCCCCAGAATTCCCTCATTTCCCAAATTCTCACCCCATCCCTCTCCATTGTCACCTCCCTAAAAATCTCAAAAATCTCCAAATTCCCCCCAAAATTCCCCCATTTTCCACCCCTCACCTCGGGGCCGGAGTCCTGGGATCCTTGACCTTGAGCAAAATGACGGAATCTGACCCTAAAAATGGGAAAAATTCCTGGAATTTTGTCCCCCCTCGATTCCCAGCCCAAATCCTGCCCAATCCTGAATAAAAACCTCGGATTGGCCATGAAATTTAAATCCCTTTCTCAGGGTTTGGGGTTATTTGGGATTTGTTTTTTTTCTGTTTGGGATTTGGGGGATCTTTGAGGGGAGTTTATTTGGAATTTTGGAGACTGTTGGGGACTTCTTGGAATTTTTCTGGGATTTTGTGAATTTTTACCTTCAGTCTGTGCACTGGATGCCACCTGCTCCTCCCGCTGCTGTTGGGCCGTGGAATTTTGGGGCTGGAACCCCCCGGGATACCCCGGAGAGGGGCCCAGAGGGGGATTTCGGGAATTCCGGGGCAGCTCTGGGGGATGTGGGACAGGACCTGGAATTTTGGGAATTTCCAGCGCCTCGGGATCGTCCCTGGGAGCCTCCGGGGGCAGGGAGGGGCCGGAACGGGGACAGCGGGAGCTGCAAAAAAAACTCAGTCAGGGAAATTCCTGGGGAAAAACTGGAGATTTGGGATCTGAGGAGAGGTTTTGGGAGATTGAGAAGGGTTTTTGGGATCAGGGAGGAGTTTCTGGGATTTGGGCAGGGGGTTTTGGGAGTTTTTAGGATTTGGGAAGGGCTTTTGGGATTCTGGCAGTTTTTGAGATTTGGGCAGGTCTTTGGGGATTTTCTGTGGTTTGGGCAGGGATTTTGGGATTTGAGGAGATGTTTTTGGGGATTTGGGAAGAGCTTCTGGAGGGTTTTTTGGGGATTTGGGCAGGGTTTTTAGGATTTGTACAGGGATTTTGGGATTCTTCGGGATTTGAGCAGGGATTTGCGGATTTTTTGGGACATTCCCGACTCACAGGTGGAAGGGGAGCAGCGGGGAGGGCTTGGAGCTGGAGAATCTCTTCCCAGTCACCATCTGCAGCAGCTGCCGGTAAATCTCCCGCTCCTCTTCCCGCACGGTCTGCAGGGAAAAATCACGGAAAAAATTCCACTCAAAACCTTGGAATTTGCCAATCCCGAGGGATTTCCCCCAAATTCAGGGATCAGGTCGGATCCCACGAAGGCAATGCTGAGAAAAACCCTCAAAAACTGGGATTTAGGGGCGGAAAACCCCCAGAGTTTTGAGTTTAACCCCACCCAAGCACCTAGAGCTGCCTCAATCTCTCCTGCTCCCAAAAAATTGGGATTTAGGCCTGTAAAAACCTAGGAATTTTCAGTTCAACCCAACCAAGATCCCAAATATTTTGGATCTAAGGGTGAAAACCAGGATTTAGGGCTGGAAAACCACAGGAATTTCATGTTTAACCCCAGCAGTGCCCCCAGCTCCGCCTCCACCCACCCCGATCCCACAAAGCCCCTGGGATTTTCCTGGATTTTCCCCATTCCCAACCCAGTCACCTCCTCGGCTGCACTCAGGAAGCGCCGCGGGGCCTTCTTGGGGCTGCGGCGGCTCCAGGAGGGGCTCGGGGCCGGTTTGAGGGGAAAAGAGGCTCCATGGAGGGTGGATTTTCCCACAAAAGTGCTGGAATTCCCGCTGGAAGGAGGGAAAAACACCTCAGGTTTGTTGTAAATCCCGAAAATTGGTTTAAAATCCCAAACAAAATCCCAAAAAATTGCAAAAGGAGAGATGAAATGCCCAAAATTCCAAATAAGACCCCCAAAACTCTGAAATAAATCCCCAATATCCCATCCCCCCAAAAAAATCCCAAATAAAATTTTAAAAGTCCCCAAGAATCCCAACCCCCCCAAAAAATACCCAAAAATCCTCTCCAAAGAAACCAAAATCCCAAATAAAACCCCCCAAAATCCCCAAACGCTCAAAAAAACCGCCAAAATAAAACTCCTGAAAAATCCCCAAATCCCAAATAAACCCCAAAATCCCAAATGAAAACCCCGCAAAATATAAAATAAAACACGGATATTTGGGAATCTGCCACACCCACCTGGAATTTTTCCGGGTTTCCAGGAATGAGGCTCGGCTTCCCCGGGGCTTGGAGCTCCTCCACTGCCCATTGGCTCCCGGGAATCTCTCACCAGGAATTTCTGAGGGGAAAACCACTGGGAATTCAAAAAAAACCCCCAAATTTCCCCTCTCCAAGGATTATTTTTAGGGAAAACAGCCGCAAATCCCAAATTCCAAAGGGAAAACTCACCTGGGGCATAGCTGAGAGAGCAGGAGGAGTTCCCAGCTGGGCAGGAGAAGCTGCTAAGTTTGGGGGGGAAAAACTGAGGAAAAAAAAATGGGAAAAATTCCAGTTCTTTGATTGGAAGTGGGAAAATGTCAGGGAGGAATCCAGGAAAATTACAGGGAAAAGGGGAGGGTGCTCCCAGGGTTGGATTGGGAATGGTAGCAGGAAATCACAATTCCTAAAATTAATAATTCCCAAAATTCCCATCTCCCTAAAATTCACAATTCCCTAAGTTCATAATTTCTAAAATTCACAATTCCCACAATTTACAATTCCCAAAGTTCACAGCTCCCAAAGTTCACAGTTCCCGAAACTCACAACTCCCAAATTTTATAGAGCGAGTTTATGGAGCAGGAAGAACCCAAAAACTGCTAGGCAAATCCCGAATTTCGCAGCTCTGCCGGCAGCTCCGGGCCCGGGGTGGATCCCACACTTGGGCTCCCCATTCCCGGCAAATTCCAGGCGGAATTCCCACGTTAGAAACCGGGAAAACCCAAAAACGGGTTTGGGATTTGACTTCTGGGGTCTTTAGGCTGAGTTTTCCCAGAGAAACCCCGGCTGGAAGTGTCCAAGGAGCACCCAGGGGTGGGGGAATTGTCCCAGACATTCCTAAAATATTCCCGCCCAAAAGATCCTTCTGCAATTCCATGAGGGAAGGATGCAGGGCAGCCCCAGCCCCGATGGAAAAGGGAACAGGGAAGCTCCCAAAGCCCCCAGCCCCACAGCCGCTCCCCCGGATCCGCACCTTGCTCGCGGGGGCGAAGCCCTTGAAGGCCGGGCCGAGCCGGGCCCGCGCCGCCTCCCGGGCCTCCATCCTCATCGGGGGCAGCACTGCCGCTTCGGCTCCGGGCAGCGGGAGAACCGGGCGGAACGGGCACCGGGAAAGGCCCGGCGGCGGCGGGGTCCGGCGGGAGGGCAGCGGGAGGGAGAGGAGCAGGGTCCGGAGAAGCGCAGGGAACCGGGAGAGGAGCAGGGTCCGGGAGCGGAGCAGGCTCCGGGAGCGGTTCGGGCCCCGGAGCCGCCGCCGCTGCCCTCAGCCGGCCCCGGGGGCGGTCCAGGCCCCGGAGCCACCGCCGCCGCTTCGCTCCCCTCAGCCGGTCCCGGCTGCCCGACCGGAAGCGGGACCGGAAGCCTCCCGAGCGCGCGCGGTTTTCCCGGCCTTGGCGGCTGCAGCGAAGAGGAGACGACAGAGGCGGAAATGAGCGGCGGGCGGGGGTGAGGCGCCGCCGGAAGTGAAGCAGCCAACAGCGGAGGAAGAAGAGCGTTGCGGGGAGAAGAGAGCGCCCGCTGGCGGGGTGGAGGTCCAGGGTGGCAGCGCATAGAGGAGAGGTCACCCTGGACCGGGGGTGTGACCCTACAGGGGGTCACTCTGTGTGCGGGGGTCACCCTTTGGGGGGGTGCTACCCCATAGGGCGTCGCCCTGTGAGGATGCCGTCCTATAGGGGGTCACTCTGTGTGTGTGTGTATCCCATTTCAGCCGATTCCCATCACAGCCAATGCCACTACAGCCGATCCAATTACAGTTCATCCCATCATGGTTTATCCCTATAGTCGATCCCATCACAGTCGATCCCATTCCAGTTTCTCCCTATAGTCAGTCCCCCTATAGTCAGCTGGTCCCTACATCCAATCCCATTACAGCCGATCCCATAATACCTGATCCTATTAGAGCCGATCCCGTTACAGTCGAATCCGTAATAGCTGGACGCTACAGCCGATCCTATTACCCCGATCCCATTACGGTCAATTCCATTAAAGCCCATCCCATAATAGCTGATCCCGTTAGAGCCGATCCCGTAATAACTGATCCCATAATAGCCGGTCCCTGCAGCCGATCCCATTACCCCGATCCCATTACACCGCTCCCCGCGGCCAATCCCGGGTCCCAGCCCGTGCCCCCGGGCGATGGTGGCGATCCCGAGGCTGTCCCGGCGCTGTCCCCGGGCCATGGCGGCGGTGCCGGTGCCGGTGGCGGTGGCGGGGCTGTCCCCGAGGCTGTGCCGGTTCCTGGCCTCGGCCGCGCTCTCCTTGGCCGCGCTCCTCCTCCTCCTCCTGTCCTTCCTTCCCCCCGCCCCGAGCCGGGGGCGCCCCGCAGGTCAGTGCTCCCAGCGGGCAGTGGGGACTGGGACCAGTAACGGCCCCGCACTGGCACCGGTAACGGCCCCGCAGCGGGACCGGCGATGTAGTGGAGCCGGGAGGGGCACCGGCAGGGAACGGGAACTGGGGCCAGTAAGGAAAGCAGAGCAGATCCCACTGGGAACAGCGACCGGGACCAGTAACGGCCCTGGACTGGCACCAGTAACGCCCCCGCACCGGGACCGGCGATGTACTGGAACCGGTCAGGGAGAGGTACTGGAATCAGCAGGGAACAGGGACTGGGACCAGTGAAGACACAAGACTGGCACCAGTAAGGAGAGGAGAGTAGTTCCCACAGGGAAAACAAACTGGGACCAGTAGGGACAGACTGGAACCTGTAAGGACAGAGTGGCACCAGTAGGCAATAGAGACTGGCGCCAGTAAAGAGAAAAAACTGGCCCCAGGAAGGAGTCCCCCAGCGCCCCCCCGGGCGGGAGTGTCCCGGCGGTGGCAGCGGGGCTGTCCCGGTATTCCCGTGTCCCTGTCCCTCCCCCAGCGGTGCCACTCTGCGCTGGCAGCGCCACCCGGAGGGACAGAGCCGTCCTTCCACCCTTCCCACCTTGGGATCTGCCCAAATTTCCCGTTTTTCCCGATTTTTTTCCAGGCAGGAAAATGCCCCAGAGCCCCGCGGGACCCCGGCACACCGAGACCCTGGGGATCGGCAAAGCCATCGCCGTCCTCACCTCCGGGGGGGACGCGCAGGGTAAGGGACCCCAAAACCCCAAATCCCCGGGATCCCAAAGCCCCGCGACCCCAAAACCTCCGGAATCCCTAAAAATCCCCCCAAGTCCCCCACAAACCCCCCCGAAATTCCCCTCCAAAACTCCCCAAATCCCCCGGGATCCCAAAACCCCCGCGACCCCAAAGCTCCCCAAATCCCCCAGGATCCCAACTCCCCCGCCATACCAAAACCTCGCGGACCACAAAATTTGGGGGCGGGTGAGAGGGGGGAGGCTCCTTTTGGGGTAGAAATCGGGATTTTGATCCCACAACCATGGAGGTTTTCTCTGGATTGGGGTTTTGGGAATGACCTTGGGGGGATTTTGGGGTCGGGAGGAACTCGGGGGGGGGGGTTAGGGTGCCGGGGGGGGAGAACAACAGTGCCAAAATTTGGGGACGGGACTCCAAGGGGACACCGGTGGCACTTTGGCACCGAGGCAAAAAATTCAGGATTGCCCAAAATTCCAAGGATTCATCTGGAAATTTGGGGTTTTTCCGGGGATCCCCTGGGTGGGGGGGGGGAAGGACATGGGGGGGTGCCAGGCCAGGGGGGCCCCCCCCGGAGTGTCCCATCCCCCCCGTGTTTGTCACCCGCATCAGGCGCTGCCACCAAAGGTCACCTGGGCAAAAATAACCAGGGGGATGGCAGCTGCAAGGAGGGGGGGGACCGGCGGGAGACGAGGAGGGGGACGGATTTGGGGTGTCCCCAAGGGAGTGGCTGCTGGGGGGGGTGACACGGAGGTGACAGCTTTGGGGGTGGCTTTGGGGGTGTCCCCGGGGGTGCCAGGTGTCTGAGGGGGTGACAGAGTGACTGTGGCGTCCCGCAGGGATGAATGCGGCCGTGCGCGCTGTAGTGCGCGTGGGCATCTACACCGGGGCCAAGGTGTTCTTCGTGTATGAGGTCAGTGCCAGCCCCAATCCCAAAATCCCACATTCCCACCCCGAAATGTGGGAAAAAGTGTCATTTAACCACTGTCCCCTCTCTCCCCCAGGGCTACCAGGGGCTGGTGGATGGTGGTGACCACATCAAGGAAGCCACATGGGAGAGCGTATCCATGATGCTGCAGCTGGTGAGGGACATGGACAGGGACGGGGGATGGGGACAGGGGGACACTGGGGGTCCCCTCCCGGCCTCATCCTAGTTTGTTCCTTACTGGTCCCAGTCTGAGCTGAGACTCAGCTGAAAATGACCCAAAACCAGAGCTGGGATGGGGGGGAGGGAAGGACGGGTGGACACAGGGATGGACATGGGGATGGAGGGGTGGATGGACACGGAGATGGATGGACACAGGGATGGATAGAGAGAGGGATGGACAGACGGGACCAAGGCTACCCACCCTCTTTGTCCCCAGGGCGGCACGGTGATCGGCAGCGCGCGCTGCCAGGATTTCCGCACGCGCGAGGGGCGGCTCCGCGCTGCACGGAACTTGGCCAAGCACGGCATCACCAACCTGTGTGTGATCGGTGGCGATGGCAGCCTCACTGGTGCTGACACCTTCCGGGCTGAGTGGAGCGGGCTCGTGGCAGAGCTGCTCAAAACTGGTATGGGGGGACACCGGGAAAGCCCTGAAATCACCCGGGGCAGGGGAGAGGGTGGAGGACAAGAGGGAAAGGGTTGGGTTCAAAAGCACACAAAAATTTGGGGTTTTGGCACACAAAAATGTGGGGTTTTTCTCTAATAATGGAAGTTCAGGGCACTGTTGGAGATGGTTTAAGGGGGGACACAGAGGAAAACGAGGGTGTGGTTCAAAAAATCAGGGGGTGTGGCACCCAAAAATTGTGGCTTTTCCCCCAAAACGGAGCTTTATGACACCTCTGCTGCCAAAGGGGACATTGGGGGGGGGGGTCACACTGGGAACAGGGGGTGTGGAAAGGTTTGATTCCAAAAGAGAAAGGTTTGGTTCCAAAATCCAGGCATCCTACACAAAATATGGGGTTTTGTCACCCAAAACCGCACTTTTGATCACCCAAAGCCACATTTCTTCCCCCCTAACAACCTCTGTGACACTTCTATACCCGAGTGACTATTGGGGGTGATGTGCCCCTCCTGGACATCATTCCCCAGGTGGCATCACGGCAGAGGAGGCGCAGCGCTCGAGCCACCTGAACATCGTCGGCATGGTGGGCTCCATCGACAATGACTTCTGTGGCACCGACATGACCATCGGCACTGACTCGGCGCTGCACCGCATCATGGAGATTGTGGACGCCATCACCACCACGGCCCAGAGGTGACGGGGTGGAGACCCTAAACTGTAACCCTAATACTAACCCTAACCCAGCCATCACCACCAGAGCACAGAGCTGTCAGGGAGGTGACCCTGAACCCTAAACCTAACCCTTACCCTAACCCTAACACTGGCCACGACTCTCACCCTTGACCCTAACTCTAACATCAACCCTAACACTGACCCTGACCCTAACCCAAACCCAAACACAAACCCTAACAGAGATTGTGGACACCATCACCACCACAGCACAGAGGTGACAGGGACACTCTCGTTGTCCCCAAGCCCCTGGTGTCCCCGTTTTGGGTGATGCTTTCTTGTCCCTGCAGCCACCAGAGGACTTTCGTGCTGGAGGTGATGGGGCGGCACTGCGGGTACGTCCTGGTGGCACCTGGGGGGGGGTTTTGTCACCCCAAAAATTGAGAGGAAGTGGCTCAAAAGGCGTTTTTGGCCCCATTTCAGGTACCTGGCGCTGATCACGGCCCTGGCCAGTGGCGCCGATTGGGTTTTCATCCCCGAGTCACCCCCTGAGGACAACTGGGAGGAGCACCTGTGCAGGAGGCTGGCCGAGGTGGGACAGAGGGATGGACATGGGGCGGACACAGGGATGGAGGGAGGGATGGAGACATGGAGAAAGGGATGGACAGTGGACACAGGGAGGGATGGAGGGAGGGATAGAGGGATGGCTGCAGGGATGTCCCCCTGTCTCCATCCCCATTGTCACCCCATGTCTCCCCCAGACCCGCGACGGCGGCTCCAGGCTCAACATCATCATTGTGGCTGAAGGTGCCATCGACAAGCACGGCAAGGCAATCACCTCGGATGACATCAAGGATGTGAGTGGGAACAGGGGGGCACAGGGAATGGGGGGGGACACAGGGGACAATCTCCTTCCCACCCTTTTGGGGCTGGTCATGGAGCTCTCCTGGTGTCCCCACAGCTGGTGGTGAAACGCCTGGGGTACGACACCAGAGTGACCATCCTGGGCCACGTCCAGCGCGGGGGGACCCCCTCGGCCTTTGACCGCATCCTGGTGGGCACATCCTTCCTCACCCCAACCCCAAACGAGGGGACCCCAGAAGTGACAGCCCCCCCCCAGAGGTGTCACCCCAGAGGTGACATCCCCCCGTTTCCCCTCAGGGCAGCAGGATGGGCGTGGAGGCCGTCATGGCGCTGCTGGAAGGGACGCCAGACACGCCTGCCTGCGTGGTCAGTCTGTCTGGCAACCAGGCTGTGCGCCTGCCCCTCATGGAGTGTGTGCAGGTGGTGAGTGGGGACAGGGGGACATCGGGAGTGGCCCCAGACCCAGCCCAGGGATGGATCCCATACCAAGACACCCCAATCCCACCTGAGGGCCAGATCCCACCCCATCCCACCCTGATCCCACCCAGGACACCCCGATCCCACCCCAATCCCACCCTGATCCCCCTCTGTGCCCCCAGACCAAGGACGTCACCACGGCCATGAATGAGGGACGTTTCGAGGATGCGCTGAAGCTGCGGGGCCGGTGGGTGGCACCTCTCTATCCCTGCACCCCAATATCCCCAAAATGTCCCCAAACCCCAATTTCCCCGATTTTTAGGAGCTTCCAGAACAACTGGAACGTCTACAAGCTGCTGGCTCACATCCGCCCGCCTGCCACCAAGGTAGGGGACACCAGGGAGGGCGTGGGGAGGGGCCCAACCTGGGACACCCTAGGGACAGATCCCAGCCGAGGACACCTCAATCCCATCCAGGGATGCATCCCACCCCAATCCAAACCCAATCCCACCCCCGACACCCTGATCCACCTCAGGAAACCCCAGGACACCCTAATCCCATCCAGGAAATCCCAATCCCAACCTGGGACAGCCCAATCTCACCCAGGACACCCCAATACCATGCTGGGACACCCCAATCCTGCCACTGTCCCCAAGGCCACCTTGGCTATGTCCGCTGTCCCCGCAGAGTGGTTACACCATTGTCCCCAAAGCCACTCCAGGCTACCCCAATCCCACCACTGTCCCTGAGGTCACCTGACCTGTGTCCCCAATCCCCAAGGCCACCCAAGACATGTCCCCTGTCCCCAGGGCCCCCTGACCCCTGTCCCCAACTGTCGCCGTTTCCAGAGCGGGTACACGTTGGCCGTGCTGAACGTGGGCGCTCCTGCCGCGGGGATGAACGCGGCCGTGCGGGCGACTGTCCGGATTGGCCTCATCCACGGCCACCGCATGCTCGCTGTGCACGACGGCTTCGAGGGGCTGGCATTTGGCATGGTGAATGTCTGGAGGGGAACGGGGGTGGGATGCGGTTTGGGATGGATTCGAGGGACTGGTGTTTGGCGTGGTGAGGGTCCAGAGGGGAATGGAGGGGGGAAAGGGTGGGGAAAGGGTTTGGGATGGTGAGATTCCTGTAGGGAATGGGGTTTGGGATGGATTCGAGGGGCTGGCATTTGGGATGGTGAGAGTCCTGTGGGGGAAAGGGGTTGGTTGGGATGAGGAGATCCCTGTGGGATAAAGGGGTGCCCAGGGCATGACGGATTTGGAGGGTTGGATTTTGGGAGAGGGAGATACCTATACAGAAAAGGGGTGGGAAAAGGGGGTGGTAAGCACAGGACAGGTTTGAGGGGTTGGAGACAGATCTGAAGGGTTGGGTTTTGGAACGGGGAGATGCCAGTGGGAAAACAGGGCAGGGAAAGAGTTTGGGAAGTGCAGGTTGGACTTGAGGGGTTGGATTTTGGGATGGGGAGATCCCTGTGGGAAAAGGGAGTGAGAAAAGGGCCTGGGAACGGGCAGTTTTGCCCTGCAGGGATAGGGATTCCTCAGGAATTCCTCGGGATGCGGGTGTTTAACCCCCGTCCAAACCCTGGCCCCACCGTGGGTCTGATCTGCTGCTGTCCCCAAGCCAGGGGACATCACGTGACCCCAATGTCACTCTGATGGGGCTGAGGGGACATTGTGTAACCCCAAACCCTTCTCCCACCCCATTAACCCCTTGTTTCCCCCCTGTCCCCCAGGTGGAGGAGATCAGCTGGAATGCTGTGGGCAGCTGGACAGGGCTGGGAGGATCCAAACTGGGCACCAAGAGGTGACTCCCCCACCATGTGAGGTCATTTGGGGTCCCCACCCTGGCCGGGCTTATCCAGGGGGGTTTCCCCTTCCCAGGACTCTGCCCAAGAAATATTTCGAGGAGATCAGTGCCAACATCAGCAAATTCGGGATCCACGCGCTCATCATCATCGGCGGCTTCGAGGTCAGCGGGGCATGGTCAGGATGTGGCCCGTGGGGTGTGGCCAGGGTGTGGCCAGGGTGTGGCCAGGGCGTGGTCAGCATCCCTTGCTGTCCCCCAGGCGTTCACAGGTGGGCTGGAGCTGGTGGAAGGCCGCGCGCGCTTTGAGGAGCTCTGCATCCCCCTGTGCATCATCCCCGCCACCGTCTCCAACAACGTCCCCGGCTCCGACTTCAGCATCGGTGCAGACACCGCCCTCAACACCATCACCACGGTCAGACCCCGGTCCTTTAGCCCAATCCCATATCCCAAACACCATCACCACGGTCAGACCCCAAACCCTGCCCCATTCCAGATGTGTGGCCTGATCAAATGGTCGGGGTGGGTACCCCAAATCCCCTGACCCCAAACCCTGCCCTCTTCCAGACGTGCGACCTGATCAAGCAGTCGGCCGCAGGCACCAAGCGCCGCGTCTTCATCATCGAGACCATGGGCGGCTTCTGTGGCTACCTGGCCACCATGGCCGGGCTGGCGGCCGGTGCCGATGCCGCCTACATCTACGAGGAGCCCTTCAGCAGCCGCGACCTGCAGGTGGGAACAGCCTTGGCCCCCGTCCCCGGTGTCACTAGGGTGGTGTGGGATGAGTGGGTTCCCATTCTTGACCCCATTCCCAACTCCACTCCTGACCCCACTCCCACCCCCATTCCCAACCCTGTTCCGGCCCCCATTCCTACTCCATTCCTGACCCCGTTCCCCACCCCACTCCCACCCCCATTCCTGACCCCGCAGGCCAATGTGGATCACCTGACAGAGAAGATGAAGACCACAGTGAAGAGGGGGCTCGTGCTCAGGTGGGCCCTGGCTTTGAGGTGGGGACACCTGGGGGGAACCTCATGTCACCCCTGTGGGGATTGGGATCGGGGGAATTGGGGTGTTTGGGGTCTCACCGTGATGGACAGTGTTTGGGATGTGGGGAAATTGTGTTTGGGATCAGCGGAATTGGGGGATTTGGGGGTCTCACTGTGGTGATGGGGTTTGGGATCTGGGGAGTTGCATTTGGGATTGGGAAAATTGTGTTTGGGATTCAGGGAATTGGAGGATTTGGGGTCTCACCGTGGTGACAGCGTTTGGGAATTGTTTGGGAAGAGGTGAATTGTGGGATTTGGCCCTGATCCCGTCCCCACCACAGGAACGAGCGCTGCAACGAGAACTACACCACGGATTTCATCTACAACCTCTACTCTGAAGAAGGCAAAGGGGTCTTCGACTGCCGGAAGAACGTCCTGGGGCACATGCAGCAGGTGGGAATTCCCTGGGAATGGGGTGAGGGTTTGGGAATTCCCCTGGGGGCAGGATCAGGGTTTGGGAGACTTTGCTGGGAACAGGATCAGGGTTTGGAGGATCTCCCCAGAAATGGGATTGGGTTCGGGGGATGTCCCTGGCTAATCTCCGATTCTCCTGGCACAGGGAGGCAGCCCCACCCCCTTTGACCGTAATTTCGGCACCAAGATGGGCGCCAAGGCCGTGGCCTGGATCACCGGGAAGATCAAGGAGTGCTCCCGGCACGGTGGGTGCTGCCGGAGGGGAGCTTCCCAAAGGGACCCCAGAGTGACCCCACATTCCCAAACATTCCCAGAAGGGCCCTCACGCAGATTTTGGCAGGAGTTCCCTGCTCCTGGAAGATCCCAAACGTTCTCCACCTCCCTTCCTGCGCGTTTTCCCCTCCCGGAGGACCCCAAACATTCCCAACTCACCTCCAGGAGGTTCCCAAACGTTCCAATCCCCTTCCCAGGCCGGATCTTTGCCAACACGGCCGACTCCGCATGCCTGCTGGGGATGCGCAAGCGCAGCCTAGTATTCCAGCCCATCGCCGAGCTGCGCCAGCAGACGGATTTCGAGTGCGTGTCCCTCCCTTCCCTCCCTTTCCCACCCCAGAAAGGTGGGACAAAGCCTGGCATCCTCCCTGGGGATGTCCCCAGCTGTCCCTGTCCCTGTGTCCCCTCAGGCACCGCATCCCCAAGGAGCAGTGGTGGCTGAGGCTGCGGCCCATCCTCAAAATCTTGGCCAAGTACAACATCGAGCTGGACACGTCGGAGGCGGCGCACCTGGAGCACCTGACCCGCAAGGTCCTGGTCCCCGAGGCCACCCTGTGACAGGGACAGCGGCCACTGCCACCCCCAGCCCGAGGGAACCCCAAAAACCCTCTCTTTTCCTGCAGCCTTTTGGGGCTGGTCTGGGGATTTTATGGGATTTTGAGAAGCAGTGTTGTCATGAGTTGAGGGTGGGCGGTGGAGGTTGAGGGTTTTAGGCTTAAAAGTCATGGAGATGTTTCAATAAATTCAGCGTTCATCCAAGTGGTCCGGGTCTCTGTGAATCCACGTAAAGGCAAACCTGGATCCCACTGACCCCAAATCCCTCCTGATCCTCAGGATTCCACTGTCCAGCACAACAGGGAGGGATAAAAGAGGCGAAATTTGAGTTTTCATCCCCGCGTTCTTTGCGGAAAACAACAACGGTTTTTAGCTGCTTAATTTCACCTTGGAGAGCTGCTCTTCCATTGGATCCTGGAATAGATCCCAAAAAAACCCCCAAGACCAACACCAAAGGGTGAATTCCTGGTGGGAAACCTCAGGAAGAGCTTGGGGAGGTGGGAGGGAAGCCCTCAGCTTCATGTGGAGCTCTCTGGGGATTTCCTTGGCCTGGAAGAATTCCAGCTCTGCAAAATTTTGGTTTTTGAGGTGGTTTCACCCTTGATGCAGCATAAAAATTACGGATAAACAGGGAAAACTTCACTCTCCATGCTGGAGAAACACCCGGATCTTTTGATTTCCAGCCAATGCTTCCCACAGGATTTCTCTGCATCCCAACCCTCCATTTCCTGCCTCGGGCCCTTCCTAAAAGGAGAATTTTCCTCAAAATCCTTCCTTTCCCAAAGCAAAAAAAAACAAAAAAGGGGAAAAACCAGATTAATCCAACAGCTGGGATATAATTTTCCATCACGGGGCGATTGTTCATTGCAGGAGGGTGAATGGGGGGGGACAGTGGAAGGAACGGAGAGAACAAAATGGAAGGGACAGGAAAGAAATGGAGGGAACAGGGAGAAAGTGGAGGGAGTGGGAGGGGATGGGGAAAAGAAATGGAGGGGACAGAGGCAGGAAATGGAGGGAACAGAGAGGAGAAAATGGAGGGAATGTGAGGGGCCAGCGGGGTCCCAAGCGGCCAAGGAGAACAAAAACCACGAAGAGGAACCCGGCAAGTCCTGAAGCGAGCAGGGAACCTCTCCTGGGAGCGAGGGGTCATCCGGAGAAAGGAAGGTGTCCGTCCCTCAGGTGAGCAGCAGCAGGTACTCCTTGAGGCAGGCAGGCAGTGGCAGCTGCTGCACGGCCTGGGGCAGGAAGCGTAGGCCGAGCGAGCGGCGCACGGCGTAGCGCGACAGCGCCTGCAGCGTGCCTGGCGCCGAGCACAGCCGCGTCAGCCGCTGGCACAACTGCGGGTCCCGGGCCACCTCCCAGGGCAGGCTCCCGTTCTTGCGCAGCTCGAAGTGTCCCGTGGCCCTGTGCAGCAAATCCAGGCAGGAATCCTCGCGCTCCGTGCCCAGGCCTCGCACCAGCAATGCCACCAGGCGCGAGATGGGGCTCTGGCCCTTCAGGTTGACCACGCGCACCTCGGCGCCGAAGTCCAGCAGGACGCTGACGCTCTCCAGGTTGCCCTTCATGGCCGCCCAGCTCAGGGGGGTGTCGTTGTTGTAGTCCAGGGCGTTGACCAGGGCGCCGTTGGCCAGCAGGGCCCGCACGCACTCGGCGTTGTTCTTGAAGGCCGCCCAGTGCAGTGGCGTGTCCTTGTTGCCGTCCAGGGCGTTGGGGTTGGCTCCGTACTCCAATAAAATCTCTACGCAGGTTTCGTCCTTTTCTGCTGCATAGTGAAGGGCTGTGCGGTTGTAGCCATCCAGGGCATTCACCTGGGGGGAAAAAAAGAAAGATTTCAGGGTCAGGGAGCTGCTCCAGCTCAGCCCGGCAACGAGGGAAGAGCCACAGGTCTCAAGTCCCAAATTTAGGGAAAAATGAGGGGTTTGAGGTAGGAGCTGCCCAGCAGCTAGAGGAAAGTGGGGGAAAAAACCCAGCATATTTAGGGTTTAATTCTTACTTCCCATCCTCCCAAAATTTCAGCACAAAAATTTAGGTTTCAGTCCTTCCTCCACTCCCAAAATCTCAGCCCAAAAATTCTCTCCCTGCTGGGACAATGAGCTTTCTCCTGGTGCCACTTTGTGAGGAATATCCTGAGCTGGAAAAGACCCACAAAGATCATCCAATCCAATCCCTGGCCCTGCACAGAACACTCAAAAATCCTCCCCTGTGCTGGGAGCGTTGTCCAAACCCCAATCCCTGGGGCTTGTGCCCCATGACCCTCTGGAGGAAGCACTTTTCCCCCAAATCCAACTTAAACCCATCAGCTCGAACTCCGGCTGCTTATCAGCTCCTCCCTACTTCCCAGTCCCTTTTCTCGGCGTTTTTCACCGGTTTTTGGTTTTTCCAAAGCTTTACCTCGGCTCCTTTTTGCAGCAGCAGCTCCACGCAGTCGGCATCAGCCACCATGCAGGCGCAGTGCAGGGGTTTGAGGGTGCCGTGCAGACAATTCACATCGGCGCCCTGGGAAGCACAGGAACCCCCTCGGGGTCAGGAATTCACCCTTCCCATCCCTTCAGAAAGAGTTAGTTCACACAAATCCCGGGGGTTTGTTTGCAGGAACTGCCGAGGGCAGGAACCGCCTCGGGGTCAGGAATTCCCCCCTTCCCACCCCTTCAGAAAGGGTTAATTCAGAGAAATCCCGGAGGATCGTTCGCAGGAACGCTCCCGGTCTCAGTCCCACCTCCCCGTTGCGTTTCACCAATTTATTCTCAACAAATGGTGCCTGCAGACTCCCGGAGACCCTCCCCAGCCCCAGGGGTCCGGAGGGGGGAAAGAAAAGCCTGGAGTCTCTAAACCAACCGGAGGTGCCCTGATCTTGCCCTATCGGGACCCAGAACGCCTCCAGGGAAACCTCACGGAGGATCCGCAGGGACCGGTACACCCGGGAACAGCTCGGCAGCGCCCGTCAGAGGGACCCGGAGCCCTCGGGGGACTCAAGCGGCACGGCCCGGCCCCGGGGCTCACCCGGCCGATCAAATCCTCTACGTTGTCCCGGGGGAAGGAGCGGATAGCGGCGATGGTGCGGATGAGGCGCTCGGACAGCGAGTACTTGCTCTGGATGCTCTGCATGATGTACCACATGGCGCGGGCCGCCCCGCGGCATCCCCGTCCGGCCCCGCCGAGTCCCGCGCCGGACCCGGGGCGGGGTGGGGAGCGGCCCGGGTCGGGCCGAGGCGCAGGAGAGTCTGCGGGTGGAGCCGCGGCGGTTCCGGTGGAATCCGGAGCGGTTCTGGAGCGGTTCTGGGGGCCCCGGGCCGCTCCCAGAGCGTTCCTGGAACAGCGGCGACCGCGGGCCCGGCACGACGCGGAAACGCCGCTAACCGGAACCGACGTTCTTCCCAATGACCCGCCCCGCCCCATCTCCACCAATCCGGCCCCGGCGCCCCCGCTGGTCTCGCCCCCTCCGTTCCTTTCTTCTCATTGCCGGCGCCGATCGCCCTTAAGCCGCGCTCTCCCAGGATCACGAAGCCCCTCCCTCTCCTCCATAGACTCTCTCGTGACCCTCCCCCCATTTTTCCCCAATTCCTTCCATTTTTCCCCATTTCCCTCCCTTTCTTTCCCCCACCCCGCCTTCCCCTTAGGCCGCGCCCCCACCGACCCCCCAACCAATAGGAACGCACCACCGACAGCACAGTCTCCAAGCGTCGCCGGGGCGGGGCTACGGGGGAGAGGACACGCCCCGCCCCACAAACGGACCCAAAGTGGCCCCAAAATTGGCATTTTTTTACTAATTTTTAACTTCTCCTCCCCCGGCCATCTCCAGGGCCAGCGGGAAGCTCCGGAGCTCCTGTCCAGGAGCCGCGGGTCCCTTCAGAGGCCCCCGTTTGTCATTTATGGCCGTGGATTGGGATCCCACTGGGAGCGCCCGCCCCTCGCCGGCCGCAGAGCAGAGCCCTAAATAAAGGAAAATGGTTCTGGCTACCGAATTTGGGGGTCTTGTCTTGATTTAGGGAGAAGAGGGGCGGGATAAGGGAGGGGGTGGAGCTGGGGTCCTCCCAGTGCTCCCAGTAACTCAGCCCCCCTTCCAGTCTCTCCCAGTAACCCCCTCCCAGTGCCCCCGAGTCCCTCCTAGGGCTCCCCATATCCCCTCCCAGTCCCTCCCAGTTTATCCCAGTCCCCCCCAAATCCCCCTCTCCGCATCTCCCAGTTTATCCCAAAGCCCCCAGTCCCTCCCAGTTCAGTCCAGTCCCCCCAACTCCCCCTCTCCGCATCTCCCAGTTTATCCCAAAGGCCCCCGGTCCCCCCAAATCCCCCTCTCCGCATCTCCCAGTTTATCCCAAAGCCCCCGGTCCCCCCAAATCCCCCTCTCCGCATCTCCCAGTTTATCCCAAAGCCCCCAGTCCCCTCCCAGTGCCCTCCCAGTTTATCCCAGTCCCCCCAAATCCCCCTCTCCGCATCTCCCAGTTTATCCCAAAGCCCCCAGTCCCCTCCCCGTCCCTCCCAGTGCCCCCAGTACCTGCCCCTCACTTGTCCCAGCCAGGAGGGGCACTAAGGGGGGAAAGGGGCGTTAGGGGGGGTTTGAGGTCAGCGCCGAGGGGCTTCTCGGGGGGACTTGGGGTCTTGCGGGAGGTTTGGGGGGCTCTGGCTCCTTCCGTGGGATTTGGGGTCCATATAGGGGGAGATCATGGGGTTGGGAGTCCCACCTTAGGGTTTTGGGGTCCCTATGAGGAGAGATCAGTGGTTTGGGGTCCCTATAGGGAGAGATCAGGGCTTTGGAGTCCCACCGAGGGGTTATGGAGTTCCTATAGGGAGAGATCAGGGGTTTTGGGGTCACACCGTGGGGTTTTGGAGTTCCTATTGGGAGAGATCAGGGGTTTTGGGGTCACACCGTGGGGACTTGAGGTCCTATATGAGCTTTTGGGGTGCCTCCTTGGAGGTAAGGAAAGGGGGTGGGGGTTGGGGCAGTATTTTGGAGTAATTCCTGTAGGATTTGGGGTTGCTCACCCACGCCGGAGGTCAGAGGGGTCCCTGCATCCCTGTAGGCTGTGCCCACCTGTAGGGGGGATGCAAAGCATTATGGGAAACACTCCCAAGTTTTGGGGTGCCCCCAATTTGGGGAGAGGTCTTACCTGCCATCTTGGGGTGCTGTGGGACCGGGGGGGCTCCAGTGGGGCACAGCGGCTGCAAAAGAGGGATGGGAGGTTTGGGGCCCCCCCCCGTGCAACTGGGGGACCCCCACCCAAAAATTAGGGCGTCCCCCCCCTTACCTGACCACTTGGCTGCTGAGCTGCCGGCGGGGCTGGGGGGTGACTGGAAGGGAGAGGGGAAAATTTGGGGAGACCCCTATGAGCAAGGAGGGGATGGGGAGTGGCTTTAAGGTGTGGAAGACCCCCCTAAAAATTTGGAGGGGCCCTTACCTGACTGTGTGGGGGAGGGACGGGGGGTGCTGCTGTGGCTGCTCCAGCGCCAGCCCGGGGAGAGCTGTGGGGGGATTTGGGGGGCAGTTTTAGGGGGGGGGGCAGTTTGGGGGCGAGGGAAGGGGCAGGGAGGCTTTGGGGGGGAGTTTGGGGGTGAAGGAAGGGGCGGGGGGCTTCGGGGGTCACCTGAATGCGGCGCAGCTCCGCGTTCTCCCGGCGAAGCGACTCCACCTCCCTGGGAAGGGGGAGGATCTAAGGGGGGGTGGGAATTCCCCCCATTTGGAGTGGGGGTCCCCCAAAAGGGCAGGTGAGGGGGGCAGAGCAAAGGGGTGGAAGCTCACCAAGATGGTAGCGAATGGCAGAACATGCTGTCACCGACACGGCAGCCAAGGGGGGGTAAGACCCTCCCAAGAAAGTGGCCAGAAGGACAAGGAGTCTGACCAAGATGTTGCCCAAGGATGTGCTGCCTCACCCACACGCCCAGAGGAGCCCTAGATGGAGGACTGAACCCCTACTATGGCATCCCCCTCACCTCCTCCTCTCCCCCAGCTCCTCTCTGGCCTTCTCCAGCTCCGCCTGCGCCCACCGAGCTCTGTCCCGGTGCGAGTCCAGCAGCAGCTGCGCCTGTGCCAGCTGGAACCGCCACACCTGGACACGGGACACGTGTCACCCCCTTGTCCCCCTCACCTGCATGTGGGGTCAGGGACAGCGGTGGAACCTCCTCCCCTGTCACCTGTGTCCTCCTCACCTGCGTGATGTGGGCAAGGTGCTTGAGGGCGATGGCCACCGGGCTCTTGAAGAAAACCTTCTCCTGCGGGCGCATCTGTTGGGGACGGGGGCTTCAAAATGATGGGAAGAGGGTTGGGAAACAGGAGGGGAAAAGGGTGGGAAGGGGTGAGGGTGAGGGGACACGGGGTACAATGTGGCGGGCACTGGCCTGTTGGGACAGGGGCAGGTAGCGACAGGCAGTGGCACAGACCGGGCAGGGACCTGTGGGAAGGGGAGAAAAAAGTGAGAAAAGTGAGAGAAAAAGATGTCCAAAAGTCCTGGAAATTGTGTTCCTTGAGGGAAATGCACCATTTCCCCTCATTTTAGAGCACGATCCTCCATTTCCACCATTGTAAGGGTTTAAACGGAGGGAAAAATCCTCCTTTTTCCATCATTTGAGAGAGAGAAATTGAGGAGAAACCCTTTTTTCGCGATATTTTAGGGGTTTAAATTGAGGGCAGAGCCCATTTTATTTGCTCACGTTGAGGCGACCCCTCCTTTTCCCCTCATTTTAAGGGGTTAAATTGAAGGAAACTCCCCCTTTCTCAACATTTTAAGGGCTTAAATTGGGGATTTGCCTCAAGTTTACCTGTGCCCCCACAGCCCTCGCACAGGATGTGGCCGCAGTTGGTGATGGCGAACCGGGCGCCGTCCTGGCGGAAGCAGCGATTGCAGTGGAACCAGTCCATGGTGGGGCCGGAGCGAGGAACCGCCCGTGATGCCTCCACGCGCGAGGGCCTGGGAGAGAACGAGGGGGAAAGGTGAGGGCAAAAGGGGGGAAAAGGTGAGAGAAAAAAGGGAGGGCAACGCAAGGGGGAAAGGGCCGGAAACGCGAGAGAAGGGCTGGAAGCGTGAGGTGAAAAAGGGCGGGAAACGTGAGGGATAAAAGGGCGGGAAAGCTGAAGGGGGGAAAGGGCGGTAAAAGAGAGAAAAAAGGCGGGAAACGTGAGGGAAAAGGGTGGGGAAAGGGAGGGGAAAAAGGGCCACATGGATGGGGACAGGGAAACCAGAATGGGGACACCAGGATGGGGACAGCAACACCTGGGCCTGCGGGGACTATTATGGGGATGGGGAAATTGGGATGGGACACCAAAATGGAGATGCCACGAGGGGACAGGGCCTCCAGGATGGGTACGTTTGGGTTGGAGACACCAGGATGGGGATGTTGGGATAGGGACACAGATAGGGACACTGTGATGGGGATGGGGACATTGGGATGAACATGCTGGAATAGGGACCCCAGAGCGGGGACAGGAACTCCAGAACAGAGATGGGGACCCCGGGATGGGAATCCTGGGACTTGGGCACACGGATCTGCCGATGCCATCGATAAAAGGTCCCCGAGCAGCGTCATCCCTCCGTGCGGATTTGGGGGGATGGCAACGACATTGTCCCACTGTGAGATTTTGGGGTCACCCCAGCGATCCCAGTGTGGCCACAGGGAGCTTTTCCCATCCTCCAGGATCCAGTGCCTGGGGTCGGGGAAGTACCCCCCACTCCTACCCCAGCACTCCCAAACCCTCTGGGGGGATATGGAGGTGTGGGGTGCAGGAGGAGCACCCCAAAACCCCAATCCTGCAATCCCAAAATCTCACGATCCTCCGGCCTTGTGTAATTCCAACCATTTTTATTTCTTGGGGGGGGGGGCTGGCAAAGCACCCCCAGAACACTGGGGCAGATCAGAGATTTGAGGGAGTGCAGGGGGAGCACCCCAAAACCCTGATGCTGCTATTCCATGCTCCCAGAATCCCAAATTCCTGCTAAATCTTTGGCCTTGTTGCATAATTACAACCATTTTTAATTTGGGGGGGGCAGGAAAAGCACCCCCAGAATATCGGGAGAGGGGCTCAGGGTTTGGAGGAGGCACCCCAAAACCTCAATCCTACTATTACCCGATTCCAAAGTTCCTCGATCCCACTGTTGAACCCTCCGGCCTCATTGTGTAATTCCGACTACTTGTAATTCTCGAGGTGGGGGAAAGCAGAAAACACCCCAATAAAACCCTAAAGGATGAAAATCAGTGGGGTGGGGGGTGCAGTGGGCACCACAATCCCACAATCCTGGAATCCCGTGATCCCTCGTTGTGCAATTCCAACCATTTTTAGTTCGGGGGAGGGTGGGGGTGGGGTGGGGGGAGAAATGCACCCCCACAGCGTCGTGAGGGGGAATCTGGGGGGAGCACAGGGGCCCCCCAAAACCCCGATCCCGCTACCCCCCAGTCGCGCTATCCCGGGATCCCGTGATCCCTGATTGTGTAATTCCAACCATTTTTAATCCCTGCGGGCGGGGGGGGGGGGGGCAGGAAACGCCCCAATAAATCCCTCGGGGCGGGGGGGGCAATCAGGGATTTGGGAGGGCGCAGGGGACACCCCGAAGCCAGCCCGGATCCCGGCGTTCCCGGGATCCCTGGATGCCGCTGCCGAGCCCTCCGCCCTCGTTGCGTAATTCCAACCATTTTTAATTCCCGGGGGGGCAGGAAACGCGTCGCTGCCGTTACACAAAGCAGGAAGGCGGGGGAGGGAGAACTTTGGGGGACCCCCCTGTCCTTAATCTCCCCAAACCCACCCTCTGCCCACCCCCCCGCCCCGAAATCCATTTCCCGCTTGGGAAACACTCCCCCCTTCCCAAAATAATAAAAACCCCCAACAATTCGGGCAATACCCACAATTCCCCTCCCACTCAAAATCGGACGGTTCGGGGGTGTCCCTGCCGGGACCCCCCCTTTTTATTCCCCCCAAAGGGGTTCTTCCCGCCCAAATTCCCGTTTTTCCAAGGGTTTCCCCCCGCTTTTCCCAGCGTTTTTTCCCCGCTTTTTTCCCAGTGGCGCATCCGGCGGGGAATGGGATGACGGGACCTTCCTGTTCCCGGCCCCGCGCCCGCCTCGCGCCCGGGGGACGCCCCCGCCGCGACCCCCACGCACCCCCGAGCCCGACGGGATTCCCGGAGCCACCCCCGGGCCCCTCCGAAACCCCCCCGTCCCCCCCCGCGCCGCGGAGCCGCCGCGGTGAGTCGGGGGGCGCGGGGGGAGGGGAGGGAAACGCCGTTTTGCAGGGGGGAGGGGACGGGAGAGAGTGGGGACCCCCCCTAATGAAACTGGGAGACCCTCCCCCCAATTTGAGATATCCCCGATTTCGGATTTGGGATGGGGGAGGAGATGACGGCGATGGATTTGGGGGGGAGGCGGCGGCTTTGGGGGGGGAGGGGAGAGGAGAGAGCGGGGACTCCCCCCCAAGAATTTGGGAGACTCTCCCCCCCCAGTTTGGGATACCCTCGGGTTTGGATTTGGGATGGGGGAGGCGATGGCGGGGGGGCGCCGATGGATCGGGGAGGGGGGAAGCGCCGTTTTTGGGGCTGGTAAAGAGGGAGAAAGGAGAGTGGGAACCCTCCCACAAAAAATTTGGGAGACCCCCCCCTAATTTCGGATACCCCCGGGTTTGGATTTGGTATGGGGGAGGCGATAGCGGAGGGCTGGCAAAAGATTTGGGGTGGGGGGGATGTGGATGAACGGCGGGTTTTGGGGGTGGAAAGGGGAGGGAAGAGAGCGGAGACCCCCCCCAAAAGAAATTTGGGCGACCTCCCTACAACTGGGGATACCCCCGATGTTGGATTCGGGATGCAGGGGAGCGATGGATCGGGGCCGGGGGGGCGGAGGGGAACGAGGCGCCGTTTTTAGGATTGGAAAAGATGGAAAAAGGAGAGTAGGGACCACCCCCCCAAATTTGGGAAACCCCTCCCCTATAGGGGATACCCTCAGTCTTGGATTTGGGATGGGGGGATGGCGGGGGGGCAGCAATAGATTTGGGGGGGTTGACAGCGCTGTTTTTGGGGTTGGAAAGGGAAGGGAAGAGAGCGGCGACCCTCCCCCCCCCGAAAAATTGGAACACCCTGCCTCTCCCCCACTTGGGGATAACCCTGTTCTTGGATTTGGGATGGGGGTGGCAGTGGATTGGGGCCGGGGGGGGGCGGGTGAGGCGCCGTTTTTAGGGTTGGAAGAGGGGGAAAAAGAGAGCGGGACCCCCCACCAAAATTTGGAAGACCCCCTCCCTCCACCCCGCAGTTGGGGATAACCGCGGTCTTGGATTGGGGATGGGGGATGGGAGGGATCAGGCACTGGTTTTGGGGGAAGAAAGGGGGGAAATGAGAGGGAGACCCCCTCCCCCAAAAAATTTTGGGATACCCCTGTGTTGGATTTGGAGGGGGGAGATGTGGATGAACTGTTCTCGGAGGGGGGGCCGGGCAGGAGAGTGGGGACCCCTCAGAAAAACCTGGGAGACCCCCAGTGTTGGATTTGGGGGGGGGGTAATTTCGGGGAGGGGTCCCTGGCGTTCTGTCATTCTTTTGTACCCCCTCCCCAAAATTAAATGGTGGGGAGCAAAATGGGGGGGACTGTGGGTAATTTGGGGGGAACCTGGGTATTTGGGGGGCACTGGGTGACCCCCTCCTTTGTGACCCCCCCCCCACCCCGTCCATGTCCCTCCATTTACCCCCCTCCCAGATTTTGAGGGCTGAGTCCGGAGCAGCCGTGGGACCTGCCGAGACCCCCTGAGAGCAGGTGGGGGAGGATTTGGGGGGCACAGGGGGATTTGGCGGGGCACAAAGGGATTTGGAGGGGAACAAAGGGATTTTGGGGAGAATGGGAAAACTTGGGGGGGCACAGAGGGATTTGAGGTCACATGGAGGAGTTTGAGGTTACACTGAGGGATTTGGGGGGACATAAAGGAATTTTGGGAGGAACATGGATTGGGGGCACAGGTTTTTGGGGGGATGAGACTTAGGGGGGCACAAGGGGATTTGGGATCATACTGATGGGCTTGGGGGGATAACAGAAAGATTTGTGGGGTACAGGGAAATCGAGGGGGGCACAAAGGGATTTGGGGTCACACAGAGGGATTTGGGGTCGGAGGATTTTAGGGTCACACTGAGAAATTTGAGTGGCACAGCAGGAACTGGGATGCAACTGGAATTTGGAGGAGGGTGGTTCTGTGGGCCAGGGGGGTCCTGGGGGGAGGAGTCAGGGTGCTCAGGGCTCCCCCTGACTCTGCAGCCCCCCTGGAAGCCCCCATGGAGCAGGAGGAACCAGACGTGGTGGAGCTGCAGGACTCGGACGAGGGGGACGTGGTCCGGAGAGTCTTCATTGGTGAGGGGGACCCCAAAATTGGGGGGGGCATTGGTAACCCAGGTAACTCCAGGTACCCCAAAAAGGGGGTAAAAAAGGAGATTTTGGGGGGGATACAGACACTACTTTTAGGGGGGCTTCAGGCAAATTTGGGGAGCTCCAGAGCTCCCCCAAGAAGGGGATACAGGCAATTTGGGGGGGGCTCCAGCTACCCCTGGAGAGGGATCTGGGCACATTTGGGGGCCCGCAGGCAATTCCGGCGTGGCTCCGGACACACCAAGAAGGGGGTAGAGGTGTTTGGGGATGGTTCAAGGTACTTTTGGGGGTCTCCAGACACCACTGGAGCGGGGTAGAGGCCTTTGGAGGGGCTCAAAACACTTTTGAGGGGATTCCAGACACCCCAAGAAGGGCCCAGCCCCTTTTCGGGGTACAATAAACATTTGGGTCGGGGGTCCAGCCCCTACCGTGCCCTCATCTCCTGCCTCGCATCCCCCCCAGCTGACGACGGCATCGTGAGCGACAGCGAGGCCGAGGTACTGCCACACGAGATCATCCGCACAGTGATCCCGCACAGCCCCCTGCGCCCGCCGCCGCCCCGCGGCACCCCCGGCCCGGCCCCGGGGGGCTCCGAGGAGGGCGGGGGGCGGCGGGGCGGGGGCCGCCAACGCCCCTTCATCTGCAACGAGTGCGGCAAGAGCTTCAGCCACTGGTCCAAGCTGCTGCGGCACCAGCGCACGCACACGGGCGAGCGGCCCAGCACCTGCGGCGAGTGCGGCAAGAGCTTCTCGCAGAACTCGCACCTGGTGCAGCACCGCCGCACGCACACCGGGGAGAAGCCGTACCGCTGCGGCCACTGCGGCAAGAGCTTCTCCTGGAGCTCCAACCTCATCCAGCACCAGCGCATCCACACCGGGGAGCGCCCGTACGGCTGCGCCGAGTGCGGCAAGAGCTTCACGCAGAGCAAGAACCTCATCAAGCACCAGCGCACCCACGCCGGGCCGGGGGCGGCGCGGCCGCAGCGCTGCGTCCTCCCTACGGGCGCCCCGAGGGCGCCGAAGGGGCCGCGGGCCGAGGGCGAGGGGCCCGCAGGGGGCGAGGGCCGCGGACAGGAGCCGCTGATCTGCGTGGAGTGCGGGGAGAGCTTCTCGAGGAGCGCAGCGCTCAGGAGACACCGCCGAGGACACCGCCCGCTCTTCGTGCCCTGAGGGGACCATGCGGGGACAATGGCACTGGGGCACAGGGACCGTGGGACAATGCCCTGGCACCGCCCACTCTTCATGCCCTGAGGGGACAATGGCACCGGGATGTGGGGACAGTGGGACGATGCCCCGGCACCACCTGCTCTTCCTGCCCTGAGGGGACATGGGGACACTGCAGAGGGGTGGGGACAGTGGGCACAGGGACAGTAGGACAATGCCCTGCTACCGGTGGTGACACTGCCTGCTCTTTGTGCCCTGAGGGGACATGGGGACAGTGGCACCGGGATGTAGGGACAGTGGGACAATGCTCTGGCACCACCCGCTCTTCATGCCCTGAGGGAACAATGCTGGGACACCGTGGAGAGACACACGACAGTGGGACGCTGCCATGGCACAGCCCGGGACACCGCCTGCTCTTTGTGCTCTCACGGGACGTGGGGACACTGGGGAGGGGACACACAGACAGTGGGACAATGCCCCGGCACCAGCGGGGACACCGCCCGCGCTCTTTGTGCCCCGATGGGATGCAGGGACTGTGACACAGGGACATGGCGGCATTGTGAAGGGACAGCAGGACACTGCCCACTCTTCATGCCCCGAGGGGACGGGGACACTGTGGAGGGGATAAACAGGCAGTGGGACACTGCCCCGGCATCGCCCGCTCTTTGTGCCCCGAGAGGACATGGGGACGGCGGGACAATGCCCTGGCACCAGTGGGGGCACCACCTTGCTCTTTGTGCCCTCAGGGGATGCGGGTACAATGCCACGGGGACATCGTGGAGGGTCACACGGACAGTGGGACGCTGCCCACTCTTCATGCCCTGAGGGGACATGGGGACATTGCAAAGGGTCACTGGGGAGAGCAGGACAACGCCCTGGCACTGTCTGCTCTTCATGCCCTGAAGGGATGCAGGGACAGCGTCATGGGGACACACAGACAGTGGGACACTGCCCCGGTACCACCCAATCTTCACACCCTGAGGGGACGCGGGGACCGTGCTGTGGGCGGGGGACACGTGGACACTCCTGGCACCGGCGGGGACACCGCCCGTTCGTCATGCCTTGAGGGGACACGGGGACACACGGACAGTGGGACACCCCAGTGGGGGACACATGGGAGGGACAGGGGACACAGGGACTGTGCCACAGGGGACACGGTGCCGCCAGCCCAGGGGACACAGGGAGCGTGCCATGGGCAGGACACGGCAATAGAGATGGGGACACGCGAGTTGTGCCACGGGTGAAGGGATACGGTGACACCAAGCTGGGAGACAGTAGAGGACACCAGGACCGGGGCAGGGGCAGGACATGGTATCACCGAGGGGGAGGACACACGGACAGGACAGAGCGAATCAGAGCTGATGTCCTCGAGCCCCTGTGCCCCATGTCACCCTCGGTGCCCCTCGCTGTCCCTGTCGGTGCCACATACCAGAGCTGTAAATGGGGGGGGGGGGGGGAGGTGAAACCGGGAGCCCCATGTGGGGGTGGGGAAGGGACACCGGGACCCCTCCTGTGGGGTGGGGAGGGGGTGGGCCCGGGGCTGTGAATAAAGTTGTGTTTTGGGGGACCTAGGGGTTGTTTTTGGGCGGTGGCAAAAATTTGGAGGGGTAAAAGTGCCCCAAGAAGGGGTGGGGACAACTCTGGGGGGTGGGGGGCTTGAATACCTCTGGAGGAGGGGGGTAAAAAGCCCCCTGGGGGGGAATTTTGGGGGTTCAGGGGGTCCCAGCTCAGTCCCTGCAAAGCCCTAAAGCGGGGGGGTGACAGAGGGTTTTTGTGGGGGCAATAAAGGGGATCTTAAAAGTTGGGCCCAAAAACCTGGTAGGAGTCAAGGGAAACATAGGGCTAAGGGGACCTAAAGTGGGGAGGGCACCCCAAAACATGGGAGGAGTTGGAGAGTGGGGGGAAACAGGGTCAGGTGGGGGTAAACACCCCCTGTTTCCTCATTTTAAGGGGATCAGTTGAAGGAAGCTCTCCCCTTTTCAGCATTTTAAGGGCTTAAATCTGCATTTCAGGGCACTTCCACACACACCCCTATGCCAAATATGTCGCACAGGAGCGCTCCTGAGCCCTAACGCCGCCCGAGGGAGGGAGGTCTATTCTTTTTATTTATAATGTTTACAGCCCTAATTAGAGGTCCCAATGAGAGTTGCACCATTCATATAACTACTATTCTTCTCCACCCTACTTAGTAATCACTAAGGAACAATTAAGCAAAGTAGCAACTAGTTTTCCCACTTATCTATCTGTGCTACCAAAACACGAAGTCTTATTTCTTACCCTGTCTCTGCCCTTTCACTCGAGGTAGTTGTAGTAAAAAAGGTGTCATCAGGTCCCCAAAGAGTTTTCTCCATCCAGCTCTTTATTCACCTTGAGTTTAAGTCAGAGGAGCCAAACAGCTGCAGCTTGTCCGAGGACTTTTATACCTAGTGGTGATTACCGCCTCCCTTTTCCTGGCCATTGTGGGGATGAGAGGCGGGCCCAATCAGGGGTATATCAAGCCCAGCCTTTAGCAGAGGCCTTCAGTCCCTCTCAGGGATTCACGAAAGTAAGACCTCTCCTCTCACTTAGCTGATGCTTTTGGCCTCTAAAGCAGTAGAGGCTTTGAAGATCCCATGAAGAAGATAGCACTGAGCACAGGGAGTATTTAAGCCCATGATTCTGGGCTGTGTGTTGAGGGGTGTTAAGGTGCTTTTGTAATTTTAGTTTTTGTTCTTGTTTTTTTTTTTTTTTAGGAGCATTGTAACTTCTGGGTTGTGAGTACGAAGCTTCAAATTTTTTCAACGCATTCATCGTGTCACAAAAGGGACCTGCCCCATGTCAAAGATAACACCCAAAACTGACGCTTCCAACAGGTAAGTTCCAGACGGTGCCTGGGAGAGAGAGTGTGAGCAGGGTAAGCAGTTTAGGAAGAACCCGTGTGGTGGCCGGTGAATATATGTTGTGCTGGGGTGACTGGAGGGCTCCCCCCGAGGTGCCTTGCTGTTTGGGTTGGATTGTCCTGGTTTGAATTCTGTGGTTGTCTGTCAGCCTGGTCCCTCCCCCAGAGCTCTCCTATTGGTCCCCGCTCTCTGGTCCTGCCTGTCTCCTGGTCTGAGTGAGTCATGCTCTTGGGTTATTTGCCTCTCCGCTCTCCAACAGTGAAGATGCAATAAAATCCTCCTGCCGGAATTGCAAGCAAATACCCTTCCTGCCTCTTTGTCACTGACTGAATACTGATTAACAGTATGAAACCGGGAGGGGTTTTCAAAGCCACACAGTGGGGAAACACTGTCCATTTGGAGCCCCCTAAGGCTTTTTCTCAAGCGCAGCAGATGCATTTACATGTCTTAAGGCATACAAACGCATCCACCAAGGTCACAGAACCACCATATGACTTCGTCCCTTGCTAACCCGAGTGCCCCTTGAAATAACGGCCACAGCTTTTGACTTGGGACAGAGCTGGAGACTCGAGGACCTGGGTGCACTTAGGAGAGGGCGAGTAGCAAAGGTACTGCGATTTGGCCCACACACCACTAAACTTGTACGTTGATTTCGGTTTTCTTTATCTTAGCTGACTAAGAGGCTAACCCAGCTACCACGGGACCTTCGAGATGGCCGAGGCAGACTTATTTCGTGTCCAAAGGGGATTCATGTCGCCGGTCATTCAAAAGATAAGTCAGGGGTTTGGACTCAGAGATGGGGTGCTAGTGAGGTGGAAATTTCTGGCAGATGATTAATAATTAGCGCAGGGGTAAGGGATGTTCTCTAAGGGGCCTCTCAGGACAGCTAAAGGCATGTATTCCATTGCAACCATAGGTGTGCAGCGCAGAGCAGCTCCAGTCTGTGTTGTGTCGTCTAGTGTGTTGTGTTGTCTACCATGTCCTTAGGCTCCCTTGAATCAGATATCACCCTGCCTTTTACTCTCGAGGACCTTATCGCAAGCGTCAGCCGTCATCTCTAGGTTCCGGAACGTTTGTGCTTCTCGGCATGTTGCCAATATCGTTTGTTCTCTTGCCGGTGGGCTCGGCCGCGTCTCGGAATCGCGTTTCAGAAGCGTCGGGTCAGACGTCTTTTGAGTCCTCGTTCCCGGCTGTGAGTTTTAATGTCCTGGGGCTTTTAAGATTGTAAGGATATGGGGAGCATTCCGAACGTAGCGTTGTCTAGCAGCCGGTTTGATCGTCGTGACCGACACTTCTTGTAACAGGTCACTCTGTTACGGTCTTGTCTTCCGCTCTTTAGAGCCTCTTCCGTTCACCGTTGCCACGATATCGGTTCTCTTTAGGCATAGTCTCGGTCCTTGCCATCATTCTTCTCCCTGAGAGCGTATTTTTTAGCGTCCTTGTGCCACGCTGTAGCATGTGTTGTTTTAGTGTTTAGCCTGGAGCTGCTCTGCCCTGTGGAATAGACTGGGGGGGTAGGTGGAGTAGAAAGAAGACTTTACAGGAAGCCTTCAGCTTTGCTTAGCCACCCGAGCTATCCCTCAGACAGAGCGACCACGGCTATGTTACAGCATTGTCCTTTGTCCTTATTTTTAGGAAGTAAACCAGGATAGCAGCAGTCAAGGTCGATGGAGCGAGGCGAGCGGTGACCGGCGGACAGAACCGGTCGTTATCACTCGGGTGCCAGGGTCCGGGACAGCTCTTAGCGAGCGTTGTTGTTCGTGTTTGAGGGTGTCCACCGGTATCACACTGAGCCCCTTCGCCGACCGGCCGACGGATCCGGCTCGCCACCCTCGTCGGCCCTCCGGAAGCATTATGGGACTCTGCAATGAAGGCTTTACCTTTTCCATTTGAAGATGCTTTCAGGGTAGCCTTCGGCAACAGTTGAGGAGTCGGGGTGAGTCAGGGAGGGCGGGAAAAGGAGTGAGGGTCCTCTCAAGATTCAGCAATGCCTCATCGCCTCGACTCCTCTTAACCCAGGTTATACCCTGCGACGACGGCGTCAGCCTCGGAGCGTGGCAGAAGCGTACGGCCCGAGGATCCGGGCGTTCTTAGGAGACGGTGAGTATCGGAATTGTCGGGTTCTGACCGACGTGCCACTAAGTTCACGTACTGATGTTTGGTTTCCTTTATTGTAGCCGACTAAGAGAGAACAGCCCGACAACGGCAGGAGCTTCCCGGATGGCGAGGCGACCTTCTTTTGCACCTGAGGAGGATTCACATCCCCGGATGTCCGAGAGATAAGTTGAGGGGATGAGATAAGCAGGGTGTGAGGGCGGGACTCGCCGGGAGGGAATTTTGAGTCAGCTTTGGAGGTGGGCATAGCCAAGAAGGGTCCCCTTAGGTCCCATAAAGGGGAAGTCTAACTTTGGATCACAAGGCTGAGGCGTGCAGGGCGCAGCAGTCCCGGTGCACGTTGCGTCACTTGTGTATTGTGTATTCGGTGTTTCTTGGGCCTCTTGTGTCTTCTGCCTTAGCCTTTAGATGTGCTTGCAGTCATTCTTCTTGCCAGGAGGTTTGTCTTGGTGTTGCATCCCCCCATTTCTGGTCTCCCGTGTCACGGGTGCTTGCACGGGTTCTCCCCGGAGCTGCTCTGCCCTGCTGCGTACTCCGGCCTCTAGGTATAATAGGACAAGGCCCGGGGGCTTGAAATTTGTAGTTTAGGTTGTAGTGTGGCCTCTAGATGGTATTCCTAGATTGACAGGGGATGGCTGGAGCTGTTAAGTTCTCCTTCGGCACTTTGACTTTTGTCATCGCTTTCTTTCAGATGCAGACCGATTAAATCGGTGGTAGAGCGCCCCACACTGGGCGAGGGGCATTCTGCAGGAAGGTCGGTCACCATTTGTCTTTGCGGGGCGAGTGTAAGTGGTGGCTACGTGACAGCGTTGTTCTTTGTCTTTATTTTTAGGAGGTAAAGCTGGATAGCAGCAGTCAAGGTGAAGCGAGCGAGTTAAGTGGTTTCTGGCAGACAGAATGAGCGGTTGTCTCTCGGGTATCCATTTCTGGTGCGGTACCGTGAACGGGTGCGGAGCCGAAGTTTGGAAACGGCGGGTAAGCGATGAGCGTCGGCAGTTATGAGGGAGGGAGGCCTTGCAGAAGGGGTGCCTTCTGGGATGTCTCACCCCAGTCTGAATTTTCTTTTTGGGTTTTTGCAGCTGCCGAAACAGACCGCGGGGAACGTGTCGACATCCACGGCGCCGACCCGTTCTTTTCCGTCGAGGACGGCTTTTGCCCGCTCATCTTCCCAAAGCTAAGCGTCGGGACCGGCGGTGGGGAGGAGGAAAAAACCTTTGGAATCGCAGGAGGCAATTTGAAGTTAGCTCAGAGGAGAGGGCTGTAACGGGACGGGCCCCCGTGAAGTGAAGGGAGAGGGTTTCTCCTCGGCATCGCCGGACCCTTCTCTGGGTGGGGTGGTTCCGACCCGTCTCCGCGTTCCGGCGAGCTCCGCCTCGTCGGTCCTCTTCGAGTCCCGGCATCGTTGCGGATCTTTTCGCCCGAGGAGCCCGCCTTCGAGTCCGGAGCGATGGCGGCGGTCGCCTCCTTCTCTAGGCCTACCGTGCTTCTCGAGCATTCTCTTAAGAGTCTTGACGCTAACATCTCAGGAGGAGTTACGTTTCACTGTCAAGTGGTATAACCATAGAGCCTTCTTTCCTTTGGCATCATCGGTCTCTGGCACCCTGGGTCAGCAGCCGGAGTTAGGGCCTGCGCCCAGGCCCGGGGGCGATGTCCAGGGTCGGGACCTAGGGTTAGGGTCCAGGGCCCAAGCCCGGGTCTGGGGTCGGCGTCCAGGGTCTGGACCCGGGGTCCAGGGCCCAGGCTCAGGGGTTTGTCCCCGCTTTCGTGGCCGCGAGGCGGGAGCGAGCGGGGCCCTGTCTGTAACCGGAGGGGAGGCGTGAAGGGCCGTTCGGAGCGCAGAGAGGCGCTGCCGTGGTTGAGCGGGGCCGTGGCGCTAAAAGG
Organism: Monarcha castaneiventris obscurior; assembly: GCA_026261815.1. Taxonomy (NCBI): domain Eukaryota; kingdom Metazoa; phylum Chordata; class Aves; order Passeriformes; family Monarchidae; genus Monarcha; species Monarcha castaneiventris. The sequence goes on along the minus strand of JAMPIT010000500.1, from coordinate 13,193 downwards.
AGCGGGCGTCGTGTGGGGCGGCGGCCGAGAAGAATGACGGCAGCGGGGGCCGGTTTTGCCGGGCAGCGGCGGCGCGGTCGCGCCACGACACGAGGCGGGGGACGCCGGGCGAGCACGGTCAGAACGGAGCCGCCCAAAGGCGCGCTGTCAAGAGGGTGCCTTGGAAAGGAAGGCGGAGTTCGGCGGTCTCGGGGCGGCGTAAGCGACGCTTTATCAGTACGTGCCGGGACCCGAGAGAGGGCGCGTCCGGCTTCGGCCGTACTTAAGATAGCAGACGTAGTAGGACCCTGCCAGAGGCGTTCCCTCCAACGCCTGCCGCCGCTCGCGCGGCCGTCGCCCGCCTCCGGCGCCGCCGACCGTACCGGCCGTGGAAAATCGCGCCGGAAGTGCGGGACCGGAGTCGGTGTCGGGACCGGGTTCAGGCAAAAGAATAGACTGACCTCCCCCCGTGGGGAGGGCTGCGGCCTTGGTTGTACTGTACTGAAGATGGTGCCTGACCAGAAGTGGCTTCTGCCACCACCGGCGACGGCGACGAAGGGCAGAAGTCACGCGCTGGCCACAGATCAGACGGTGCATGTCACGTGGCACAGTTGACCTTCCAAAGGCGGCAGCATCGCGTTGCATGCGCCCCGTGTACAGACAGAATCGGGCAGGACGGGGAAGGACCCTGCCTTGTCTATTCGGATGCCTGAACGCGGCCCCGACGCCGACGCCGCCCCGACGCTTTCGGCGCGATTTTCTGCGGTGCTTCCTGGTGTGCGGCGCTGGGGGCGAGCGGGAGCCACAGGGGCGCCGTCAGGGGGCAGGTAGGGCCCGGGGCCTGCGACCGGGCCCGGGGGCGGCGTCCGGGGTCGCGACCCGGGGTCCGGGTCTGGAGCCCGGAACGGGATCAGGGGTTCGTCCCCGCTGTCGTATCCTCGTGAGGGTCCAGTGCCTACGCCCAAGCGTGGCGGTGCACCCCGGGTCGACACCCAGGTTCAGGGCCCGCACCGGGGCCCGGGGCTGGCGTCCCGGGTCGGGGCGTAGGGTTAGGGTCCGGGGCCTGTGCCCGGGGCCGGGGGCAGCGTCCAGGGTCGGGACCTAGGATCAGGGTCCGGGAGCAGGGTCTAGGGTCGGGACCCGGGTTTAGGGTGCAGGGCCCCGTGAGAGACGGTCCGAAGACCCTCCGTCCGTCTCGTGACCATCTACAGAGAGCGAGACGCCGAGCCCGGGCCCGCCCGAGGCGGAGAGCTAACCAAGCGCGACGTGCCGGCGGCGCGCTCCTTTGCGGCGAGCCGTGTCGGGACCGGCGGTGGGGAGGAGGAAAAAACCTTTGGAATCGCAGGAGGCAATTTGAAGTTAGCTCAGAGGAGAGGGCTGTAACGGGACGGGCCCCCGTGAAGTGAAGGGAGAGGGTTTCTCCTCGGCATCGCCGGACCCTTCTCTGGGTGGGGTGGTTCCGACCCGTCTCCGCGTTCCGGCGAGCTCCGCCTCGTCGGTCCTCTTCGAGTCCCGGCATCGTTGCGGATCTTTTCGCCCGAGGAGCCCGCCTTCGAGTCCGGAGCGATGGCGGCGGTCGCCTCCTTCTCTAGGCCTACCGTGCTTCTCGAGCATTCTCTTAAGAGTCTTGACGCTAACATCTCAGGAGGAGTTACGTTTCACTGTCAAGTGGTATAACCATAGAGCCTTCTTTCCTTTGGCATCATCGGTCTCTGGCTCGTCTTGTGCTAGGAATCTTGGGTCCATCGGGTGAAGGTGCTGGGCAGTTTCAGCTTGTGTCTACGTCATGTTGTGTCTATTCTGTTCTGTGTCACAGGGCTTTGTTATTATGTTGATTATTTTTTTGGGCATTGTTCTGGGCCGTATCGGCCATCCTCTACCTGCATATGTCCCGGATCGGCTTATTCCGGCATCTTTAGCTTTTTACTTTTTGAGACCGGAGGAAGTACGCGACACGTTCTCATCCATCTCCTCCATTCTCGGTGTCGTTATCGTCCCCTTTTCGTACGCTGTTCCCTTGTACTTCTGTAGGGAGCGTATTAGACGCCTTCCACGTGACTGTAGCAGTTCAGTAGGTTCCGTCGCCTCAAAGCGTACGGGGCTCGAGAATTTATCCGCCGGAGACTCATCCGGAGTCCTCGCGTCATCTTTTCTTACGTTGGGCATGCCGTCCGTCCTCGCGCCGGGACCGGGGTTTTGTCAGGCAGGACGATTTCAGGGCTCCCGGGATCCCCATTCCCGGGGGCCGGGGCGGGGAGAGCGGTTGAGAGCGAGGGTGGGCTTCGATTTGCCCTGGATTTGCCCTGGACTGGTCTGCATTGCCCTGGATTGGACTGCATTGTATGGCTCTGTATGGCTTTGTAGTGCCTTGCATTGTATGGCTTTGTATTGCATTGTATGGCTTTGTATGGCTTTGTATTGTAATGTATTGTATGGCTTTGTAATGTATTGTATGGCTTTGTATTGTATTGTATTGTATGACTTTGTATTGTATTGTATTGTATGGCTTTGTATTGTATTGTATTGTATGGCTTTGTATTGTATTGTATTGTATGGCTTTGTACTGTCTTGCATTGTATGGCTTTGTATTGTATTGTATGGCTTTGTATTGTACTGTATTGTACGGCATTGTATTGTATTGTACGGCTTTGTATTGTATATATTGTATACTATTTTATGGCTTTGTATTGTATTGAATTGTATGGCTTTGTATTGTATGGCATTGTGTTCGCTGCTGTACTTATGTTTGTATACATTATTGTTCCTGTATGTTTTGCTGAAGTCTAAATTTAAAAATTTATTCAATAAAGTTGACTAAACCCTAATAAAGATACCCCCCCCCCTTCCCCCCACTGTTTTGGCTCCTGTGTTTCTTTGGTGTGGTTTTGTGATTTTATTTACTGTCCATCTTGCTTTGCTTTACTTTTCAGTCCATTCCCCACTCTCTGACTCTAAGTCCCACTCTCTTTATTTCTGTTTCCCTTTCCTCTAAGTCCCACTCTTTTCTATGTTTCCCTTTCCTCTAAGTCCCACTCTTTTCTATATTTCTGTTTTCTCTAAGTCCCACTCTCTTCCCTATTTCTGTTCCCCATTTCTCTAAGTCCCCTGCTCTGCTCCGTTCCCCATTTCTCTAAGTCCCCTGCTCTGCTCCGTTCCCCATTTCTCTAAGTCCCCTGCTGTGCTCCGTTTCCCATTCCTCTAACTCCTCTCTTTCTGTCTAAGTTTAACTTTATTTTCATTTATAGCTTAAAATAAAAAACGCAGCAGTAGGAATTTTTCCGGCTCCCCGGGACCGAAATGACAAAATATGAGCTCGCCGGCTCGCTCCCCGGGGGCCCGAAGATTCCTGCCGCGGCACCATACTGGGAGCGAGCCGGCGAGCTCATACTTTGTCATTTCGGTCCCGGGGAGCCGGAAAAATTCCTACTGCTGGGCCATACCCATTAGCCCCAATTGTCCCATATATAGACTTATACATATACCCATATATGGACACCCATATATACCCATAAATAGACACACACACGTACATACAGACACACATGTAGATACACATACCCACATAGACAGATATAGACACACAGATACATATATATATGCACACATACATACATATATATGTATATATACATATATACACATATATATATATACAAGGCACACCAATCACCTGTGGTATCCAAGTCCATCCTCGCAGGGGGCAGCAGCGGCACGGTAGGGAAGGGATGGGACAGCCCCTGCCCCGGTCTCAGGAACGGAGCGGAGCCCGAGCGGGAGCCGCGGCACCGGCGTGGGACTCACTGCCCCCGCGCCGTGGGGTGGCCGCCAGCCTGCGGCACCGGAGCTGGGGAGGAGCTCCGAGGCTGCTGGCGGCTGCCCCCCTTTATTGTGGCAGCAGAACCCCTTTTTGGGGCATGTACACGTGGAAATGACTTTATTAAAGTGACGCGTTGCTGCTGTCCAGGGCAGCTTGACTCATTTTGTGCTTTCTTTGGGGATGAGGGAAAAAGGCCGGGGGAGGGGGTGGAGACTCAGGGGCTCCGATGTCATTTGGGGAACCCCAGTGTCCCTGGGAGAGCCGCGATGCGGTGGAGGGGCAGGTGAGTGGGGAATGAGGGAGGCCAATGCTGGGTGCCCTCTGCCAGAGGGAGCCAAAACTGCCAGAAAATCCACAGGGAGGGGTGTGTGTAGAATACTAAAACCTGCCAAGGTTTTAATTTTTATATGTATTGACAAAGATACTAATTTAGATCTAAATTAATTGCAAAATAAACCCTCTCTATCTACTATTATTACATACAGGAATATAAGAAACTGGGAATAGAGATGGGTAGGTTTTGAAAATAACGGGCTGACGTTTTCATAGAGGAAAGGAAACAAGCAAGTGCCTGAAAGCAGGAGCGCAGCCGCTGGGGGTGCAGGCGCTCAGCAGCGCTCGGAGCCGGCTGCTGCTGCCGGTGCTCTGTGCCCGGCCCGGAGCGCGTCCCAGCCCCGGGCTGCGCTCGGCGGCGCTGCTGCCGCCTGGTGGCGAGAGAGCGGCACTGCCGCCCCCGGCCCCGCCCCTGCGCTCGTCACGCGGCCCCGCCCTCGGCCCCGCCCCACCGCACGCGTCACGCAGCCCCGCCCCCTGCCCCGCCCCACCGCACGCGTCACGCGGCTCCGCCCCTCTCCCCGCCCCGCCCCCGCCCCGCCTCATGCCCCGCCCATGTCCCACCCCCCGTGCCGCCGTCGCACCGCCCCGGCCCCGCCCACTACCCTGGCACGGCCCCTCCCCGCGCGCGCGCGCGTAACGGCGCCCCGCCTTTCGCTCCGCCTCCGGCACCGCCCCTCGCTCCGCCCCAGCCCCTCCCCTCACCCCTCACGGATTTTGCCGCCGGCGGGGGCTTTTCCCGCCAGTCCTACGCCTGTCGCCGCCGACCGCAGATCTCTGGCTGCGAGTCCGGCACCCACCGCCGCCCGGAGCCACTCACCCGCCGGCTCCGCACCGGTTCTAGGTAAGCCACCACCCGGAGTCGCCCCCCCGCCGGCCCCGACCCACACCCCCGCTGGCCCCGGGCCGGTCCGGCGCCGGTCCGCTGCCCCCCACACCCCCCGCTGTCCGCGGCCCCCCCCCCCAATTTCACGGCCCCTCACGGCACCCCCGGCCCCCCTCGCCCTCACGGCATCCCCCCCGCTGCCCGCGGCTTCCCCCGCCCGCCATTTCACGGCCCCTCACGGCACCCGCGGCCCCCCCCGCCCTCACGGCACCCCCCCCGCTGCCCGCGGCTTCCCCCGCCCGCCATTTCACGGCCCCTCACGGCACCCGCGGCCCCCCCCGCCCTCACTGCACCCTCCCCGCTGCCCGCGGCTTCCCCCGCCCGCCATTTCACGGCCCCTCACGGCACCCGCGGCCCTCCCCGCCCTCACGGCACCCCCCCCGCTGCCCGCGGCTCCCCTTCCCGCCATTTTGCATCCCCTCAAGGCAGCCCCCACCCCACGCCGCCCTCCCCAAATCGCCCGCCGCCCTGGCCCCCCTCTTCCCGCCATTTTGCACCCCCTCAGGGCACCTCACGCCCCACACTGCCTCAGGGGAGCCCCCAGCAGCCCACGGCCCCCCCTTCCCGCCATTTTGCACTCCCTCAGGGCACTCCCCTTCCCGCCATTTTGCACCACCCCACAGCACCCCTCAGATCACCATTTTCACACCCACAGCTGCAGCCGGCAGACATCCCAGGAGCAGGAGGACACCAGAGCCCCCACAGAAGGACAACACGCGGACAAAAAAGGTCAGGAAAACATCCAAAGACATCAGGGTGCCACACAGAGCCTAGCAGCCAGAGGTAAGCCACATGGGTGCACACAGAGGGTGGCAGCCAAGGAGGGAACCTACAGGGAGACACACAGAGGGTGGCAGCCAAAGGACAACACCCCACAGGGACACAATAAAAGCCAAGAGCCCAGGGAGGAGACTACGGGGGGCATACAGATGGTAGCAGTCCAGGAGGGAGACCCCACAGGGACACAATAAAGCCTGAGGGCCCAGGGAGGATGTAACAGGGGGATACACAGAGGGTGGGAGCCAAGGGAGGAGACCCCACAGGGACACAATAAAGGCCAAGAGGCCAGGGAGGATACCCCACAGGGGCACAATAAAGGCCAAGAGGCCAGGGAGGTGGCTGCAAGGGGACACACAGAGGGTAGCAGTCCAGGAGGGAGACCCTACAGGGACACAATAAAGGCTGACAGCCCAGGGAGGAGTCAACAGGGACACACAGAGGGTGGGAGCCAAGGGAGAAGACACAGGGACATAATAAAGGCCAAGAGCCCACAGGGGCAGCTACACGGGAACACACAGAGGGCGGAAGCCAAGGGAGAAGACCCTACAGGGACATAATAAAGGCCAAGAGCCCACAGGGGGCAGCTACAGGGGGACACACAGAGGGTGGGAGCCAAGGGAGAAGACCCCACAGGGACACAATAAAAGCCAAGAGCCCACAGGGGCAGCCACAGGGGGACACACACAGAGGGTGGGAGCTAAGAAGAAAGACTCCACAGAGACATAATAAAGGCCAAGAGCCATTGGGAAGCTCAGGGAATAAACACAGAGGGCCAGAGAATCAGACACTACACAGCACATATAAAGGGCACAACACACAAGTTAGGGTACAGACTCACAAGCTCTATCCCCTGACCCTAACCCTAACCAGCACCCCTAACAAGACCCCTTTCCCCCCAAAAGCAGCCACAAGGCAGCAAGCCTCCCCACAGTCGGAGGCCACGATCCCAAATGCCGAGCCAATGCCAGCAGCCTCTCCACAGAGAGGCAACAACCCTAATACCAAGGCAAGGCCACCACCCTCCCCACACCTACAAGTAATAGCTATAGCGCCAAGACAAGGCCAAAACCACCACAATACCACAAGCTTACCACCGGGACAGCTCCAGACACCCGCAACAAGAGGGACAACGTACACGGGCCAGAGACCGACAGGTAAGATCCAGGGGCAAAGCGGCACACAGCAGGACCCGGGGGCCACAAACAACAGCAGCAGTTAGGGCGCAGGGGGCCAAGGAATAGGAGCAGAGGGGCAGGGGTCGGGACCATAGAGGCATAGGGCCAGGGCTCAGGAATCGGGAGCAGGCGCCAGGGGCCAGCACCACACGTCAGGGTAGGCACCAGGCAGCAGCGCCAGAAGTAGGGGTCAGATGCCAAGAGCAACAGGACAGTGTCAGCCATCAGGGAAGGTGTCCGGTGCCAGCGTCAAGGACCAGGGGTCAGTTGGCAATGGCACGCACCAGGTCCTAGGGGCCAGGTGACAGCGTCAGGTCCCAGTTGTCAGGTGTCACAGGTAGGTGTTAGGTGTCAGGGATCAGGTGACAGGCTTAGGTGTCAGGTTGCAGGGATCAGATTACAGTGTCACATGTCAGGTCAGGTGACAGTCTCAGGGGTCAGGTGTCACAGGTAGGTGTCAGGTTGCAGGGATCAGGTGACAGGCATAGGTGTCAGGTTGCAGGGATCAGATTACAGTGTCAGGTTTCAGGTCAGGTGACTAGCGCAGGTGTCAGGCCCCGCCCCTCACAGCACACCTGTGCCACACCCCCAGCTACACCCCCGTCACACCTGCAGCTCCGCCCCCTACGCCCAGGGCCGCGCACGCTCCCTCTGCACAGCGTTTCGCGGCCATCCAGGTGGGGCTTTCCAAGGTTCCTATGGGGCTCAGGCGCCCAGATCAGGGCCCAGGGCTCACCCCAAGGTCCAGGGGCAGCGCCCAGGGTCAGGGGTCCAGGGCCTGCGCCCAGGGTCAGGGCCCAGGGTGGGGGTCCAGGGCACACGCCCAGGTCCGGGGGCAGCACCCAGGGACGGGGCCCAGGGTGGGGGTCCAGGCCCCACGCCCAGGTCTGGGGGCAGCACCCAGGGCCAGGGCCCAGGGTAGGGGTCCAGGGCCCACACCAGGATCTGGCGGCGGCACCCAGGGCCCGCACCCGGGTCTGGGGGCAGCGCCCAGGGTCAGGGCCCGCGGTAGGGGTCCAGGGCCCACGCCGGATCTGGGGGCGGCACCCAGGGCCCGCACCCGGGGTCAGGGGTCCAGGGCCCGCACCTGGGTCTGGGGGCAGCGCCCAGGGTCAGGGCCCGGGGTAGGGGTCCAGGGCCCACACCCGGGTCTGGGGGTGGTGCCCAGGGTCAGGGCCCACGCCCGGATCTGGGGGTGGCACCCAGGGCCCGCACCCGGGTCA